>RJWH01000210.1:700064-1122586 GCA_004363575.1 Solenodon paradoxus | reverse complement strand
GGCGACGACAAAGGGCCTCGGAGACTGGTGGGTGGGCGGCGTGCTATTGTTAGCTGCTTTTCCAGAGCAGAGGTCGTAGCCTGCACACTGGCCCGCTCCCCAGCGAGTGAGCGCCCGAGCACTGCGTGGCACACCGGTCGGGGCCAGCTTCATTGTGCGCGTCTTCCGAGCTCTGTCTTAGAGGGGGCACTACAGAATCCCGGGGCTGCACGACTGGGCCCAGGTGTAGAGATTCCAGCCGGGGCTTCTCCATAGCACTCCTTCCCGCCTCCCACCCCCCGGCCTTTTTCTTTTCTGTTTTTAAATGCAGTCACCTTTAAGATAGGACGTTTGCCCTAAGCACTCTAGTCACTAGAAATCTAGTAACTCTGCCTGCCGGGAGAGAGAGGGTGCTGGGGTGGGATACGGGGGACCAGGAGGTGGGAAGAGCACGACAGACACATTTTGGGTCAGTGGAGGAGAAATTCTGGTACAGCGAGTGAGCAGAGGCCACAAAACAAAAATCTAGACCTCGCTGAAGAAAGGTGTCGCCCAAGAAGTGATATCTCTATTTAGGCTCTCTGGGCACTGCAGACTGGGTTGGTAGGGCCAGCCCTGGGTGGGAGGGGAGGAGAGTGGAAGCCCCCGCCTGGGTTGGGGGCAGGGGGTGAGGAGTCACGAGACAGGGGGGTCTCCCGGAGGCGGTCGTGGGGGAAGGGCACGTCTGACTCTTCTATGCCACTCACCCTCGTTTGGGTAGAGCTGAGTGGGTGGCTGTGCGCGGTGGGGGTGGGGAAGGAGGTGAGGCAGGAGGGTTATTTAAGTCTTTCATACGGTTGCAGTGTGAAGCGGCCCCCGGGGTGACAGCAGTGCCGCGGTCTCCCGCTGCTACCGCTGCGGCAGGTCCCAATATTAGCAACCTCTGCGGCGTTTTGCGTGTCGGGGAGCCTCAGACACAGCGTTCTCCGCCCCGCCCGGAAGGAGACCGCATCGGCGCTAGGACCCAGCTGGGAAAGACAGGGGAGAGTGCGGCGCTAGGCACTGGGCTGGGGGCTGCGGCAGCTAGTCCACCTGGCCTCCAGCTTCCCGCCGAGCCTCACCTCCCGCCCTCCTCCCTCCTGGGGCTGCAGCCTCCCTTCCAGGCCGGCTCTCCTCTGGGGACGTCTTTGCCCTCATTTCTCACCCAATTCTACAGAGAAGACTAGCTGTGGGTAGGGGGTGGGCTGGGTTTACACCTTGATTAAAATAGAAGGTGCTTTTTCTACCTGAAAAGAAACAGCAGAAGGAAACGTGCTGGAAAAATGATTTTTTTTTTTTTTTTTTTTTTTTTGCCGCCCCCATGCAGCTGCAGGTGACTGCAGCTGCTGGCAAGCTTGGCGGTGACACAGCAGCGGCAGTGCAGGGGACGTGGGGGTGGGGTAATCTTAATATTGTCCCAGCAGGAGCTGTGAAGGTGACAATTTCGGTGGGACCTTGTGGCAACCTTTAGTGTTTTTCCTTTGCGGGTGGTCGTGTAGAGATAAAGGACCTGGGAGTTGTATCTCTTAGTAGGCTGTGGGAGCACAAGGTTTTGGTTTATATTTTTTCCTCCTTAAATACTTGCTACACAGAAAGAAGTGAGCAGAAAACCAGTTGAAGAAATGGTAATAGAGATAATAAAAAAGGTGAATTTGGGTTTGGCTTCTTATTTCACTCCGCATTGAAAAACCTTAAGCTGGTTGACCCTGGACTTGGGAAATGGTTGCATCTCTGCTGCCTGCTGTGCCATTTGGCCTGGAGTTGTGTCTCTTGAGAACTGGACTTCATGACTCCAAATGTGCAGCCAAACTGGGACTGCAGTTCAAAGTGTCAGGTGGAAGTTGTAGTAGAGGAGAGATATATAGACTATTTTTTTTTAAAGGAGGTTTAAAAATTTTAACTAGGATTTGGCATTTTAAATTTTTCTGTTCTGTGTATCTGGTTCTTCAATATCTCACCAATGGAAAGACTGCTTATGTAAAGAATTGTTTTCAGTATTGGTTTAGATTCTTGAAAAATTGGTGGTGTTTTAACTCCCATTCAGTTAGTCATTTCCTAACTGAACTCTGGAATTTTCTTAAGTTGCTACAGAGTTACTCAGACACAGGCTCAGAGATGATTGATTTGGCAGCCCTGGTGTGGGATTCTCTGGGTGAGTAGGGAACTCTGTAGGGAGGGGGTTAGTCTATTTTAGAAAGCCTCATGTCATACTTCACTCCACAGTCTGTACACATTCTTGTCCTCTGAAGAATGCAGTTCTGTCAAGTGTTGGGGGCTTTTAGACTAGAGGATTGTTTAACACCCACCAGAGTTGGGCAGCTTTTACCTACTCTCCCACTTCCTGTGGTTGACCTTGAATTGGTCTTGGAGATGAGGCCCAGCACTGAGGGACTTTTGAGAGCTGCATCAGCTTTGGGTTAGTTGTCCATTTGAACAGATCTCTGAGGCTGACGACTAACACCTAGTGAGTCTGGAGCATTTTCCTGAAGTGGTCCCAGGCCTCAAGTGGACCAGGCCTGGAGCCTATCAAACCCCATGGGATCCAGTAAGCACATATTCATAGGGAGTCATTATGACAGTGAACAAGCCAATTATACCAGTCACTGACTGACCCTGTGCTTCCCACATCACTCCATCACTACCTATGACTATGGCCCTTCTGGAATGAGGATGTCCAGGCTTTGTCTGCCTAAGAAGAGAGACAAGCCACTTTGATACACAGGTAAGGGGCACAGTCTTAATTTAGGCACAATCCTACCATTTCCTCCTTTCCTCTTTTGTTTCGTCCCTTCTCTTGCTTGATCTTCTTTCTCTTCCTGTCTCATTGATCATTAAACATTTAACACAGAGGCCTGCTCCTGGACTCTTTATTGATCCAGCACCCCTCTGTGATGCACACAAATAACAGGGGGAAGTAGGCCAGACTCAAGTGAGTACAGTTAGGACCACTTATTGTGAACAAGACAATACCAGGAATCTTAAGGATGCCAACCTGGGCAGTGATATCTTGTTGCCAGGTTGCTAGGTCTTTCTGACCTTAAAATATTGGTGTTTTTTAATGTAAAGAATTGGCTATGACTCAAACATTTGGGGGGTTCTAATTGCCCTTCAGTCACTGAGATGACCTCATAAAATCTGGGCTATTCTTTTGAGGTCTACATTTCAAGGAGCTGCAGATATATTGGTAGTGGTTTGATGTGATGAAGTCTTTTCCGCCCAGGGTAACAGATAACTTGTTTTTCATGTGGACAACTCCCTTTCAGGAAGTTTCCCCTGAGGTCCCTTCCCAAACCTAGGTGAGTATCTGGCCTGGCCCCCATGGCTGAACACTGACTATACCCTGTTACTGCATTTACCATATTGTTATTATACTTTTCTGTTTGTTCCTCTTTCCTTCCACTCTGTAGTGAGCTCTTTGAGGGTATTTGGCCTTTACTATATTTTATTCATTTTTATATACCCATCATATGGCCTGGTGCTTGGCTTATAATAGTCACTATAGTAGTTTATTGTTTAATAAGTCGGGGCTTATAAATTATAGCAATCTTGTTGATGCCAGAAAGAGAAATTAGATATATCTTAATATTTTCACTTCCAAAATATGTAATAATAATTTCAGGACTTAAGCCTTTTAACATAAAGAGCTATGGGCTATATAAACAAAAACAATTTGGATAAGTAATCTGTGGAGAAGATGCCCAGCTTCCCAAGTTCTGTGTGATGAGAGAGTACTGTGCCAGGAGCTCACCCAGCTTTCATTTCCTCTGCTACTTTAGTCTCTGGTAAGGAATTCCTATATAAAAATGTTACAGAAATCACTGCTACATAAAAAAATAGGCAAAAACCAATGGTATGATGTATATTATAGATGAAGATAATAGACTTTGCAATCTGCTCACTTGGGGCCAACTTATTTAACATTCTTTTTAAAAATTAATTTTTTGAAGGAATAGTGCATCATAACATTAAATAGGTTTAAGGAGTACATCATTATAAATCAGCATTTGTATATGACACATTAAGTTCACCACCACCATTTCAGTTCTTCCTTATTTAGCATTCTTAAACCTCAATTTTCCCATTTGTAAACTGAAAATTAATATACCATGATGCCTACGGTTGTTTTGAGGGTTGAATGAGAGAAAGCCTCTTTTTTGGCATAGATTAAAAGGTCAAGTATTCTAGCTATTATGAATGCCATTGTTATTCTTGACCTTCTGCAGAGTGGTCAGAGGGTTTTGTGAGATATCATACACCCTTTTTTGTTGCATCTGCTGGACATTACTGACTAGTATTCATTATCTCTCTCTCAGAACTGCTTCATATTAGGGAAAACAGAAAGATCATCAGATGCTCTCTTAGAAGATACAATATTGTTTGTGAATAAACCTATCTTCAATGACATGGAAAAGGAAATTGCTTAGACCTCAGAAGGGGCCAAATGTTTTTTGTTTTTCATTTTATAATAAAAATTGAACCTTAATGAATTCCTTACACTATTTCCAGGATAACTATGATCTATAGTATTGTGTGCTTCCAGATAGTTAAGAAGACATTCATATATATGTCTTATAATAGTAATAAAATACCACAGTTTTGCTTGTTTTTTAATCATAAGAGAACTAGTAAAATGAAGGAAAAAGATTGCATCAATAAGGAAAAACATCTCATGTGACATGAATCTCAGGAAAACAGTGCCTTAGTTTTCTTCCCATTTTCTTTTGAGGTAGGGAAGGTCAGGAATGACTGGCTTATTTTAGATTTATCTTCTCTTATAGAGTCAGAGATGATGACATCCAAAACATAATTTGTAATTTTGCTTTCTATTTTTTCCATATTTTTCTCATACAATATTAAATAGATTTGCAGGTCAGATAGGTGCTCTGTAAGCCGTAAGCATGAAATATTTGTTGCATTTTGTCTGATAAAAGAATTAGGAAACACTTTATAAGAAATATCTCTTCTTTCTCCCACCACCTTGGAATTCTTTGTTTTATTAGCTTTTTGTGGTTTATGTCTTCTGATCACAGCATTCTATTTTGTGAGACTTGCAAATTAATTATTTAAAAATTCATGTAAGTGCTTTTTATTAGTCACATAAGACTCTCACACTGTGTTATACTTAGTATTTTCTAAACTCCAAATATAAGTAAAGATTTCAATATTTGAAGATATTTTTAAAATGACTCAGTATTTGGTATATATCTATGTAAGCGTCTATAAAGAGTAGTACTTTAATTTACAACAAAGTTGAGAAAATGTTTGAGGACAATAATGGAACTCAGTTCTAAACATATTCTTGGAAATTGTCTTAACACCACAGTGTAGAGAAATTGAAGTTGATGCTGTGTGGTCATAAAATTCTGGATTTATGCCCAGCTTAGATGCTGTTATTCTTCCTGAGGAAAGCAAGTGGAGAGAGAAAATAAAAGAAGATCATTATGTTGATTTGATTTTAGGATACAGTATCCCATGCCGATTTTAAATAAAAAATATTTTTAGTACGAGAATTTTACCCCTACAGTATTGTTATCTTCATTACTTAATTATTTCTCTAAGGCTTGGATAAGTACAGCAAAATCAATACTTTGTTTAAGCAGAAATATTTGGGATGTGTGTAAGCTATTTTAATTTTTCAGATGGAGTGCAATGAGAGCTGGATGAGTTTCTGATCAATCAAAGCTTTGTTTATCTACCTTATACTCTTTATTTTGAGGGATAGAAGATCATTCTCTGAATGGTTTATTTTTCTGACATGCCTGTATACAGATGCTTAATTTCACATTTATTAATTGGAAGTAATTTTTCTCTTAAATTATACTTTTAGTAGGTTAGTGAAAATATGCCTGTTGGTTTATATGTCATATGACTTCTTAGCATGTCTATGTAATACTAGCCTTATGTTTTTCAAATGTTTGTCATGTGATAAGTATTTTTGTATCATAATTATAAAATATAATTTAGTTGAAAAATCGCTTCTTTTAGGCAGTGGTTTGAAAAGAGAAGAGACTTCTTCAATGAGTGTGAGATTATCCAATTTGGGAGCTGGACTCAGGTCTTCTCCAAAGCTTCAAGGAATGCTGACATCCTAAGGAGGGTTCTGTGCTCTGACCTGTATCCTGCCTTCTACCCTTTGTCTCACAGGCATTCTGGAATTTATCAGTATAGCAGTGGGCCTGGTCAGCATTCGAGGAGTGGATAGTGGACTCTACCTCGGGATGAATGAGAAGGGGGAGCTGTATGGATCAGTAAGTACTGTGAGAGACTGCACCTATCTTTTTTTGTCTCACATTTGATTCAAACTGATTTTTCTCTGGATTATAAATAACTTTACATGAAACTGGGTCTGTGAGGAAAGAGTATATGTTTTTACTTTTTAAAGGAAAACCATTCCTTTTTATTAGTAGACATCAGCCCTGGATCTTCACTAGACCAAAGTATCTAAGAAAATGCTTGATTTATATGCCAAATTCTCTTCATTATCAACTAAATACAAAATACAAAAGTGTGAAAAATAACATCTTCTTATATTGAATGGAAGTTACTTTTGAGACAAATTGAAATGATCATTTCCTAAGCTTTCCAAAGCATTGTAATTAAAACTAGAAATAGACCGTGCGGTGAGTATAAATCCTTTCTCTGAACTCCATAAGATTTTCATTATGTAGAGAGAAAAGGGAGATGGAAATGATTGTCAGATATTCTTGTATGTGAATAAGAATATAAGCATATTATAATTATTTGCAAGTATTATTAGTTTCTTTTTTCTCTACCTTACTTTCCATCTCCTCTGGGTTGTAAACTCCTTGGGAGAGGTAGTGTAGAAGCATTTATTGTAGCCTACTAGGTACAGAGTGCCTGTTCTAGGGGCAGGAACAGCAATGAATGAGACAAAGTCCCTGCTTCTGCTCTGAGAGGCCAGGACCTGACTGTATCTCTTTGCAAGTGCTGTCAGAGTTCCTAAAACACAGTAGGAACTTAATTGTTGCTAAATGTTTGAGTATGAATAATAGATTGTTAACTACTATATTCTAATTTGAATTTGCAACAAAAAACTTGTCAAGTTAACCTTTAGTTTCCATTGCAAATATTGGTGGTCAGATGAGAATTTCATATACTTTATCTGTAATGTGAGAATTTTGGTTAGAATTTACAAAAGGTTGAAAGCAAAAGAAGCTTAGAATGGGAAAAATTCTGTAAACCACATTGCCAGAAATTAAGGTCTTTTTCATGTAGAATCAGGAAAAATGTTTTCTAGATATCCTCCTTTCCTCTCCATATACTAATACACACACACGCCCACACACACACACACACACACACACACACACACACACACACACACACATATTCGGAAGTTGTACAAAAAGTTTCAATCCAAATGACAAAAAATTATGACCTGTACAATTTGAATATAGCACAGGCCATTTTTAATGACACAAAGATATTTTTTCCACCTCGGTAAAATTTGCCTGTAGATTGATTTTTCAGCATTTAAGTCTTAAAAAAAAAAAGTGCCTCTTTAAGAGAATAAACTAAAAACGAGTTTTTAAGTATAGGATTAAGGTGAGCTTTTGAAACATAGTTCCTGGCTTAGATAAAGTTATTTTCTTTCTAAATTATCTTTTTTTTTTATTTTAAAGGAAAGGTACAGGTAGGAATGAAGGTGAGTAGGCAGGCAGGAAGGAAAAGAGAGGAGAAATAAGCATTTTTATTTCATTTTATCTTTCATTTAGTTATTTACACTGGTTGTTTTCCCTGCCCCCCCACCCCGTATCTGGGACTCGAACCCAGAGGTATGTGGCTTGCTCCTTTGGAGGTGATAGACCTAACTGCTACTCCGCAAGGGTGTACTCCTAAATTATCTTTGTCAACACTTAAAATGCAAAGATAAAAATATGTAAGAAAGCTTTGGAATTTGAAAAATGTAAAGTGATGTTCTCTTTTTGTCACACCTTTGATTTTTTTTTTTTTTGTGACTTTCAGATATGTAATGTGCATTTAATTAAATTGGCCACAAACTCACTGCAGTGTTTTTTGTTTAAAGTGACTATGACTTTAGTGAGTAGAAGGGACTATGGCTTATCACAGTGGTCTCTAAGCATTTTTGGGTTACATACCACCATCTAAAAGTTTTTTACATATGAATCTCAATAATGCATATTAAATTATTTTAAAGTTGTATATATGAAAGAATGCATATGTTATTTCATAGAACATGTATTAAACATTTTTAAAGGATTTGATGAATAAGTAAACACAAGTTTATCTAGCCCCTACTATTTTTCCCTGCACACCTTGGAATGCACTCTTCTGTAGAGAGAAAGTCAGACTTTAAGATGACAGCCTCCTGTGGTTTACTGGCTGACAAGTAGAGTAGGTGAGACTTTGTGTTCAACAAAGTTGTCATCTGATTCTTGCAGACCATCCTCACCTAGGCTGCCCTCCAGCCTTTGTATGGTCCTCTCTGTGGTGCAAGCTGGGAGCAACATCAGGGCTCAGCGGGGACCCTGACTGTAGAGCCAGTGAATATCAGGGACAGTACCACTGAATGGCAGCCAGGTGGCAGAATGTTGGGGAGTCCCATTTTGGCAAGTTTTCTGGGAAACCAGACTGCCCCGTTGAGGGCTTTTTGAGTCCACCAAGTGTGTGGCGAGGAGTGGACATCTTGCTTCCACTTCCCAGGAGCCATGGCCACACAGCCACACAGCTTGGGGACCAGTCCAGTCACAGAATCCCAGCCAGGCAAAGGGGGACTCTGAGAAAAGGTAGAGCAAGCTCTTCCTTCTGTGCTTGAGAAATACCTCCTCTTGTGAAGAGCATCCTTGGGCTTGGAAACCCCTTGGAGGAAAGTAGGGTGAGGAAGGCATATTGTGATCCCTTTTATGGAAAAATATTGTAATTGACTTCTCTGCATCTAGGTTTCCCATCTCCTTCCCATCTACATTCCATTCTCCACATTGATGAAAAAATTGCTTTTTACAACCTAGATATGAGTGCTGCTTCTCAGCTTAGATCCCTTCAAATGTTTGCTTTTGAAGGCTAATGCCTTCATTCTTTAGCAAAGCATTCAATACTTTCCACAAACCACTTTGTCTAGATCTGCTTGACCAGTGTCATCCCTTGTTCTCTTTCCTATGTAATTTGAGTCCATCTACTAGCTATTCTCCAAATATGGCAGCCATCTGATTTGTACATATGGTCATGTTAGTTTTCTTCCTCCTTTAAGATTCAATGAAAATTTTGCCACTTCAGTAAAACATTCACTACATCCCCTAATTCAAACCCTTGTCATTCTTGTTAGCATTTCTTGCGCTTTCCTCTGGCCCCAGTAATAATTTTATATTTCCATAATCATATAAGCAAGCAACAGTATACTTTATAGGAAAGTTAACTGTATTTCCTAATGGAGCAAAAGGACATGGGTCACATTTGTCCTTAAAACGTTGCCTAATACATAGCAGTGGCCCTGGCAGATAGTAGAGGTGCTGAATGAATGCCTATTAGATAGAAAATTATGATTTATTTTTATACTCATTGGACATAATAAGTTTGAGTCCCACTGTAACTCCATTTGTATGTGTAGTAGGACTTTCTGGAGGGAAGAATCCCTATTTTCCATTTCCCTGTTGAACTGGATTATGATATCTTGTTCCTGGTGTGTCTACCTTCAGCGGGCATGACTGAGGCTGGAGAAAAAAGATAGTGTAATGACAGGAGCATGGAACAAGAATCATAAACAGGAGTTCTCATTTTCTCTCTGCTACCATCAAGGGGGCGGGTCCTAATTCTCCTGATTTACAAAATGAGGAACTTGACTTAGATGTCTGGAATCTGTCTTCCTCTTCTGAATCTCAAGAATTTATGGGTTTTGGATATTTCAGGCTTCATTTTTGTGTGGAGGATGTTCCCTCAACACACAAAAATGTTTATGCAGTGGGATCTTTTTGCTTGTTATATGTGGAGCTGGAAGAAAGATCCCTTGGCAGCCAGGGTGTTTTCCCTTGGGTTTGTAGCCAGTGCAGGTGGGGGAAGGTGAGGGTCAGATCCATGTCCTCTGTGGTAAGGAATCTCATTTTCCATTGGGTTTGTGGTTATTAGACCTGATGTGACCATGGGAATGAGCAGTGACCCAAATATGGCATTTTCATTGCAAGGAAATTTAGAGAAGGAAAGAAAAGAAATGGGCAATGAATCTATTAATCAATACTTGAAAAACTGTAGCTTAAAGTTAGTTTTTACCCATGTGAAAATGTGTAAAACTTAGTAAAATGGAGAATTTTTGCTTCTAAATATTGAGAAAATGTTGGAAAGACTGATCTCATTAATGATTAGGCTATTTGGGGAAATGATCAGTTTTATAAAATAAATAAATATAAATGTAGCAAAATTAATTTAAATGTTTGTTATTTTTGACATTTGTGTTCTCTTTTCATCTATGCACTTCTTTTGTTTCCAAGTTTACCTTGAGACTAGATCTAGAAGATTAAAGGTGAATGGGTAGTATTTATTCAGAAAAACACAAAAGACTCTGATATCTTGTTGGAGTGTAGAAATAGAAAAATATATTGGTAATGTGTATCATTGTTTGATTTAGGGAAAATCTGAATAATTCTAACTTTGGGGTGGAGTTTGAGTACTGTGTTCATGTATTAATTCATCCCTGCAGCTATTCACTCACAAACATTAACCTACTATGTGCCCAGTACTGTGCTAAATATATAACAATGCATCAAATAAATCTCAAAATCTGGTAGGAGAAATATACGTATTCAGTACAATGTGAATGCAAAAATGTCTTAGGTATCAGAAGAGTATTTAAACAACTGCTTGGGAATTGGATGGTAACATTTAAACTGGGAGTTGAAGAATGAATAGGAGTCTCAGAAAAAGAAGGACAGATAAGTTAGGGCACATGAAGCTTCAAATGTTCAGATTAGAATATCCTACCTGGGGTGAAATTTAGAGGGTGTTGATTAGGTCTCTCTCTCTTTCTGTCTCTGTCTGTCTGTCTGTCTGTCTGTCTTTCTGTCTCATACACACAAATGGCTAAAGACTAAATGGCTAAAGGATTAGAGTTATTAGTTTAGTCACTTTTGTTCTATTAAAGAGACTAGAGGTAAGGCTCAGATCATTCTTTTTGGGGTCTTAATCGAGATTATTTAAATATTATCAAGATACTTAAAACTCCAGAAGTAATAAATTGATTATAATGAATGTCTCATTAAAAATGCTTTGAAAAAATTGCTTCCCTTCTAGAAGCTTGCGTTCAATGAAAGATATTTGACTTTTCATTAAAAAAAAAAAAAAGGGGCAGCAAAGCCACTAAATGGTTCTAGGAAGAGAGGAGCATGGTCTCTGCAGAAGTGATACAGGAGGATGACATGCTGTTTTCTGGCTTGTCTTCCTTTTATAGTACTTACTTTTGTTCTGTTCAGAAGTTTAATTTTTGTTGATACTTTCCACTAGGTTAAGCTTTTTGGAATTATAGTGTCCATAGCTATTATTTTCTGTTTCTGAAAGACTGGCTGTGTGTCACCAGGTAGCTGCTGTTTGCTGACCCATTGTCACAGCCTGTCACAGCTCATATACATGGAGGGACTGGCTGCATTTGACATCACACCCTGAGAACACTGCCTCGTATGTGACTGTCAGCTCACAGCATCTTGTGTTTCCGTAGGAATGATCACGTTTAGCCATTAAAATAGAAAGTGGAAGGGGTTAAGTGACTTGCTTGAAGGCACAGAACTCATAGGTGGCAGAGTGAGCACTCAAACTACATCTCGCAACTCTTAGACCAGAGATTTGGATTGCAATCTTTGTCCTGATAGAGATGCTTATAAAATCGGTATTTTCCAGTAGATTTTGTTGTTTTGTTTTCAGAGACATGATTTGAACCTGGTTAATGTGAATCTGTATGGTAGTGATGGATTTTTGACTGTGTTTCCAATGCACAAAAACTTAAAAAAGTACGTTTGTTGGGACAGTTGTGTCTACTGGGTAGAGGTTTTGGGAGCTAATGCCGCTCCTTCTATGGTGTTTCATATTATAGAGTAGATGGGAGTGACTTTGCAGATCTATCTGTCTCAGAACAAAGGTGTGTATTAACCTCTTTAAGAAGGAAAAAAAGTATCTCTGCGGCTCCTTAGAACTCCGTATATTGACTTAATTCCTTTTTTTATGCTATGTGAATATATATAGACATAAACTTCTTATACCTGTTGGGAAAATGTAATTCAAAACTTACTTGTATTAATATTCACACTAAACTCTAAGATCAATAACACCCAAACTGATCTGTTCATTTAAGATGCTAGATGGCGTTCTCTGACTAAGGCCAAAATGCTGCCTTACTGTCAGTGTGGCCATACAGCTCTGGCTTGACTTTGAGTTCAGTGCATGGTTCCTCAGAGAACGTTGGAAAGACAGTCCCCTATCCGCTGTCTTCCTATTCAAATGACTGGGGAATCTGGTCTCCAATGATGTTCCAAGTGCATCTTTTTCACTTCATATTAGCTTTGAAAGTTGTACTATTCATCACCGAAGGTAATTTGTACACAAAGGCTTTCTTGGGTGCCACTACGTCATTACAGCAGTCATCTAGAGGGCCCAGAATAGCCTTCAAAAGATTCTGTTAAATTTTCATGAAATGAAGACAAAGTAAAAACAAAAAATACTTGTAGAAAACTTACCCCCCACCCCCATGAGGTTCAAGGAATCTACACTTACCAGTTTTGAAAACAAACCTGGTTGGTGTAAATGATGGACAGTGGTGTGCTGGGGGTGGCAGTGGGTTAGAGGCTTCCTGCGGCTAATGGGTGTTCTGCGGTGGCAACTGTGACAGTTTTGGGTCAAGCAGCAGGAACCTGTGTGATTCTGAAACAGGATGCCATATCAAATAGCAAGGTACCACTGAACTTAGTCATTTGTCCTCATGTTCAGATTACTTTGGTGGTAGCCATTCAGACATGCCCAGTACAGTCTCCAAAGAGTATAATTCAGGTACAGGGAAAGAAAAGGGTCACATTTTTAGTAACCTACTCAATAGTAGGTATGTTCTAGAAATGGGTGGTTTTAAACTTATTTGGGTAAGAGCATTACCTTATATTGCATATGTACATTACTAATTTTGAAAGGATCTTTCTTTGACAGTAAAGAGGGAAGCATCTCAGAAGAGCATCTTCTATTTTATTTGATTTAGTTCATATGACATCCTTGTTTTAGAGATAGAGTGAGAATTTAGTGGCTTAATGACTTACCTAAGGTCACATAGGTTGTAAGTGACATCAGAATTTGAAGGGAGGTGAATTAGTAAATCTTATTTGGTACTTATGCAATAGAATGGCCATCCTTTTTGTGAAATAAAAAATATACACATTTACTAGAACTAACCACATATTGGAGCAGGATTTTATTACTTTTTTCATGGATATGATTTTGGAACAATTTAAAAAAAAATTCTGAGTAGCTTAGTTTTCACTTAGTCGTTCATTTGTTTCCTGATTATCTCTCCTGCTGGTCATTTGTTAATGGTATAGTCTCTTTTAAAGAATATTTATTTATTTATTTAATTTCAGTTAAGTTTATGTTGTTTATCTGAGTAGCTACACTTAACTGATTGAGGCATGTTTAAAACAGCCCAAGTTAGTACTGTCCAGAGTTATAGGCAGGTGATAGAACACAGATTTGAGACGGCTTTGGAAAGGATTTAATTTTAATCATTAACTGCTCAGTAGAGACATTCCTTCCTGAGATGAGAGGTGCGAGGAAGATGGTTTTAAGGAATAGTGCTTGCATGGGCTTGGCACTTGATATTGAATGTGTAACGTTTGTCAGTGGATCTCAAGTCACTGATTTCTTTTTCCTACAAGATAATCAGGCCAGACCCAAGCTTATGAACATCGAATTTAGGAAGAAGTATTTGAAGTGAGAAGAGTTGACATACAGACCAGAGTGGTTCCTGATCATTTTCAATATGAGGTTCACCTTTTGATTAAGAGTTAAGGAGACCCACTTGATAGTAATAATTCTTGTGTCTTTTGATTGAAATAGTTTATTATGACAAACTGTATTATTTTCTCTTTAAGATATATTTGTTCATATGTACATTTGAAAAGAGCAGTCTGTGTGGTGGATGAGTTTACTGATAATGCCAACTCTGGCTTCCTAGTCCTGAGTCTCATGAATATGTGGAATCTGGTTCATTTGTACATTGGGGGCTGTAAGGACAAGCAGAAGAAAGCAAGGTCAGGGACAACAAAGCACACTTAAACTGCCTCCAAACTCCTCTAGCTTCTTCTGCTCCCTCCCTTTTAAATCCCCAAACTCCTGGCATCCACTGTCCCACACCACTGTCCTTGAGCTTGCCTCTACACTGTTGCATTTCTTTTTAGATCAGGTTATTAGTTACATGGAATCCTGAACTCCCATTGGAGTCTGTTTCTTACCTGCTTTAGAATTGCCATGCTCCCTGATTCTCTTTTAAGTGTAGCAGTCTCCCTGAGTCCCTGAATTAATGCTGATGGACAGCCTGACTCAACTAGGAAAAGTTATGCAGTCTGCCATGCTTAAGTTTCCCATCCTCTCTCACCTCTTATTACTTGCCTACTTGTTTACTTCCATCCACTCACTCACACACTCTTCCATTCATTTCCCATTCCATTTCATTTTCATGAAATCAGCAAATATTACTGGTACCACCAAGTCTGCTAATACATGCCAGGTACTTTAGCAGGAGCTGGAAATACAGTCTACCCTCATTATTTGCAGATTGCATATTTGTGAATCTGTCTCCTCACTAACATTTGCTTATAACCTCAGATAATTACTTGTTACCTTTGTGGTCATTTGTACACATGTTCAGAGGAACAAAAAATGTGAGTGGCCCAGCTCAGACCCAACAAGGTGAGGTCCTGCCATCCTAGCTCACACTATAAATGAGTGTTAGATGAGGTGTGATTTATAGTATGCTAGACTAGACTCTGAGTTCATTATTTAGAAATAGTACCCAAAACTGGGTTAGGAATTGATAGTTTAAAAAATGTTATACCTGGAGACTCACAGGAACTTAACTCTGTATGTCCTTCAGGAGTATTGGTTCAGGATTTCCTAATTCACTGTTTACAGTGACTTTGTTGAACAGAACTACTCTGAATAAGGAGAATTACTATGTATACAAATACAGATGATATGCCTCTTGTGATTCAAGCACTTTTAACTTTTTTAGGGGATGGTCAGACATGCAAGCTGAGAATTATAATTTGATGTTATAAAGGGTTTAGTAGGATTAAGTCCAAAAAATGCTTAGAAAACTTGGAGGAAAGAACTTAACCATAGGGGCAGAAGAGAATGTCAGGGTTATTCACAGAGGAGATGGAGAAAGCCAGGCAGGTGTTCTCAGAGAGAACAAAGCTTAAGTGAAGGCAACTGTGCTGCAGGTTTTGGAAATGTGCTGGTTTCAGGATGTACTCTGATTCTGTTATCTTTTCCTCCATCCTTGCTAAAGGTCTTATCTCTACTTCAGTTTTTCCCATCTGCAGCCAGTGACATTGTTGATGTTTGGAGATTTGGAGGGTCCTCCCTGTCAGCATTATTAGCCGCCACCACCCTCACATCCCACTATGGTGCCACTGTGTTGTTCCATGTCCTAGTGTCCTAACCTGGGAGGTGCCCTTGAATCTAACAAAGGAGGATAGTCTCACTGGAATCAAATGGGAACCATGGTTTTGGGGATAGCTTCAGCAGTGACCTGACACTCCCCCATGCCCCCTTCCCAGAGACTGACTTGTGTGTGCAAAGGCATCAGTTGTCAGTCTGTTGACCTGGTGTACCTCAGCAGCATCCTGACAGGCAGCTGAGAAAAATGTCTGCATTCCTGACACCCCTGCTGCAGAGGGCTCCCCTAGGTATGGAAAGGTTAAGGTGTTAAGTGGGACAGACACATACGGAACTGTTTTCCTTCATCCTTGTTATAAATGCTTATAATGTTGACATAAACTGATCTCTTCTTTCTTAATCTTTTTTTTTTTTTTTTTTTGTCATTATTGTAATTCTTCATTAAAATCTCCATTGTGGTTTGTTTTTCCTTTGCTATGAAGTGCCCAAAGTTCAATGCATTATTCAAGATCAGATCTGCCAAGGTCATGCCAAAGACATTCCTATGGAGCCTGATGCGATTGCCATGCAGAAATACGGAAAGTTTTTTCACCTATTTAACTGTTGTGTTGCATTGTATAGTCTCACATAATCACTGTCCACTCTCAGCTCTCTCAGATGTCTTTCTATTCTCCTGGCCCTTCATCCCTTTCTCCCAACCTCCCTCCCTTCCATCTTTCCATTTTCCATAGGAATTTCTGGGTTTCAGATAGTTTTCTCTCTCTTTTTCCAGATAGGAAGGTAGGCGGGGATGATGGGCAGGAAGAAGGAGAGGGGAAGAAGCATTACTTATTTATTTATTTCAGTGTTGGTTTTTCACCCCAGCCTTGGATGCAAACTCAGGTCCTCAGGCTTTATGTGTTTTGCAGGCCAGCACCTTAGCTGCCTGAGCCACGATGGTGCATATATTCTTGGTTATATTAACTTGACTTGTGTTCATTTACTTTCTCTCACTATCTTTCAAGTTGATTTTCAGTTGGTTATGTTTTGATGAAATATCCAAGCCTATACTTGCAATCCTGAATGGTTTGAACTCGGAGAAAAAGCATGGAGTAGAATCCCAGTTTGTCACTCACCACTGTCCAATTTGGCCAGACTACTCCAGCTTGCTGAACTGTAGCTATGACACAGGATAATGATAGCCACATCATAGCACTGCAGGGAGGATTAGAGGACATGATGCCTATAAAGCACCCAACACAGTACTTGGCTCCCAGTGGCTCCTGTTCCTTCAGCATTTTTCATGGATGAGTATGACAATGTGGGAAGGCCGTCCTGATACAACTTCTGACACCTCTTACTGGATGGAAAATGCAGAGAACCTGTGTTTCTTACAAGTTTGAATTCCAAAACTAAGATTTATGACAGTCCATGAAAAAATTCAAATTTTCCTTCAGCTCAAAATATTGTCTCCCTTGAATTATTTAAAATGTTAACCATAAAGCCTTATATACCAAAATTAGTCTCATCTACTTTTCTCTCATGTGCAGCTCGCCATTCATTTATCTACTTAAAGACATTTATTAGGGATTTAATTTACTTTATGATGATGATTTTGAATGCTCCCCTAGACATTATAACTCCTCAAAGTTCTGCAATTTGACATGATTTTCAGGGTTAAGACACTGTTTTAAAAAAGGTTATGTCAGCATGTGAATTTGGAGCTTGGAGGAAGGGAAACACTAGTTGCTGACAGTCCTGCTTAGTACTTCCTGCAAGCAGGCTGTTACATCCAGTAGAGAAGGATCCTATGGAACTAGTCATAGTCACCCAAATGTGGCAGAGAGGGAGGGATAGTAGCAGTCAGTTTCTAAGAGAGTAAGACCATTTTTATGCCACAGGTGGGGGTTGGGAGGAAGAGTTTGGTTCCAGTGAAAGTTAGGCTGTCATGAGTACGGTTAAAGTTAGGTACGAAGTAACTAGGAGGATGCCAGAGATAACCTTCACCTACCTGAGGATTTTTCTGTGGGTGTGGGGTGGATGGGGGTGTGGGGTACATGGGACACAAACATTGGCTAGCCTGGGAATGCTTGAGAAATTCTTGTTCTATTTCTCTTTGGCTTGGCATTTTATTTGCCTTGCATATGCATCTAATATTCCCTCAGGTTTGAGCTCTAGGACATTTCTAACTATCCTTATAGGATTTTTTTCTTCCAGGTAAGGTCTCTTAGGACTACTCATGATATAGTGTTTGTTGGTCAGGCATGCATCATTAATGAGCTATGTTTGAGACCCACTTGAGAAAAGGACAGTGGCAGTACCCCAAATGCAAGGAAGTTGCCTGGAAGATAACCCTGTAGGGGAGGGGATTATCCTAGTGGTCTCCTGGGAAGGGAATGAAGGGGCCCCACACGCCAAAGTGACAGTCTTCTCTGTCCTCCTTGAAATAAGAACTTCATTCCCTTGGCTGCTTCTGAGCATTAATTCAGCTGGCATTTCTGACCTGCCATGCCCCTTTTGTAGTGGGTGATGGATGCAGTTCATTTGATTCCTTTCCCTATTTTCTAACTCCACCAAAATTCCCTTTGCATTCCCTGTTCAGTATGTCCTTCCAAAGTGATTATAAATGACTTTGCTCACCCCATTTTCTTGTTCCAAGACAAATCACTAGAATTCTAGATTACCAGATAGCTTAGAAACCTCTTAGTTTAATTCCTTTGTACAGATGAGGAAATTGAGGCCTAGAATGGGACTCAGTCTACACATAGTTGTCAGGCATTGTTGGCAATCCTTTACCAAAGGAATTCTGTGAATCTTTTTGCTCTTCAAAAATTATCTTTGGGCTCCTCCAGTCACTGTATTTGTTAATCTTTCCATTTATCTAATTTTATTTCCACAAACCAAATCCTGAATTCAACCTGCTGTGTCTTATCATAGAACATCTTTGGTATATATGTTTTCCCTTTTTGATTCCCCTATAGTATACCCAGTGGTTATCATGGAACCACAGTAATTGGATTCAGTCATCTTTGTAAGGTATCCCTTTGAATCCCTTATTTCCTTCATTTCATTCTCAGCCTTTTAACTTTCCACCCTTCCTCTGTTGCCAGCCTAATTCTTCAAGGGTACGCTATACTCTGTTTTTACAGAGACTATTTAGTTTGAAGATTTTTTTCACTTTTGCATGTTTTTGATATATATTTTAAGTGGTCATTGAAGAACATACTACTCCTAGTAAGTAATCATTGATGATAAGAAAAGTCACATGTGACTTGGTGTTCTAAGGTCCTAAAAGAAATTTCATGCAGTGTTCTTGTGGAGTTCTTTGTATCAGAATTAAATGTGCATTGTCTACACATTGACACAAGCAAAAACATTTCTTAAAGTGAATATTAAGTTTTCCAAATTTGAATTCTATTATTCCTTGAGCAAGATTTTCTTCCTCCTGTGGGACTGCATCTCTGAAAATGTATTGGCAGTTTATGAACTAATCCGAGTTGCTAAACAATGTCCATGTCCACTGGTAGCTTCTTAGGAAGGCCTCTGTTTTTGGTTTTAGCATTTTTATATGTCCCTCAAAAATGTTTCTCCATATAATTTTTATTGCAGTAATATTGTATCATGAAATTTCATAAATTTCATGTATGTGTCATTGTATATAAGCATCTGCATATTCTACAGTAAGATCACTATTAAAAGTCCAATTCTTTCATTCACCGTATAATTCATCCCTTTTATCCTGTTTGCCCATTCCCTCCCCCTTCCCTTCTGATAACCACAAAATTGGTCCTATAGTCTAAAATTTTATTTTTGATTGACTTGGTTCATTCATTTATTTGGTTCCTCTATATACCACATAGGAGTGAAATAACATAGTATTGGTCTTTTTCCATCTGACTTATTTCACTGAGCATAATACCTTTTAGGTCCAATCATTTTGTTGCAAATAACAGGATTTCATCTTTTTTTTTTTAAAAAAAACAAACAAACAGCTGGGTAGTATACACATCACATCTTCTTTATCCACTCATGTATCAGATTGTTTCCAGCTCTTGGCTATTGTAATAATGTTGCAATGAACATGGGAGTGCATATATCTCACTGAATTTTTCTGTGTGTTTTTTGTAAACATCAAGAAATGGGATAATAAGTTGTATGGAATTTTCATTCTTATTTTTCTTTTGAAGAAACTCCCTACTGCTTTTCATAGTGGTCATACCAATTCACACATTCCCTTCTCAACACGTCTTCAGGATATTTGTTATTTTTGACTTGGATAGTAGCCATTCTTCCAGGTATCAGGTGATGGCTTATTGTGGTTTTGGTTTACATTTAAGGAAGGCCTCTAAATTGTCTAGTCCTGTGGTACATTTGACGTGTTCTGTCCTCAGTAGCTTTGTTGGTGCCACAGGACTGGTGAGTGTACAACAGAGAAGAGGCTAGCGTGGCTCTAGATTCAGACTGGCAGATGAGGAGTTAGATCTTTGAGTCCCAAACAGTAAGTAGCTTCTGAAGAAAAGGTGTTTTCTCATGGATTTTTTTTTTTTAATGAGGCAGGAGTGAAGAGAATGTAGGCATTATTAATTTTCTATATATTTTGATGAGGCAAAATGAAACCATACCTGCCTACTTGCTTCATTTTGTTTATATTAACCACACACAACTGATTGCATTGTTCCCACAATTCCAGTGGCAATTTTGATTACCAGAATCATAGATACAAAAGCGGGTCCATCTGAAATAATGAGTATTTTACAGAGGTTTTGAAAAATAGGGCTTAAGGGGAGGTATATTGAGGGCATATAGGGGTTGGATCTGCATGGAACATCTAATAAAATAATAGTGTCCATTTATTGTTTGTTGATTTCTATTTGGGGACTTTTCCCATGAGAGAAAAGTTAAAATATCTGGCTTCTTATTAATGGTTCTTTAGTCATTATATTTAATCACCCCGATCCTTGCAGCAACTCCCATTAAGACTTTACTGCTAGATTATTAATGAGGAAGAGTACATCTGTACAAGTAATTGTGGTTAAGGGAGTTTTAAATACCAGGACTGTAATAAATGGAAGATATGAAAATGAGTGATTACATCAAATCATTAACTTATAAAACGTCCAGGAACTCTGCAGTTGAGCCAGTTTCTGTGTAGTCACTGACCTTGCTTTACAGGTTGTGGTCGTTTATGCAATTAGCTTAAGCAGCCCTTTGAGTTGAATAAATGAGTAAAATCCTTTGGATAGTGTGGTCAAAGCTCCACCATATATATTTATATGCATGTAAGTATGAAAATTGTGTTTTAAAATATTCATATATAATATTAGACTGTACATTTTCAATGAGAGCTATTGAGTCTGGAATTTTGAAAATTTCTGATTTCAGATTTTAAATGGGTATAGATATGTATTGGGCATGATAATGCCCACATGGATGACACAATTTCCAATTAATATTTTGAATTAGTATCTACATGAATTTATATTTTATAACATTCCTAAATATTCTCTAGGGTGTACTGTAATTTTCACATTATCTCACTTTGGTTTTTATAGGATTGGTAAAAGTTTTGAAGTTTCAATTTCATTTTTTCCTGCTGCTCAGAATTTGATGATATAAAATGAAAAGGTTTCCATAGTTGCTAACATTCACCAGATTTTGTTCCAAAGCATGGGCTTTAGTAGACTTTTGAATTAAATCCACATTCTCCACCCAAGCCTAGTGATATAATCTAAGAGTTCAAAGATAGGTTTGTCATAAACAGCTATAATTAAATAATCTAAAAAAAAATTGAAACATGGAAATACAGTAAAACAAGAATTGATCACTTTATAGTGGAATACTCTATAAACTGTCTGCATTGGAAACATGTGGTGAGTTTTAAACATCTGAGTTCTATAATTCTAAAGTGTATCGTTTATTTGAAGGCAGAAACTTTTTCTTCTCTGCATGCATATATTTAAGAACATAGGTTAATATATTTTTTGCTGTCCCAATTTGCATTCATTTCTTATTGTAAATTCAGAAGAATCAGCTTGGAGTACAAATACATAACAAATATATACATCTGAACTAAATATTTTATCACTAACTACTGAGGTCTGATCAGAGTGACTAATTCTGCAAATCTTGCTACTTTATCTAGCTTTGTCTAAAACAAAAATTGCAGTTAACATAATCCCAGATAAGAGGAAGAAATTATTTAAAAGCATATAGATAGTACAGAAAAGTAACAGGAGCTTTAAGTTTTAATGATCATTTTGATTTTTAAGGTTTACAGTTTATCTGAATGGCATTACACCAACTGTGTAGTCATGACGGGAACTGGAAAAGTAGTGATAGTTCTGCAATATAATGTCTGCACAATTTCACTTTTTTCTTTGTATTTGTAATGACTGAAACAGAACAAATCTAAAACAATATTGAGCACTTCATGAATTTGCATGTCATTCTTGCTCAGGGACCATGCTAATGTTTATATTGCTCCAATTTTAGTATATGTGTTGCGGAAGTGATCACTCACTTACTTTTTAACTGAATTTATACAGCACTCCTGTGTATGGGATGATTGACCTCTCAACCATCACAAAAAATGCTGGCCGTTAAATGGAATAATTTCTGGGTTGCTGAGAAAGTTATATTATGCATGTATAAATGATACTATAATAGCCTGCTAGGAGAAATAGAGCATGTTTTGCTGAGCAGTATTTACTGAGCAGCGAGAAGACCAGTTCAATTTCTGAGCTTATTTAGCTTTTTTTTTTAAAACAGCTTTTTTTCATCTATCAGCCCTTGTCCTCACTAAAACCCTATCCCAACACAGGTAACATTAGAATCTTTTCTTAAATACTGAAAAGTTAATGTTTTATTCTTAGATTGAAACATCCCTGCCACTGTAGAATTTTGTTCACACTGTTCTCTTTTCATCTTCACCCATTCCTCCTCCAAAAATCAATAGTATTTTAAAAAATTACGTTTTGAGGTCAAGAAAGGGGACACAAAGTACTCTTAGGAAAAGAGCTGCTTCATAGTCTGTGAATCCTAGCCCTTCCCTTGTGTGGTCCTCCCTAGTGCCTGATCCTTTGGAAACAGCTTCAGGAGTCCCTGCTGGAGAGGATGCGCAGGAATCACACTGCTTTGTGAAGAGTGAAAATATGGAAGAGGTTGGTCTCTAGAGTACAATGTCTCCAGTAGGGTTCCTGGAAACTTCTTGCTCTTGTGGCTTCATTACCGTAATAAGATGCTGTGGCATAGATCAGGGGCAAATCTTTCATATCTGGGCCTCCCTGTCCCATGCATTGAATGGGAAAAGTTGCATTAACTGTTTTCTAAGGTGTGTTACTGTTCTAAGAGCTTATGACATTTATATAATGTCAACAATCACTTGTTTATTGAGGACTTCCTCTGTAGCAGACTCTTCTCTGTTGCATATCTGTAATAGCCCTGTCTCCAGATACTCCAGATATTACTAACCTGTTTTAAAGATGAGACTTAGATTTGCAGAGGTTAAAGAAGTAGTGGTATGTGTCCTCCAGCTAGTGAGGGGCAAAGCTAGGTTCTGTGTTGGCTTTTGACCCCTAGGCCAGCTCTTGGCCTGTTGGCACACTGGCTACCTTCTGTTGAGGTTCTCATGTGTATATTTCTAACCCAAGAAAGATGGCTGTGGTATAGATACAATGTACATACAGAGAAATATAAACTAGTGCATAATTTAGAGTTCCAAAAGGAGGAGGAAGTCATTTGTAAAGTGTCTATCAAATGATGTGACTTCTTGCGCAGAAAAAGAAAATTTATTTGAATTATTTTTGGTGGTCTCTGTAGGATGAAAGACTCAGTATGCAATTCCTCACTTTGGTCCAATAGTGAAATAAGTGAATATAATTTATTTATAAGTTACTTAATCAGAGCAGTCTAAACCACACAATTTTAGCCAGGACTAATCTTGTCTGTGAGGAGAATATTATACAGATGAAAGTAAAGACAGAAAGAACCATTTATAAAGTCTTCAACACATGATTTTTACTTTGTAAGTTTTATCTCCCAGTGCTGGGAGCCATAGATTGTGTTTCCTCAGAAGACCTCTTCTCTTGGTTTGCATGTAGAAGAAGGCAAGGGGGTCTTGTCCACTTTATGTCCCCTTCTCCTGCAGGGTAGAGCTTCTCCTAGCACCCTAAGTGGGAGTAGCCAGGTAATGGGTCGCTCTTGGTAACTTCTTGCTTTCTGAAATACATTTTGTCCCAAGTTTTCCCTGGTCCAATGCATTTTTTCCCTTTGTTTTCCTGTTTTAACTCACTTAGTAGAAGTTTGTCCAATGAGCATATTTTGTTACAAATGCATGGCTTCTTGAGCACTTGGAAGAGCACCTATTAGGAAGTACTGGACTGGCCCTTGTGTGTGTTTAAGTGGGTTTTAAGCCTTTGCTTACTTAGAGAAACTGATTTGACATTGAATAATGGATTTTGTTGAATTGTCTCCATTTCTCTCCTCCTTTGCTCTCCTGACTTATTCCATAGCAACTGGAGAGGATGGATCTTGCCCAGTGGTATTTGTGAATTCACTTTACTGAGTTGTGTGTTCAAGTGTGTATATGTGACAAGTCTCTATTCTGGTTAGTTGTCCGTCCTCTAGGTCTGAATAGCAGGAATGGCAGAATATCAAATACCCTTATCTCTTCTACTGTTTTAACTCTGTGTTTTGACAAGTGTTTGTTTTCTTATTGATGTGAGGTACACAAGGGTAAGTAGAATGTTTTTAAAAGTTATTTTAGTGTTTAATTTTTTAGAAGTACCATTTAAGGTGGTATTTATTTGAAACATTTCAATTTAGTGATGAGAAAAGTAAGAGCCCATTCAGTACTTTGGCCTTGTGGTCTCCAGGGACTAACTTAGAAATACATGTTTGTTGTTGGGGGATGCGATGTGAAAGTTGTTTTTGGTTAATGATGCCCATGAGACATGCTGCTACAGGAGCCCCCAAATTGTGGGATAAACTGGGACCCACCTTTTCATAGAGCTTGTGTAGAGGGAAAAGTAGAATGAAAATCTGGAAACTTTTTGCTTTGGGGGTATAGGAATAAATCTGGATTTTCTCTTGGTAGCTGTGTGCCTGAGAAGGAGGCTTTTTAAGTTGGGGGTTTTTCTTCTAAGTCCAATGAAATAGGAGGACTAGGATATTTGTTTTTACTTCTTTGTACTCTGGAGCACTCACACAGTCTTGAGAGAGGGCATTATATCTCAAAATGTGGATGAAGGATTATCTGTATTAGTTCCCCCAAGGACCTGTTAAAAATGTATATTTCTAGGTTTTTCTAGGTCAGAATATTAAAGGGTTGTGGATTAGAAATTGCATTTTAAAGTGTCCCTAGTGATTCTTCTGCACACTTAAGTTTGAAAATCACTCTTGTAGAATAATAAATAAGCCCTAGTGCTTCAAAAGTATCTGTATCACTGATATTGTCACTAATGTTGGTCTAGACAGCAAGACTTTATAAAAAGTAAGTGAAAGACAAAGCAGTTACCTGAAACTTTGGCTTCAGCAAAGACTCTTCCTCCCAGATGGTCACCGTCGTAATTGCTATAGTAAAAATGAGAGAAAACCATCATCTTAGTAGTCCTTTGCCTACGTGTTTAAGTAAGTACCATGCAGAAAAATTTGAGTAGAAAATGTTTAGAATCTTTTGTGCTAGTTACTATGTTACTATGAATGGAAAAAGAAGATAGTTTAATTTATACAGTTAAGCAATTTTTGCAAAATGGGCTAAAATCAGTATTTCTCATAAGAGTACTAGTGTGTAGAAATAGAATATTGCTTTAAATACACAATGAAGCTAAGTTTGAAAAATACTTACTTGTGTTTTTTTTTTTTTTTTTTTTTTGCTTAAACAGGAAAAACTAACCCAGGAGTGTGTATTCAGAGAACAGTTTGAAGAAAACTGGTATAATACATACTCATCAAATCTATACAAACATGTGGACACTGGAAGGCGATACTATGTTGCATTAAATAAAGACGGAACCCCAAGAGAAGGAACGAGGACTAAACGGCACCAGAAATTTACACATTTTTTACCTAGACCAGTGGACCCCGACAAAGTACCTGAACTATATAAGGATATTCTAAGCCAAAGTTGACAAAGACAATTTCTTCACTTGAGCCCTTAAAAAAGTAACCACTATAAAGATTTCATGTGGTGGGTTCTTATTGATTAGCTGTGTCATCACATCAGCTCCACTGTTGCCAAACTTTGTCGCATGCATAATGTATGATGGAGGCTTGAATGAGAACATGCTGATTTTGTTCTGCACTTAATAGCTTGTCCTCTTGGAGGATAGCTGAGGCTCACTTGCTTGATTTATTGTGAGAAGAGGAGTGGGAGACTGAGTGGTGTGAGTGTGTGAGTGGATGAGTAGCAGGGGAGTGTGAAGAGAGACACAAAAGCAGAGGACAACGGCCTGATGCATGCTGGGAAATAGACATGCTTTTACATTTTGATCAGTTGTACTTCATCTTATACAGCACAGCTGCCATACTTCGACTCATCAGGATCTTGGCTGGTGGCCTGCGCAAGGGTACACTGCATTTTCAAAGGCATGGAGGGTGCAGTCTTGCTTAAAAGACTTTTTCAGTTAATTCTCACTGGTGTCATCCCAGTGAATTTAAAAGCAAAGACCTCTTAGTAAAAAGAAAAAGTTAAATTTATTTATAGAAATTCCAAAGGCAACATTTTATTTATTTTATATATTTATTTATTATATAGAGTTTATTTTTAATGAAATATGTACAGGCCAGATAGGCATTTTGGAAGCTTTAGGCTCTGTAAGCATTAAATGGCAAAGTCCTCTACGAACCTGTGGTAAATTCATGCAAGTAAATATAACAGTGCATGGATATGAGAAATTCTAATGACCCTAATGTACTAAAGGCGACAATCTCTTTTGTGCCGTATTATTGTAAATTTATGCACATCATTCATGACACTGAGTATTCACTCTTCAGACTGCTTGTTTCATAGCTTATCCCAGAGGATTAAAGATAAACTGGGTTTCAAACTTTTATTCTGTGTCTGTAATATTTCCTTTCTTTGTAAGTGACTGATTCCACCATTGTAACTTCACAGTCGGAAAGAATAAGGGTTGGTATAGATCCTACTTGTTTAAATCTATTGCAGAACAGGCCAAAGCTAAATAATAACTATGCGTTTATTGTACTCAGTCTCCAGAACAACAGGACTGACATTGAACACTAGACTGATTTAGAATTCTCCAGAAGGAAAAATAAAAAAGCTTACATCAACACAGATTTATTTTCTAAGAGACAAGAATCAGATTAACAGAATCATTCTTGTAAGCTTTCTGTTTGTAAACTTGGCTATCAAATATGAAATTTTACAAATACCGTAGGGGTCATTGTAACTCTTTCCTAGAAAATTGCGTCTGGTTTGTGCTGTCATAACACATGATTACAGCACCCGTCAAGTTAAATTTGCAAAGTGAAACCAATAAATCTACATCAAGAATGACAATGAGGGGAAAGCATTCTATTTGTTGACTGTGTTGTTTTTGTTAAATGCTCTTCACAAGCGCTTTATTTTTTAGAGGGGAGGTTACTATATAGAATATCTTTTACAAGGCTTTTATAATGTTTTATGCTGAAAAGCCTAAGAATGCGTATTTCTTTAGTAGCAATAATTTTGAAACTTGCCCTTGGGCAAGGGAGACTATTTCTTACTCTGTACTAAGGAGAAAAGAGCCAAATTCTTAAAGCAATATTTAAGAAAAAGGAATTTATAACAAATTCTCATACCACATATAACACTTTTTAGCTGGTTATGTTGGGAAATTGAAAGTGACAGTTAAAAAATGTGTTGGGATTTATGTAACTAATTTTAAAATTTAATGTTCCAACTTTGTTTTGCTCTGATGCACATTCTCTAGGAAAAATAAAAAGTATGTCACTGGTGAATGAAAGTTGTTTTGAAGTAGAAGTGCATGACTTATTGCCATGAGCACATGTGGCCCCTTCTAGGGTCCAAGTTGGAATATGTAGCAGAACTCCTGCTGATGTGCATTAAGGAAAAACTAAGTCTAAAATTTGGAATTAAGTAATATTTTGTGGGGAGGGGCAGAAGCAATGTAAACCAGTTGATTTATGATAAAAGTCAGAACGTCCTCTTCCTTCATTTTCTTTGATTTAAAAAAAAAAATTCTGAACAAACTTCGTTTAAATCCAAAACGTAGTGTTCTTATTTATTATTTAACCCTTTGCTGCTGCTAAAATGTGCACATATTCAGCCTTCAGTTTTTCCAAAAGGCATTGAACCTTTTTGTTTGAAAAATTTAAACATTTGACCGCAGGGAAGAATCAGTTTTCTAGGATGTCATAGGTACGCCATTTAGCACTGAATGAATTGACTTTAGGAGAGAGCCAAAAGTAATCTTAAAGTAGCATGAGATCCTAGATAATCATCCTAAAAGCAAGAAAACTCTTTGTGAAAAAGACTGTAAAATTGCCATGCATTCTAGGAAATGCTACTTTAATGTCTACTTCTGGAGTTATTTTGTTTTGGTACCTTTGCTTTTTAGTAAGAGAAAATGTTATTTGCTTTTGGCAATTGATACAATAAACTGTAATGGTCTGTAAATAAATACTGAATTATGCAATTTATGTAAATAAGTGTTCTGGGAGAGGAGATGGCTCAGGGTTTCCTTGTGAGCATTGTCCTGTAGGGCAGGAGAGCAAATCATTCCCAAATCATGAGTTTGCATCCATTTCTTATCCTAAGAGACCCAAAGTCCATTGAATGGTAGCCCTGGGGCACTGTGGAATGGGTGGTTCCAGTATTCACAGATGCTCAGACAGCCAAACCACTATCTTATTGGTGCCAATACTTGCATTTTGGTCAAAGACTTAATGGGCATGGACTGAACCACCTTCCCACCTGTCACGTGAATGTCCCCAGGCAGGACTTGCTAGGTCAGTGTTGGAGAACCTGTCTTTGCCGGGTTCTGTTTTGTAAAATAAATGAATGGCTTCCGTTTATGGTGTTTTCATTCTATTTCATCTCATTTAACACTACAACATTATGTTATTTACTTGATAATCTGTAATTGTATGTACATATAGGATTATGTAATTTGTGTAAATACATAATTATAGACTTTTGAAAACTGGTATTTTTTACTTGATGTCCATTTTGGAGCTGCTTCAGATTATGTGCCTACATGAACCAATGGAATTTAAAAAACATGCTCTCCTCGCTCTTACAGCTGTTGCGTGTGTGTTGAGGGAATGGAGGGGGGCACTTTGGGGGTTGAAGGGGGAGGAACAAACATATCCAGATGTCTTTTCTTTTCTGTAGCATTAGATGAAGAAGCAAGTAATCTTTAGGGATAAAGATTTATGAACTTGCACCAAGCAAAAGCAGCCTGTGTGCACATTTATGTAGATGGTGGATGCACAAAAGCATATTGTTTGAGATCAAATTCTGTTGTTGCATCATTTGACCTTGAAAAGTGCCAATTCTATAGATCCATTATTTGTGGTTATTTGTACAAAAAAAGCAATGAAATGGTGGGGGTGGGGCAATATGCCAGATGGAGTCGAGATGTGTTAGCCATCAAGTCCTTCTCAAATGTATGTGTGTATGTGTGTTATACATACTGCATAATGACTGTGTAGCCACAGACACTTCACATTTTAAAGTTGTTATTTGATTATTAAAAGTCAAATGATGAAGGAATTATAAAAATTTTGAAAAGCTTACCTACTTCAGTATATAGTCTCAAATCCTAGGATTAAGATTTTTAGAATGGACCCTGATTAAGACAGGTTTGGTTGAAAAGGTATAAAACAGTGACTGAGAGTATAATTTGACCTTTTACTTTCATTGTGCTTTGGTGGCTGCCCTTCCTTAGGTCTTTACAAGAATTTTTGATGTAACCTTATCTTCACCAGAACATGTATAAATAAGAAATAGAATCTTCTATAATTTTCTTTGAGAAGAAAGTGAAAATGAATGACCTTTAGTAATTTTATTTTTATTTTGAAATTCTCTGTAGTCATTGATTTCACATATTGTTGCTCCTCCCACCTTTCCCAGCCCCCAGTACACCTTGGCTGTAAAATGGAATGATGAGTGAAATTTTCCAGATATTTGGAGCTGGGCGTCAGTAAATGGATAATGTGGAACTCCTGTAGTTATCATCAATACCACCAGGTCCTAGTTTGGATCTGGAAGAATGTCTAAAGGTAGTCAACTTCATTAGATGGTGATTGGGAAGTTACAGAGTAGAGGCTGGTTGGTTTAGGAATTGGAATGGAGCTGAACTGTCACTGGAAAATCAATGGATGTGTGAGCTGGTGGAGCAGCAGGGAAAATGAAGTAGGCCTCTGAGATTAAGCAGGTCATGACCAGAATTGTGCTTCAGAAATAATTTAGGTGACATTAAGAAGAATGGTAGCTAGAGGCAAAAGAAACTGTTATGGGTAGAGTTAGAATAAAGGGCTAAAACTTTAACAGTGCAATGCAGATATCAAAAACAGTTGTTTATTTTACAGATACTATGTACCTCATGCACTTGGGACTGTGCTAGATAAGAATTTCTTTGCCTTTAAAAGTAATTCAGAATTAATTAGTGTAAGAGATAAGTGATTGCAATGTAGTGTAATAAGAGCAGCAATAATTAAACACCTAAAAATGAACATTTTGAATGTATTTTCTTCCTTTGCTTCTATACCAGCACAGTCATTAGGATCTAAGGCTGGACTATTATTGTAATAGCCACCAGGGAGGCAAGTAAAACACCAATGAGAGGTCTCTCTGCCATTTTAGTTAATAGTAAAAGAAAATTCTGACTTAGAATTCTCATTGTTTTCAAAGGCTATTCCAATCTATATCTTGGAAAGCAGCTTTTAAATTTAATTTAAAAACTTTCATAGGTACACCAGATATCTCGATAGCTCTTGGCAAGCTGTGCTTTGACTTTTTAAAAAAAACATCCTGTTCCCTTTGGAGGATCGCTCTAATTACTGTGGTTTTGGTTGTAATTTCCCTTGTTATTAGTGACTTAGGAACATTTGATACCAGGAACTAAGGAGTTAAAAAGTGTAATGAGGACACTCTAGAGCTGAGTAACTGGTCTTTCCCTTATTACTCAGGGAAGGGTACATCCACAACATTCATGGTCCAGCTTGAAGAAATTTGTTGTAAACATTCATGTAGGCTTTTCCCTACCCATTTTGTGGAGTGTTTTGAAACATTCTGTAATCTCCACTGGTTGTTGCCTTTGGTCTCTAGTGTGTTCATATGAATAGGGTTGGTAAATGGCAGTTTTGTGAGATATCTGTTTCTGACTAATAAAAAGCGGAATCTTTCTAGTCTGTGAAGATATTAGAATCACAACTGCTCTTTCAGAAGGGAAGAACATCTCTTTGCTCTGTGGTTGATCAAATTCTCCCTCCTTTCCCATTTTCCTATTTTCCCCACTCCCTCTTTCCTTTGTTTTATTATGTGGAGCTTGTATCAGCATTAAAGAGACAGGCACAGTTCCTGACAGTACACACAGAATTTAAGCAAACAGAGGAATTCTGGTATATTGTGAACAACAATGTGATAAGGAGGGGACTGAGGACATAAGGTGTACCCAGCACAGACTTATGAAGGCCCAAGTTTGTGATGTTTAAGGTGAAATGCGAAGGTAGAGTAGGAGGCACTAAAAGGATAGATTTAGCTTTGGTTTTCTAAATTTGTTGAGACAGTGCTTTGTACTTGAAGAATTTAGTCTCCTTGTATCTTCTGTTGCTGTTGCCTGGATGTCTGTGTCTGAGCCTGATCATGTCAGTAGTGGCTGATTGACCAGTATTGATCTTGAGGGTTTTCTATCCCTTGTGGACGGGCAGTGTTTCTTGGTGATAGTTAGAGACAGTCTTTGAGTCAGATCAGCTCTGCTGCACTGTCCTTACTGAGGCCATGCTAAGAATTCTTTTTTATTATTCCTGGTTTCTATTCAAAGGAAGGTGACTTTATAGTTTGGTTTAATATTACTCACTTTAATTTTCCTCCTTATGTCGCAGGCAAAAGCCACTACATAATAGCAATTAAACTATAGGAGAGAGGTGAAAACATAATACAATATTTAAAATATTTATTTCATTCTTTCAATAAATATGTATAGAACAACTGTTATGTGACTTGCAGAGGATAAAGAAAACAACAGACAATAGTTTGTCTTATTACTTAAATATCAGATGGTTTTTATGTTAATGATTATAGAAACGTGCAGTACTTATTTAAAATACTGTAGGACAGGGATGTCCATATTTTAAGGCAATTAGAACAACATTTATAATTTCCCTTAACCTGTCTCCACCTATATTTAACTTATATTAATATATATAAGAACTCAGTCAAATGCAGCCCCAATTTAAATCCTATTGTTTTAAGTAGGACAGCTTTTTAAAAGTGTCCTAAATTGATGATATAGATTCTTTCTAGATGAGTTCCTTCTTGGCAGTAAATGACTGCTTTGAAATAGCCAGATTGGAGGCTGCCCCATTTTTCTCTCCTTGGGAAAATCCAAAGGAAGAGGCAATGAATTTCCAGATGTTTATTACTTGAGAATTTGTGATGCCGTTTAATGGCATTGGAACTCAGCAAATCTAAAAGAACTAATGAAGCTTTGGGTAATAACTCATTTCCCATAGAATTCACCTCGCTGAAATATTAATGGGCATGTGACTATAGCTTTAGTATCAGAGATGAGATTAACATTTCTTCCTTAGAGGGATAAAACTTTTGTTTTCATCAGAGTGACAAATCTGTCATTAATCAACTTCTGGAAACATTTGACTTGCTTTGATTTCCTTTTCTCCTTACAGGGTATCATGATTTCCTACTCTCTTGGGTCTTCCCCTCCCTTGGCCACATTTAAAGAGTCTGGTTAGGTGTGTGTTACAAACAAGTAGAGCTGACAGAATGTGATGGATGGTCTTTAGAATTTCCCTAGAGAGTTTTATCTTCTTAAATTTGGCTTAAGAAATATGACTAATTGAATTAGAAAATTACTCAAAGCAGGATATACTGGCAAGAAAACACACTCTTCATTTTACAATACATTATGTAGCTACATCATGACCGTCCCTGATTGGACAAAACCTAAGAGCAGAACATTTTCATGATGTCATTCACTCAGCATTTCAAGTGCCATTTAGAGATAGATTCTCTAGATGCAGAAGACTCATGAGTGACTCCTTGACATATGGACATAAAATTAGAAATCAAGCTGTTCCTTTTGATGATCTACTTCAAGCAATTTAAAATTTTGTGGTGATCCTAAAGTGCCTAAAAGGTATGCTTCCTATTTCTTCTTCCTGGCATATTTCCTATGCAAGAAGGGTAAATTCTACCATTCTCATCTCAGATTTTTCATTTGGTTCCATGTGCAAAATGCTTATTCCTTCTAAAATACAGATTATTAAATGGAAGAATTGTACTGACAATGATTGCTATTGAAGTACATGAATTAATTTGCTTGAAAGAATAGTCTATTTACATCTAGCCCATACCCATGAGTCATGGCTTCATTCTATGTGTTCTCAAGTATATCAGTATCTTGAAGCAACTAAACTGAATCTCAAATGAGTTGTTGTAACTAACTTGCTGCTATAGAAACTTAGGTCATATGATTTTTCCAAATAGCACAAACTGAGATTATAGGAAAAAAATAAAATAAGAATAATAAATATTGTAGTTTGGATAAATAAATGGCTTTTTATTCATAATCATGAATCATATATGGTGCTTTTTTAAGAAAAACATTTTAAAATAGGTCAGCTTTTGAATTTTGTTCTTAGATAAATTCATGATTTTTTAACATGTCTGTAATATCCAATGGATGGTTTAGAACCTGATCAAAATTTAAGTAAATAGAATTTTCATTGAAACATATATTCATTATCAAGTAATTACTGGTATGTATTGTGTTGTCAAGTAGAAACAGAATTGTTAAATTTTGTTTTCATATACCCTATGAGTATTACTGACCTATTTGGTTTATGCCTACTCCTTTTGGAAATGTCATGAACTGTCATAAGCATTTTTTCTTGTTTCCCATAATAAAATATCACCTTTTACTGAAGAAGAAAAAGTGGTTTAAAGTAGAGTACCATTATTTAAAACAGGTACTTTAAATAATATCTGCCATTTGGAGGTCTTTTGGTTCCCATTCAACTGGGAACTTAAAATTGTTCTCAAAGGAATTCCTTCTTGGTTTGACTTTGAATTTAAAAGTGTCTCAGAAAAACTAATCATGCTAAAGTCAATACAATGGAATTTAGTATACTTTTGGCATGTTTTATAATGATTAATCTATATTTTTAATTCAGAACAGTAGTTGTTTCAAAATTCTTGTCTCACTTTTTTAAATCTAAGAAGCATATGATGGTTTGTCACGAGGCTATCTTATTTGGGGAACCACACCCAGTGATTTGGAGCACACTCAAACTATATTAAGGAACATGTGACAAGTGTATGAATAATTTATAAAAACATTTGATTAGTTATTGCTCTCTAGTAAGGAACTGTGTACTGATTAGCATACGAATGTAAGGAAACTACTTGAGAACAGGAAAAGAGCAACTTTAAAGGATGAGAATTAACAGTATTTGGAGCTTAGGAAGGGCCAGGAATAATGCCTTTTCTTACCAGATTATAACTCCTCAAGATTCACAGAACATTGGGTAGAATATATAGAAAGTCTTGCCTCAGTTGTGGAGAATAATTAACCTTAGAGTAAACATTGTTCCTGGCCCATTTGGCATATTTTAAAAGAAAGATTATAAAGGATCAAACTATTTTGAAGTAACTTTATTCCAGAACAAAATTCAATAATATTGTTGGTAATACCCAGGGCCAACAAGATAAAATACACAGTATCTGTCATCTAATAAAAAATTACCAGAAATATAAAGAAGCAGGCAAATACAACGCACAATGAAGAGAAAAAAATCAATCTGATGCAGAACTGACAAAGACTTTAGAATGAGCAGAATTGAAAAGTTATTGTAACTATATTCCATATTTTAACAATTTTGAGACAGGGAAGATACAAGAAAAATTCAAAATTAACTTGTAGAGATGGACAGTATAATAATGTGTGAGATAAAAACACAGTGGATGGGATTAATGGTGGTTCAGACCTCGCAAAAGAAAATATGCATGCATTTCAAGTTATAGCAATGGAAACTATCTAAACTGAAGACACAGAGAAAAGGGAATTAACACAATTAAAAAGAACATCAATGAAGTGTGTTAAAACTTTAAACAGCTTAATATACATGTAATTAGAGTCCTAAAAAGAAACAGAGGAGACAAAAATATTTTAATAAATAACGGCCAAAGATTTTCTAAGTACAAGAAAACTATAAACATACAGAACCAAAATGCTCAACAGGTTTAAAAAAGTAAACATGAGAAAAAGACAAGTCACGTCATTATCAAATTGACAAGTGATAAGAGAAAATATCAAAAGCAGTCAGTTAACAAATGTATACTGCATACAGAGGAGCAAAGCTAAGGATTACAGAAAATGTCTGAAATAATATAAACAAGAAATAGTAGAGTAACATCTCTAAAGTATTGAAAGAACAACTCTCTGAAATTATAGAGAATTATATATCCAGAAACAATACATTTCAAATGTCAAAGTTGACAGGAGACATTTTTCCTGACATACAAAAGCTGAAAGGATTAATTACCAGTGGACTCATACCATAAAACATGTTAAAATTGTACACATTAATGTTGATGTTAAAAATGTTGAAATCCTTAAGGCAGAAGGAAAAAGAGATGACATATCTACACAAAGGAATGAAGAGCACCAGAACTGATAGTTATCTGGGTAAACAGATCTTTTCTTATTTAAATATCTTTAAAATATAATTGTTAAACTAAAATAATAACAATGTATTATGGGATTCATCGCATAAATAAAAGTAAAATTTATAAAACTGAAATAGCACAAACCTGGGAAGAAATGGAAGTATGTTTTTGTGAGGTCTTATACTATAGACAGAGTGGTATAAATAGCATGTTAAGATAAAATTGTATAGTATAAGCTCTAAATCAAAGACAAATAATAAAAGAGGTAAAACAAGATGATAGATTTAAACCTATCCATAGCAATAATCTCATTAAAAGTAAATGTTCTAAATATCCCAAAGCCTAGATAATCAAGTTGGATTAAAAAAGCAAAATCAAACTATATACTGCATACAAGAAACACTGAAAAAAATAAAAACACTGGTTAAAATTAAAATGATGAAAAATGTATTTCAGGCTAATATTCTACAAAAAAATTAAGAGTAATTATATGAATATCAGATAAACTTGATTTCTCAGCAAATATTGTTACTGGAGACAAAAAATATTATTTTATAATGATGAAGGAGTCAATCATCAATAAAGCATATAAGACCAAAATGTGTATTTAATAAACAGAGTTTTGACATACATAAAGCCAGGTGTGATAAAATTGCAATGAGAAAGCCAAATTCACAATAATAATTTGTTTTCAATAAACTTCCTGCAATTATAGATAGAACAAGTAGACAGAAAATGCTTAAGAATATAGTTAATAAATTCTATCAACCAGTTTGGTCTAATTGAAATTTATAGAACAAGCCATGCAACCATAGCTTAAATAGATATACTTTTTAAGTGCACAAGAAACATTTATCAAGTTATTCTGAGTCATAAAATTAATTTCAGTAAATTTAAAATGATTTTAGATATGCAAAGTATATTATTTGACTATAGTAGCATTCTACTATGAGAAAAGTCTCTGGATAATACCCAAAGATTGAAAACTAAAATTCTTCTAAAGTACCCATGGTTTATAGAATTCAAAAGTGAAATTTTAAAGTAACTTGGACTAAATAAAGTCTAAAATACAGCATATCAAAAACTGTGGAACAATACCCTAACGGGGAAATCGGCAGTACTAAATTCTGTATTAGAAACTACTTTAAGAAACAAGAGAAAGGAGAAAATTAAAAGAAGTAGAAGAAAAGAAACATAAAAACCAGAGCAGAAATTAACTAAATAGAAATAGAAATTAACTAAATAAAAACAATAGAAAATATCAATGAAACAAAGAACTGTATTGTTGACAATATCTATAAATTTTTAGCCAAAGTAAACTGGAAAAAAAAAGATATAGATTATGGATATCAAAAGGGAAAGGTGACATCATACAGAGTCTAAATATGTTAAAATAAAATAAGGGAATTTTAGGCATGAGTGATGATAATGTCTGAGGTTGAATAAATTAAATAAGGTAGATTAAATGGAAAAGTTTCTTAAAAGCAAATGACCAAAAACCAAAACTGTCTTAAGAAGAACTAGAGAGCACTAGTAGCCCTATTTTTATTATGAGGCCTAATATTAGTTCTATAAAAACTTGAGTATTCAATATTAATTTTAAATTAACATTATGTCAATGCAACTCTAAATATTAACATTAACTTATAAAATTTATAATTAAAAACCTTTCCACAAATAAAACTCTAGGCTTAGAGGCATCACCAGTAAAGTCTACTATAAACAACTATATAGAGATAACCATTTTATGATAATCTCAGTAAACTGAAGAAAAAAGGAATTTTTAAAAATTTATTTTATTAATTAAGCCAGATGACAAGATGAGAAAAGGAGAGACCAATATGCCTCATAAGCATAGACAGAAAAATTCTAATAATTTTAGAAAATTAATGTAATATATAAAAAAGGTTAATACATCATATCCAAGTGGGATTTATCCCAAGGATGCAAGAGTCATTTACTGATTGAAAATTAATGTAATTCATTTAATTCTAAACTAAAAAAGAAAAACATTGTAATCACAATAAATACAGAACAAGCTATTGATAAAATGGAAATAATTTTTGATAAAATCCTTGGTAAATTATGAATAGAAAGAAATTTCCTCAATTTAATGAAAGGTGTGTGAAAAAACAGTAATTGAACATTATACTTTTGAAAGACTGCTTTACTTCAAAATTCAGGAATAAGACCAGGATGTCCACCCTTACTACTTCTATTCAACATTGTATGGAGAGCCTAGTTAGTGAAAAAAGGAAAGAGAAAGAAATGAAAGTCATCCAGATATGAAAGTAAGAAGTAGACTCTTTTCTTGTAGATGACATGATCATTTTATGTGGAAAATTTAATGATATCTTCAGCAAAGCTGGAATTGAAAATGACTTCAGTGAGTTAGCAGGATGCAAGAACAATGTGCAAAAATCAAATAAATGGTATTTCTACCTATTCTTAATGAACAATCAGATATTGAAATAAAATGACATTTAAGAGGATAAAATATATAGGGATAAATATGACAAGTAACTGCATATGATAAAACATGACAGGTGAATTAAAGAAGGCTGCTTTTTTTAAAATTAACAAACATTCTAAAACATATGGAAATGTGGATGATTTAGAATAGCCAAAACTACTTTGAAAAAGTAACAAAGTTGGAGGACTGCACTATTTGAATTCAAGATTTACTATAAAACTAAAATAGACAATATATCAATGGAAAATAATAGTCTATTAATAGGCTTGTATATAAGTAAGCATCTAATATAAAAATTATATTTATTTTTCTATTTTATCTTGAAAGAAAATACTCCTGAAAGAACAGCAGTAGAACTACTGAAAAAGAGATCTGACATGCTAAGTTCATAATTTTTATATCTGTGCATTTTTTAAAATTAAAGAAACTAATTTTAAGAGTAGTTTTAGGTTTATAGCAAAAATTAAGGAGAAAATATAGAAATTTCCTAAATACTTCCTACCCTACTCCCAATCCATAACTTCTTTACTCATCATCAACATCCTCCACCAGAGTTGTGAATTTGTTATAACTGATACACAAATCATTGCCATAATCAAGTTCATAATTTACATTACAGCTCAATATTGGTTGTACATTTGCATGCTTAGACAAATGTATGACATGTATACATCATATTTTATCATATAGTACCAGAGGCATTGGGTCAGTCCAAAGCTGGCCTGGTTCTTGAAACATACAGAGGACAGGATTCCTCCATGTCTTTTCATGGTTTGATCATTTATCTTAGTGCTAATAATATTTCTTTGTGTAGGTGTACTCTGGGTAGAGTAGTGGTTAGGTCAATTGCCTCCGAAGGAGAGTAAGCCTCATAGCCCCGAGTTTCAGTCCCTGGTCCGTGGGAAACAACCAATGTGAGCAACTAAATAAAAATAAAATAAAGTGCTTCTTCCTCCTCTCTCTTCCTGCCTACCTGCCTTCATTCCTGCTTGCAGTTTTCCTTTAAAAGTAGTCCTTTGCCTAGATGACCATAATTTATTTACCTAGTCCTCTACTGAAGGACATCTTATTTCTTTCAGTTTTGACAAATGTGAATAAAGCTGCTATTAAACATCAATGTTTAGGGTGTTGTGTGGACATATGTTTTCAACTCTTTGGATAAATAGTAAGGAATGTGATTGCTTGATCACTTGGTAAGAGTATGTTTACTTTTGTAAGAAACTGTCTTTCAAACTGACTGTACTATTTTACATTTCATCAACAATGAGAGTTCCTGTTGCTCCACATCCTCACCAGCTTGGACAACAAATTCTTGACAAAGATTCAAAGGAAATTCAGTGGAAAAAGGATGGTCTTTCAACAAATAGTAAGGAATGTTTGGATATTCCTTCCCCAAAATAATTTTGATCCACACTTTAAATCATTTATAAAAGTTAACTCACAATGGATTATAGAACTAAATATCAAACTAAAAGTGATGCATTGTCTACAATTAAACATAGGAGAAGATATTTGTGAACTTGTATATAGATTTTACAAATACAACACAGAAAGAACACAATCTCTGTCAAAAATATCGTTTAGAAAATGAAAAGAAAAGGCAATGACAGGTAGAACATATTTAAAAATTATCTGCAGACTTATATGTCATGGGGCTTATATGCAGAAAGCATAAAGAACTCAAAACTCAAGAGAGAGGGCACAATATTTACGTAGATACTTTAAACTGAAACAAACATGAAAAGATGCTCAAATCATTACTCATTAGGGAAATATAAGATAAAACCACAAGAAACCACCATACCTCTATTAAAATGACTAAAATTTAAAAAGTGGCCATTTTAAGTATTGGTGAAGATTTGGAAGAACTCATATACATGGTGGACAGAAATGTAAATATGTGCAATTTCTTTGGAAAACATTTTGGCAGTTCTTAAAATGCAAAACATTTATCTATTATATGACCCAGCCATTTCAGCCTTACCTACGTCCCCAATAGAAACAAAAGCATTGTTCATACAAAGACTTATGCAGCCTCTAAAATAATAACTAATGACTGGGAAAAACTCAATATACACTGCAGATGAGTGAATAAATGATGGAATAAATTTCTGAAACATGCTGCATCATATGAGATAGAACTGAGATCATAATAGATGTTTCCATTTAAATAAAATTCTACAAAATTAAATCTAATGTGGCATTATAGAAAGTAGAATAGTGGTTGCCTGGAGATGAGTAGAACAGGCAGGGGTAGAAGGAAGGATTGCCAAGAGGCATGAGAAGATTTGAGGGTGATAGATATGCTAATGATCTTGATTTACTGGGTTGATAAACGTCAAACTTATAAAATTACATACTTTTGTGTATTTTTTATATACCCTCAATAAAGAACAATAAAAATGTCAAGAAAATTTGATATAAAATGATTATAAGTGAACACAGGCCTCTGCTCCCTGGGAATTTAGTCAACAGACCCTCCTGGAAGAGGCCCAGAGCAGCTCTGTTCAGCTTCCCTGCACTTGCCAGACTCCAGTGAACCCAGGTCTCCACTTTCCAGGACCATAGATCACTGGACCCACCCAAAAGAGGCCCAGAGCAGCTCCCATACAGCTTCACTGCCCTCTGCTTGCCAGGACCCTGGATCACCAACAAACCTGCAGTGGCCCAGAACAAACTCTTTTCCCAGGCTCTTTTACCCTGACTGCCATGGCCTGGAAACAGCACATGCTAGGCTTCAGGTCCCATGGAACCCTGTGTTATTGACGCTTGGGCCTACCCTGCCATGGACCAGAACCAGCATACACTAGAATTCAGACCCACTGACTCATGAGCCCAACCACAGGGCTGGAACCAGTGCTTACTAGATCTCTGAATTGTGAACTATTCAGCCAATGCCAGGAACACTAGGCCTCAGGACCTGAGGACACCCATGGTGTGTCAACACCCCAAATCCAAAAATACATAATTGGGCTACTGAAGAACTGTATTCCTTGGCTCCCTATGAAATTCCTAACCTTGGAGAGCTGCAAAACCCTTAAGCACCACCTGAAAAGGCATCAGTGACCCACCACAAAAGGATATCCTAGAGAGAAGAACCAGTCCCACCCCCACTGAAATCAAGGGACAGGCACCTGTCACATCATCAGACAGATAGGAAGAAGTCTAAAGTAAAAGAAAAACACACAAGATAAACGAAAGGCAGAAAACAAAGCCATGACAAAATTTGTCATCCCAAAATACATGAATCGTCTAAAAAGAGGAACATACCAGAGCACACCAGAGAAGAACTCAAATGGTATGGATTGGGACACTCTAAAAGATAAAAGAGTTCAAAATGATAGTCATTAAAAAGCTGAATGAGATGCAAGAGCCACTCACAACTACAAGAAATCTTAAAAGAGGCCCTACAATGGGAAAAAAGCAACAACAAAGTCTCAAGAATGGTGGTACGTGGGAAAGAAAAGAAGAAGCAAAGATGAGGTCAACAAGAGAGAATACAAAAACACAAAAGGGAGAATTAAAAACAAGTAGCCTATATGAAAATTTAAATATTATATGGCATCATCTCACAAAAGTTTATCATAGAGACAACCCACAGGACAGGCACAAAACCCAATTATAAAGAAATACATAACCAGGAAGTAGAAAAATGAGCAAAAGAGACACTTAAAACCATCCAAAGAAGAAAGCAAACTTAACCCAACAGGAAATGAAGCAACAGACACAGAAAAGCAACAGAGAACAAAAGCTCAAATGACAGTAATGAAACCCTACATTTCAGTTATTATCCTAAATGTGAATGGAATGAACACAGCAATAAAAAGACATAGAGTGGATGAGTGGATCAAAAAACAGGACCCATCAGTATATTACCTACAAGAAACTCATATCCAATCCAAGACAAGCATAGGTTAAAAATCAAGTGCTACAGAAAAATACATCAAAGCAACAGTGATGAAAGGAATCAGGAACTTCAATATTAATATCAGATAAGGCAAATTTCCAACTAAAAAGGAAATCACAAGGTAAGGATGGACACATTATGGTCAAGGAGGTAATCCATCAAGAAGAAAAAACTATAATTTACAAATATGTATCCAGTTCAGGGCCACTTAAACACATAAAACAAATGCTGACAGAGCTAAAGGCAGACATTGACAGTAATACAGTAACAGTAGAGACTTAAACAGTCCACTTACATCAATAGATAGATCATCTGAGCAGAAAATCAACAACAAAATAATTGAAACATTATCTGCCCTAATTGAAACATTAGAAACATTAGATCACATGGATCTAATAGACATACACAGGGTTTTCTACCCCAATAGGAGAGAGTATACATTTTTCTCAGTTATACATAGAACTTTCTCAAGGATAGACCATATTCTAGGATATAAGCAAGTCTCAGCAAATTTAGCAAGATTGAAATTAAAGAAAACATCTTCTCTGATCACGAGGGGGTGAAATTAGAAATGAACCAAAAGAACAAAACTGAAAGAATCACAAAGGTGTGGAGATTGAATAATATGCTTCTGAATAACCTCTGGATTACTGATGAAATTAAGACTTATCTGGAAACAAATGAAAATTCAGAGATGAGCTACCAGAATATACGGAATGTGGCAAAAGCAGTTCTGAGAGGAAAGTTGATAGCATACATGTGCACATTAAAAACCAAGAGAGAGTTCAAATTAAATCCCTAATCTCACACCTCATGGAGCTAGAAAAGGAAGAGCAATCAAAAGCAAAAATCAGCAGAAGAAAGGAAATAAAAATTAGAGCAGAAATAAATGAAACTGAAAACAAAAAAAACCCATCCAAATGATTCATGAATCCAGTAGATGGTTCTTTAAGAAAATAACAAAATTGATACACCTCCATCTAGACTCACTTAGAAAAAGAGAGAGAAAACCCTAAAAACAAAAATCAGAAGTAAAAGGGGTGATATTACAACTGACATCACAGAAATACAAAAGATCATGAGAGAGCATTATGAATACTTATACTCGAACAAATTCATCAATCATGAGGAAATAGATTTCTAGGTTCCTACAACCTCCCAAAACTGAACTGGGAAGACCCAGATAACTTAAACTGACAAATCACAACCACAGAAATTGAAACAGAAATAAAAAATCTCCCTGAAAGCAAGAGCCCAGGTTCAGATGATTTCACTAGTTAATTTTACCAAACATTCAAGAAGAGTTAATCCCTATCCGCCTTAAGCTCATCCACACATTGAAGAAGTGGGAAACTCCCAGTACATTCTATGAACCCAATATTACCCTGATTCCAAAATTAGACAGACAGCACCAAAAGAGAAAACTATAGACTAATACCACTGATGAATATAGGAGTAAAAATATTGAATAAAATTCTGGCATATAAAATTCAATGGTACATCAAAAATTTATATATGACGATCAAGTGGGTTTTTCCCCATCCCCAGCATGCAAGGATGGTTTATCATATGCAAATCAATCAATGTAATACACCACATCAACAAAATGTGCATGAAAAGCCATATGATCATTTCAATAGGTGCAGAAAAACATTTGAAATGTTTCAGTATCCATTCATTATAAAAACCCTTGCTAAAATAGGAATAAAAGAAACAGACCTCAACATTATCACAACAATACAGGAGAAACCCACAACCAATATCATAATCAATGGTGAAAAACTGAGAACCTTTCCCCAAAGATCTGGAACAAGAGATAGCTGCCCACTATCACCACTACTATTCAACATAGTTATGGAAGTCTTGGTCAGAGAATTAAGGTAAAAAAAAAAAAAAAGAAATAAAACTTCATTATTTGCAGATGACATAATACTCTACCTAGAAAAATCTAACAGTTTCCAAGGAAACAAAACTGCCTGAACCAATAAATAAATACAGCAAAGTGGCAGAATGTAAAATCAACAAAGATCAGTAACATTCCAATATGTAAACAATAAAGTAGAGGAAAAAGAAAATAAGAAATAAATCCCATTCATAGGAACACCAAGAAAGATCAAATATCTGGGAATCCTCTTTACAAAGGAAGTGAAAGACCTCTACAATGAAAACTAAAGACTTTAACAAAAGAAATAGAAGATACAAAGAGATGGTAAAATATTCCATGTTCATGAATTGGAAGAATTAAGATAGTAACAATGGTCATTCTGCCCAAAGCAACATTTAGGTTTCATGAAATTCCCATCAAAATCCCAGGGACACTTTTTAAGTACATGGAGCAAACACTACTTAAGGTTGTGTGGAATCACAAAAAGCTTCAGATAGCCTAAGCTATCTTGAGAAATTAAGAACAGTGAAGGAATCACACTCCCTGACCTCAAAATACAGTACAGAGTGATCATCATCAAAATAGTATGGTACTTGAACAAAAACAGACATATGGACCATTGAGAGCCCAGAAACAAAGCTACACATATATGGATAGTTAATTCATGACAAAATTGCCAAAGGCATACAATAGAATAAGAAAGCTCTATTTAACAAATTGTTTTGGGAAAACTGGTAAGACATCCATGAAAGAAAAAAAAGAAAGAAAAAATAAAAAGAGAAGAAAGAAACTAGATTACTCCTTACTATCATACACAAAAGTTAACTCAAGATTGGAACAAAGACCGGGACATAAGAACCAAAATTATAAAATACTTAGATGAAAACACTGGAAAAACATTTTATGACCTCAATCTCAAAGAGATCTTTGGGGAAGGAACAGCTATGGCAAAAGAGACCAAAGTAAAACTAAGCAACTTGTATCACATCAAACTGAAAAGCTTCTGCATAGCCCCAAAATTCACCACTAAAATAAAAACACAATTCATGAAATTACAGATGATGTTTACATAACATGCATCAGATAAAAATTTAATCTCCAAAATATATAATAGTGATAAAAAGGAAAATGACCCACTTAAAAAAAATGGGTAAAAGAACTGAAAAGATATTTATCTTAAATGCACAGTTGATCTACAGACAACTGAAAATTTTTTGACATCACTCATCATCCGATAAATGCAATTAAAAACTCCAATGAGATATCGCCTCACACCAGTGAGACTGGCCTATATAAAAAAGACTAGAAATAACAAGTATCAGAAAAAGGTGTAGAGAAAAAGGAACCCTCCTATACAGTTGGTGGACATGAATATAAATTGGTGCAACCTCTTTGGAAAGCAGTTTGGAGAGTCCTCCAACAAATAAGGATGGATCTACCATTTGATCCACAATCAATGATCCAGAATCCCATTCTTGGGCATATACCCATAGGATACAAAATCTCTAATCAGAAAAAAAAGCAAAAAACTGCATTCCTCTGTTCATAGCAGCACAACTCACAATAGCCAAGACATGGAAACAGCCGAAATGCCTGTCCACAGATCACTGGATAATGAACTTGTGGTATATATATTCAATGGGATTCTATGCAGCTACTGAAAAAATGAATTGCACCCTTTGCTACAATCTGGATGGAACTCAAAGGGTTCATTTTAAGTGAAATAAGTCAGAAAGAAAAAGAGAAATATGGGATTGTTTCACTCATATGTGGAATATAATAAATGAAACAAACAGATAAACCCCAGCAAAAACTTACAGGCTCACAGGACACAAGATGATGGTTGCCAGGGGAGTGTGAGGGAGGAAACGAAAGAACAAAAAGATGGTGGTAAGGGACACTGGAACTATGGTAGTTGGTGTGGTGTGAAATACAGACTGAGATACAAATACAGTATCCTAAAATGAATACAACGTTGTGAACAAATCAAAAAATATTGCTATTTACAAAAAATATTTAGACATCTGAAACAATTTGTGTTTTATCTAATATTTAATAAACAGGGATAGTATAAAAATTAAAAAAATAAAATGATTACAAACAAGATCTGCATTCCAGAGCTGTGATCCTAGTGTATCTAGAGTCCTAATACAAGCCAGCTCTCTTTACATACAAATACAGACTAACACTTTTCCATCAACAAAGAGTTTCTCAAATTGAATGAAGAACAGTCAAAGGGACAATTCAGAGGATTGAAACAATATTAGAATATTTGTCCTTGATTATCATTTTCTAGAACTTAGTTCTTGGATTGCAGTGAATTGCCAGAGAAAGGGAGATGAATGTTGGGGTAAAGGAGATCCTTTCTTTAATTTCTCCCTTCTTCTCTGCTCCCTTCTCCTTCCCTGTTCTCTTTTTGTTCTTTAATGAAAAGTTACTGGTGAGTAGGCAGGCAGACAGGAACAGAGAGAAGGAAGAAAAAAGCATTTTTATTTATGTTATTTAGTTGTTCACCTTGGCTAACCACATGCCCTCCACCCTGGGCTCCAGGTTCCCAGGTCCTTGTGATGTATGTGGTCTGCACATGGCTGGAGGCAGGTGACCTAACCATTACTACACCAGGGCATGCCAAGACTATTTATTGAAAGAGTCCTCTACTCTGATTTTAAAAGAAACTATTGTGTGGGCAAAACACATTCTTCATAGGAGAGAGTTGCTTGACTTGGAACATATAAAGGAGATACAGGATGCAAAACAAAAAGACAGCAATAAGAAAGTCAAGATATATATAGGTTGACCATATTTTCTTGAGACAAAAATGGGGACACTGGGATAACAAAAAAAGGATGGGATTATGCACTGGTGGCTAAGGGATGGGGAGGAGGCAGAGCAATCTGAGCAGGAGCAGAGCAGCCAGGCCAGCAACAAGTAAATACAATGTGATGCTGATTGCTGATCTCAGTGTGTGCATTCCAGATCATACTGTGCGAATTCCAGGTGGGACAAAAGGCCAGCGCTGGTCCAAGGAATTTGGACACCTTAGGCAAAAACCAATTTCATGTCCATAGAATCACTACTCTAAATGTCCTCTAAAACACATGTCACTTTAACCATCCCAGTGCCAGAAATGCCCAATAACCTGCCCAGTGCCAGAGATAACTGACATAGTACTTACCTGTGGTAAGACCATGCTGCTGTGTTCTATTCCCTTTGAAGAAACAGGCACACACAGGGTGGCCAGGCGGGGGTGGGGGGGGTGGGGGGGTGCGCGGATCTTCTTCCTGTGGCTCCTGTTTCCTCACGGGGGCTGGAACAGCAATAGTGTCTGTGGCTCCCCACAGTCAGCATCGGCAAGGGCTATCTAACATGAGGCAAAAGGGGCAGCTGCTTTTGTGCTCCCTCTACAGACTAGGCCCAGAGGAACTCAATTGCCCCTTTTGTCTCTTGTTAAAGGCATACCTGGTTAATTAAAGATGGGACACAGTTGACATTTATATTAAAATGACGGGATGGCGAGGAAACATGAAAAGTACTGTCACGTTTAAAATGGTAAGTATATATACACATACATATATATACATATATATATATATTTAATGTCATCTAGAATACCTTTGACATACTTTGTAGTGATTAATTATGTATTTTTGGTTCAGAACAGGAGTTAAGTTTCAAAATTCCAGTTTAGCTGTTTTTATCTCAGAAACACGTGACAGCTTGTCACGAGGCTAAATTGGGAGCCACACTCCATCTTTCTTTGCACATTCAAGAAACTATTTAAAGGACTGTGTGACAAATGTATGAACAAATTATAAACTCATTTGGTTATTTACCACTCTCTAGAAAGAGCTGAGCATTTGAAGCAAATGCCAGCAATTAGACTACGCTATGAAGTTCATAAGAGATTAGAGGAAAGAATTAGTATATGTATCCAGTGACTGAATTTCCTATTCATAGGAGCATTGCACTTAGAATATAACATGAAGGTTAAGACTGAAGGATCATGGTTTGCTGGCCTGAAAACAAGTCACACATAAAGGAGGGGAGGTCCAATTAAAACCTAATTTTTGTTTTCCGCAACCAGAATAAAAACTTTTCATTTAAAGGTAATGGATAAATAACTATGGCTTGTATTAATAGAAATTAGATCTTTTTTTTTCTGTCTTACAATATACAGTGTTGTTTCTATACTACATGGGAATCTACTGGACTTAAACATTACACATTCCTAGTGTGCTGCTTAGTATTTAAATAGAAGATTGAACCAATTGAAATATTAATCATTTATACTGGTGTTAGCTCACATTTGGTCAACACAAGTTTATAAAAATATTTATTTGCTTTCTCATGGGACAGAAGATCAATGAGACTCGTCTATATTTTAAGTCTAGTGTAAGTCACCATTACTGTAATTCTTCAACATTTATTAAATAATCTTATTTTACTAAGTGATTTAGCACAATGTTTTAAAACATAAGCTTTATAATCAGACTGTCTGGATTTGAATTTTGTCTCTATTATTTCTTTTAACACTGTAGCCTGGGACAAAACTACATATATTTTTGTTCCGTAGCTTGGTCTTGTAGCCCTACCTTGGTAGGGGTTGTTGTTAGGATTAAATAAGTAAAGATGTGTAAAGTATTTTTAAATAGGGCCTGACACTTAGCAACCATTTATTAGATCTTTATCAAGTGTATCTGCCTTACATTTAAATACTTAAAATAACACTACTTTAACGATAGTAAGCTAGTTAGTTCATGCTATTACTATGATTGAACCAAGGTTTTCTGACCTCAAGCTTAGCTTTTCTTCTCTATACTATTGGTCACTAAGATTTCTATTTTTTTGAAACTCTCACGCAGGTCTTTTCTTTGTATTTATTTATTTATCATCTATATTTTATTTTTAAAATTAATTTTGTTGAAGGAACATTGCATTATATAGGTTTAAGGTATGCATCATTATAAATCCACATGTGTTACCCAGTCTTTTTCTTAAAATACAATGAATTTCTGTGTGCTCCTCCTGACTTTGTTTTGACAGTCCAAATGTGTCTATAATGTTCTTTGCAAATGTTTCAGCGCCTCTTGGAATGAAAAGCAGAGAACAGGACAGTCTCATTTACCTTTCCTGCATTCTAGAAAGCTGAAATGATGGCTCGAATATTAGCTTATTCTTATTCTTGTTCTTATTCTCCTTCTCTGCCTCCTTTTTTTTTTTTTTTTTAATTGTAAAGAAATGGAAGCCAGAGAATTGAAGTGACTTGATTTAGTTCAGTTTTCTCTGGGAGTGAGAAACTGTCCACCTTAGAAGACTAATTTTCACTTTAATATATCCCAATAATATGCTCTATACCTTCTGTTCAATCTTCTGAATTCCTTTACTTCATCTCCATGTAGAGGAGATCTGTCCAGAGAAGTAGTCCAGAAATCTTGAGGCAGTACCAGCCTAAGCTAACTTTGTGTTTGGACTCACGGGGAAAGACCATAGGCTGCTCATTCAAGTTCATTCTTCCCTTTTTCCAAGTAGTAGAGTTTCTATTTACACTAATAAAAAGTCAGCTTGGATTTCTCTAACTGAGAGCAAGAGAGTTTAGAAAATTCATTATGTGGGTAACCATGTTGTCGGCTATCCACTGCTTGGGAAAAGGAGGGAATGAATCTGAAACGACTGCCTGTGGTCAGTATTTGGCCACTGATATATGCAAGCAGAAGAGATTCATGGTGTTTTTAGGCTTTAAACAGCACACTTTCACACCCACACCGCACCCCACCTCCTGCCAACCCACCATCTTTCTCCTTCCCTTGAGTTGCAACATACATGATGTTGAGACACAACTTTGACTATGTAGACAAGTCTAATGTCCGAAGAGTTGGTGGGGTGATGGAGATATGAGGGAAGAAACCTTAGTTCCTTAAATATCCTCATGAAACAAAGCATCCAAACCACTTATTGTGGACTTTTTAGAGAGAAGTAAACAAGAGTGTGCTACTAACACTCTATTAGTCTCTTCATATCATCTTTGCCTTTTTCCTCTCTAAGACAAAATTCTTAGGTTCCCTGTCTCTAGCAACTTTCTTCTGGTTCTTTTGCAACAGAGTTTTGGTCAATTTAAATGAGTAATAAATTCTAAAGATAAAAATAGAAAATAGCCTATAGGTGAAGCTGCCATTTATGTTCATTGAATTTGTTTCACAGAAAATGACTTTGCAATCTTTGGTAATTCTATTGTTTGTTTTTTGGCTCCAGAACTATACTTATGAATAAAGTCACCTTGTTAGTGACTCTTTGCTATGTATATTGTTATGAATTCTCTCTGGTTTGGAATTCCAAAGACTTGCTTAGGGCCATGCCACTGTTTATAAATAACTTTTGAAACCATTTCAGAGGTTATCTAGAGAAGGCTATGTGTATGTACATAAGGAGTCCAGCACTAGGAAAAGTGTGGCGATGGAAGGATATATGATTATATTATTGTCTTATTATTTATTATGTATATTTATACTAATAAAAAATCTGCTTAGAAAATTGCACAACTCTTACAGCAACAATTTTAGAAGATGTACAGTCATTTTCTTCCTTCTCTGTAACTCAATAAAAAAGAACACGAGCAGATGCGTTTCTATTTTATAGCTATATAATGGTGCTTGAATTGTTACTAAGTTGCTTGCCTAATAACTTGCTCTCTGAAATTAGCAAATGGGAACATGGATGGTGAAAAAAACTCTAGGAAGTAGAAAGCTATCCAAGAGAGGTGTTCTGGTCTTAACTGGACCCAACGGGAGCAAGCAACTTTGTGTGTGACCATGCCAGCCAGCACAAAGAAGGCAGGAGGAAGAGAGCGGGACAACTAAAAAGTCTTGCTCAACTTTCGTGCACCTACCTCAACCTTACATGGAAAACCTTCTTTAAGGAGTTTCTGGAGAGTATAGCCAGATATTCTTTGCCTTCCTCTCCTTGCCCTAGGTAAAAAATAATTGGAAATTGCCCCACCAAACACCTCCCTTGCACTTACGACATGTATCCAACACCTTGTTTTATCTGAATGTCTCGTTGATACTTCAAATTCAGTATGTTTGAAATGGAACCTATTCTTTTGTTCCCAATTCCTGCTTTTCCCCCATGACCAATTCAAAATTCATACTGGCACCAAAAAGAAACTTGGGAGTCCTTGTCCCCAACCCATCCAAACCTACGTGGTGTTTTTAGGCTTTAAACAGCACACTTTCGCACCCACACCGCACCCCACCTCCTGCCAACCCACCATCTTTCTCCTTCCCTTGAGTTGCAACATACATGATGTTGAGACACAACTTTGACTATGGTAACTTATCTTCAAATGACTCTTCGATATCATTTTCTTCTCTCTGCCCTTTTACCACACCTAGTTCAAACCCCTCACCCTCCTTTAAACATACAGAGACAGTGGACCTCTACTCCACACTTCAAACCATGGCCCTGCTCAAAATTGAAATTAAACAGATACAAAACAATATACTTTAGAAGATACATCGAGCAAGTGAATAACACATAAGCACACTTGATTTAGCACATATCTGCATATCAATACAAAACATTTTCCTGCAAATTTTTATAAAAATGAATCCTGTGCTTAGTGAAAAAAACCAAAAAAACAAAACCCAACAAAAAACAACAAACCCTTAAATTTAGAAAGTAAAGAGCCTATAGCTTACGTTTTCTTATCACAGTCTGATAATTAGAACTTAAGAAACACATAGTAAGATGTCTTGTATTAAGAGGAAGCTAAAAGAACATCTTAGACTTTTTGGACTGTTCGAACAAAATACCAGACTATGTGGCTTATCAACAACAGACATTATTTTTCTCATAGTTCCTGAGGCTGGCAAGTCCAAGATCAAGGCAGCAACCTGGTTGTGTTCTGGTGACCACCCTCTTTCTGTTTCACAACTGATACCTTCTCTCTGTGTCCTCACAAGGTGGAAGGATCTGGAATTCTCTAGATCCTCTTCTATAAAGACAGTAATCCCCTTCATGAAGGCTCTATCCTCATGACCTAAGAAACTCCCAAAGTCCCTATCTCCTAATACCATCTCCTTTTGGGGTATTTCAAAATATGAATTTCTGGAGACACAAACATTTAAACCACAGATAGGAGAAATATGGAAATGCCCACAAGCATTGGAAAATCAGACACTTTATACTGGGTCACAGCAAAATGGAACTCAGAGAAAAAAAGGGTTTCCTTTAATTATGGAAGCAGAAATGTGAGAATAAAGGAATTTAGTACTTGTCTTGACTCCACGCCTTTATTCAAGATAGTCCCTTCTGCCTGGGATGCCCCCTTCTCTTCTGCTGGGCACATCCTTAGACTCACTTCAGAGGGTCCCACCTCCAGTGTCTTTAGCCTCAGACAGTTCCTTTCCTCTGACTTATGCCAAAATGGTTTATTTTTGTACCCTGGGCTTTAAGGACAAGGGAGTCTTTACATCTGAATACCCAGTGCCTAAGAAGTGCCTGGGGGCTTGGGAGGTGTTCAGTAAGTTTATGTAGTACATTGAGAAAACAAAATGGTTTCCTCTCCTTGCTTTCTCCCTGGAATATGCTTATTGTTTTATTGTGGGTGTTATGGGGGTATTGGTATTCCATACATGGACTTTAGGCTTTGAAGTTAGCTTTTTCAGAAATAAATTTATGCATCAGTGACTGTCTGGACTTTGCCTCCAAATTTCACGACTGAACCTCAGAAGCATTTGTTAGACAAAGAAAATACCCCCTTTACCACAAATCTCCACAAACTAGTGCTCTGAAGCTTTGTTTGACAAGCTGGAGCAGAGAATGCTGGGATGTAGGTCTGGATCCCTGATAGGCAGCAGAGAGGAATTGTTAGACAGCTGGGCAGCAGCAGCCTGAGTGGTTACCCAAACTTAGTTTCCCTACATGCTTAAGACTCTTAATTAACTTCTTAAAAACTCAGCTTCCTCATTTGTATACACAAAACAACGTGCTAAGAACAGTATGGGGTAAGCCCAGTAAATCTGTAGAAAAATTCCTATAGTTTTGGCTGTGCTATGAACTGGATCCTGGGCAGGTGTCCCACTCATCTGCAAAGGACAGCTGAGATAGAAGAATGGTCTTGTCTTGTTTAAGGTACACATTTGCAACAAGGTGTGAATAGTGTAGCAAGAACTTTTATTTTCAAAATTCAAAAATTCAAAGAATATTCTTGTGTACCTGGAAGTGTGTGGACCTGTGTGTTCACCTAGGAATGAGGTGAGGATGGCCCTACCCACATGGAGGCTGAAATCTAACAGGAGGGACAGATTGTGAATAAGTTGCGCTCAAAGGTAGTCAGGAAGGGATTCTAAGAACAGTTTAGGAATTATTTACTTTTCAGTTTTTAATAGATTAGAGTGACTTTAAGGTTTTATCCATGTAATGTCACTCTCATTTAGTTGCATTCTGATAAACATTTTTTATAGTATAAAGGGATGGAAATAGTGTGCTGGAAATTGGACATAAGCATAGCACATACATGAACTAATTTGCATCAAAAAGTTGATCATCTTTGAAATATAAGACTTTAGTGGTCCTTCAAATCCTGAAATCTGTGTCCTACAATAGTAATGATCTTTCTAGATTTTTGGTGTTTTAATGTAACCATCACTGCATTTTATTCTGCAATAAATGCTTTATTTCATTCTATTTCTTTGCACATTGTCATTCATTCTGCTTTTATTCTGCCAGTATTTATGGGATAATGACTATGAGGCAGCCACTACATTGAGTACTGGGGAGTCAACAGCGAGCAAAAAGATGTATTTTTATTCTCATCACTTCTAGTCTATCAGGAGGAGGCAAAAGTGTTACAGAAGCTGGACTAGCAGACATTCAGGGTAGACTGGAAACTAATCTGAGTTAGAAAAAACAGAATTTTTTCTTTTTTAATTGGAATGTTACTCCCAGCTATCTTTACTTTCTATGTGTCTCTTTCCTCTGTCATTAAAGAAATCAAACATAACTTCCCCTACGTTCTTTATAAATTGTCCTTTATTTTCTCTTCCCCTCATTACCCAGAGCTGTGCCTCCTTGTACCATGCTAAATAACTCTTCCCTTGGGTGTTTACATGTTTCCATTATTTATAGGCTGCGATGTTTTCCCCTTTGCTCCTCACCAGTCACCACCCAGACGTGCTGTACATAGTTAGTTATTTTAATCTTTACTAGTAAATCAATTCTCCCAGCCTCCCCATCATTTTTATTACTCTTCTCTGAACTCCCTTCAGCTTTTCTGCATCTTTATGGTATTGAAGTGCCTGGAATTTAATGTAATTTTCCAGGTGGGGTTTAAGAAAGGCTATTAAAGAGGGACTCTCACCTCTGTCTCTGCTGATGAAACCATTGGGAACCAAGCCCAAAACTGCATTAGCTCTTTGCTGCTGCATCAGCTTCACTAACTCGTATCTCATTTTCTTTTTTTCATCACCCTGCCAGCTCTTTCACACAGCCTTAGCAGTTGCTCTATGGATAGCATGGGCATTGAATTACTAACTTCTAATTCTTAGTCAGGAGTCAGCACCAAAAATCAAAGGAAGAATTGAGAACAGCCTCTCGTAGAACAAATCTAGTAGAATAATTAATGATAGTGATTCTAACTTCAGTGTGTGAGGTCTATGTGAGACTGTGCTCTGAGACTTATGTAGATATTCTCCTAATCAGTACACATAACTATTCTGCCAAGTCGATTGAAGAGACTGGGGGTTGGAGATGTTAGGGAAGTATGAAGAAGAAACCCAGCTCTATTAGTGGTTGAGTTTTAGCCAGCTTGTATACCAAACATTTTCTCTCAGGAACCCACTCTTCTAATAATGGGGAAGGAGAGGTAGGTGGTAGTTAACGGTTTACATGGAGCCCCTGAGGTAGCAGAGAGGGCTGGAAAGAAGTAGTTTCAGCATTTACCAGTGAGGAATGAAAAGTACTGTCTAGTCTTCATTTCCTCTTCCTTATTAAATGTGGCTCCTCAGAGAACCACTGAGATCATTAAATAAGGGAGTAAAGGCTAAGTTCCTGGAGGTTGGAGACACTCAATAAATGCTCTTCCTCTTCCTCCTCCCTTAACTCTATCACCCAGAAAATAGCTTTAAGAATGACCTCAACTAGAATTAGAATGAATAGCTCAACAAGATATACTCTGAAAGAGATCTTTCAGAATTTTAATTTTGAGGCATGGAGTTAGCTAATATCTGAGAACATTTATAAAAGGAGCTCTCCCTTAAGCGTATCTTAATTGCTAGTTGTGAACTGTTAGCAGTAGTACCACTTCTCAGTTCTTGTCACTTCACTTTGTGTTTCCTCCTTCTTTTTATGTCAAAATTGAAATAGAGTATTTCAACATAATATATCCTAGTTCTTATGTAAACTTTGATCAGGTATACGTGGAAAATAGGGTGGGAAATAAGGTACAAATGATATATTTAATGTGGATATATATGGTCTTCACTGAGAAAGATAAAGTCTGAATTTATAACCATCTCTGTGTTGAAAAAATATATTTAGGCTTCCCTTCTCTTCATTTATCTCTATTTCATCTATAACTGCTTAATGGCTTATTTGTGCAGCAGATGTTGTAGTAGAAAAGTTATGGTTATTGGAGGCATGAAGATCTTGATGCTGACTAGTGACATTTAGTTTTATAAAATTGGGCATGACAATTGAATTTATTTGATCCTAATTTTTCTCATCTTTAAATTAGAATTTCTGTAATGAGCTGTTGTGAGACATAAATGAGATAATTCCTTTCCAGTGCTGGATATCTGAGCAGGTGCCTCATGAACATTGGTTTCACTTATGGTCATCCTTCCTTCTTATTCTCCCTTGTAATTCATGTAGTGTATCATTTCCAGATGACTCACATATCAGTGAATACTTGTAAGAGATCAACTATTTGTGCAGAACTTTATACTATCACCACAGTTAACAGTACCAGTACCACCATCACGAATATCACTATCACCAACACCACCATCATCATCAACAGTGCCATCATCACCGTCATCAACATGATCGGCAGTACCAGCACAAACACAATCACCATGATCACCACTTCCATGGCCACCACACCATCACTGTGACCACCAACACCATATCCACCATCATCTGTAGCATCAGCACCACTGCCATCACTACAAGCACTTACTGAGCACTCATTGTATGCTAGGTCCAATGCCAATCACTTTATAGACATGTTCTCATTTATTCTTCACAATTAACCTGTAAAGTGGTTACTATTATTTCAATTTTGAAAATGAGAATATTAATTCTTAGAGATGCTAAATAATTTATTCAAGGTCATACAGGATTTGAGAGATAAAGAAAAGTGAACTGTGAGCCTTGTCCTGAAGAAGTATATGATTTGTTAGGGAACAAAATTAAAGCATGCACAAACAGTGACCTTGAAAAGACATTCTGTAGTAAGTACCAAATTGCCCAGTTTAAGGATAGAGATGTTGCAGGTGTTAAGGAACAGGGACCAGTGAAGGTCACTCTGTTTTGGATTCTTTCGTTTTATGAAATTAGCACTTACTCATGTTCCCTTAATAGTATAGAGATACAGGTGGGAAGCAGGAACCCCAGTCAATTATTCAGACCTCACAAGAATCCAGGAAAAGTCTACAGATAAGGTTCTTAGGAAAAAACAGAAATCGAATTAAACTGGGCCCCATAGAAAATAGATTTGGGAAGTTGTACTGGATCCAAGGCTGCTCTGGTAACAGGGCAATCTTGTGGTCTGGATGCAGCAGGAATTCTGGCTCCTTCTCTATGGCTTTACTGTTAACGTAATGACCATTAGCTGATGTTTTTTCTCCTACTCCTTTGAGTACCCTTTCTCTTCCTTTCCTAAAAATCTTCTGTTCAGATTTTCAAGAAGGGGTATCTCACTGGTCTTCCTATACCTTTTCATCCTTATTTAAGCAGAAATTTTCCCTCTGACACATTAATCAGCTATTTACCAGCCTGATGACTGTGTGGTTTAGTTTAGGAGTTCACATTGAGTCAGTCACCTTTGGACAATGGATCTCAGTCATACAGAACATGGTCCCCTGTGTAAATGGAGCCCCTTATCTGAGATAGCTGTGTCACAGGACTGGGGTCACAAAGGTTTCCATCATAAAGGAGCTTTGAGTATGGCAGCTGTAGACCACAGCTGAGGAAGACTTGGTGAAGGAGGGGACCTTAAATGGCAGAGCTTCAAAAAGGGTACTGTAGTGTACAAGAAAAATGTCTTAGAAAAGACAAAGAGGGAGAACCTAAATGAATTTTTAGTAGCAGAGGGCACAAGGAGAGGTATAGCAGGATAAAGACAGCTATTCAACCTGATCATGGGTCTTACGTTTCTGGTGGAAGTATTTGGACAATAGGTGTGAGGCAGTGGAGACCACTAGGGATTTTTCAGGACAAAAGTGATGTGAACCTGGTGTTTAAGAAGAGCAGTATGGTGGAGATATGAAGCATAGGTAGGAGCAGCAAAAACAAAGTGAGGTATTCTCATCTCCAGGTGGTTACATCCATCTGATGTGTGGCCAGGAAACAGGAAATTCCTCTTCAGAGAGATTTTTTTCTTACACTTCAGGCAGTCACCTTTTAGGATTTCTAGCCCTCTTCCAGACTCAGGCAATTAACAGGCTCACATGACATTGTTTATTAGATAACTCACACAGTCTGGTTTGAACAACAACAAAAGACCTATTTGAATCAACTCAAATCATAGAGTAGGTTGTTAATGAGTCACAATTGTTTTTTAAAATATAAATTTTGTTTACTGAATTCATCTGTTTGCTAAATTAACAAAATAAATGTCCATACCTCTAGCTACCACATCTTCTTTCTTATGCATTTTATATATTTTACTTCTTACCTTTCGTTTTACTTCTTACCTTTACTTCTTACCTTACCGTTCTCTGTTTTTCCAGAGGTAACTTTAATTTTTATCTTTAAAGATTTTTATGTATTCTTACATGCTGCTGCTTGAACATCACCAAATTAGCTATCTAACCCTCTGTGGTCCTTTCAGAAAACACTGAAAACGAGTGAGTTTGATTTAGCTTTTCTTTAAGAAAGAACTTAATAGTCTCTAAAAGCTATGTTAAGATACAATCATTTAAAATATAATTAACAGGCAATATATATACTAATGATAATTTTTCTTCCTCTCAACCAACATGAATAATTTGATTTTCTATTGTGTTTTGAATACTTTCATCATATTACATATAATCTAAGATGCTATTGATCCAAAGATTCACCATTATTCAATGTGCTGCTATTGTTACGAAATACATATACTCTAATTAAATGAACACACACAAGAACATTTCTAAGATATAATGTCTAAATTCAGAGATGTGAAAAATAAATGTGTAGAAAATAGATATGTAAAATGTGAAAAATGATGTTTTTGAATTGATGGACATGATTGGTTATCCAAATCTTTTGAATCATGTTTTCAAATGGAAAATAAACCACTGATGGCCTTAATCTTAGGCCGAACCCTAATCTTAATCCTAACCTGAATATCACCTAACCTTAGGGCTAACCTAATCTTAAACCTAACCAATTCTTATCCTCTTTATCACTTCCCCTTTCCAGTTGACCTTTCAATTCTTTTAATATTATAATAGAAACTGTTCATATTTGAATTGACTTTTCAACTATATTTGCCACTTTGGGTTACATTGAAAAATACCAGAGACAGGGTGGTTTAAAACATGCTTCTTTCTCACAGTTATGGAGGCTGGGAAGTCCAAGATCACAGTACAAGCAGATTACTGTCTGATGAGATCTGCAGGTGCCAAGCTCTGAAGTTCTCATTATAGCCTCACGTGTGGAGCTCACAGAGAGGAAACAAGTTCTCTGGTTTCTCCTCTTATAAGGGAACTTACCCCATAATGAGGGTTCTGCTCCCATAACCTAATTAATTTTCAAAGATCTACTACCATCAACATATTGAGTTTTGGGGGGATACGAACTTGTAGTTCATAATACAAACTCCATAGTCACTGTCTTATTGGGATCTTCATCCTAATTTGCCAGGGTTCTTATCATAGGCCATTGTTTTGTCTTCTTGCTTCTGGTCCCATTTCCCTCTATCCTTCCATATGGAAGCATTTTAATCTTTCTGAAATTAAAAATCTTATTTTCCTTCTTCTATTTAGTAATTTATTTTTCCTATCTGAAATGTACTTCCCAACAAGTACTTTCTTTGTCTTAAAAAGATCCAGCTCATATGTCACCTTTGTGACTTCTTTGTGACACCATGGATACATTTTTTGTTGCTGTGTTCTTTTGTGTTTTCATTAGCATTTTGTTCAGAAATAAGTCCTATGGCCAGGTGTTGGGTAGAGATGAAGATTAAGGTATGTATAGGATCAGGACTGGTAACATGAGAATGAAAAAGGCTCACTCCACAGTGTGGCTCCAAGAATTCTGGGTGATTACTGAAGATCAAAAAATATGGTTTATTAAGAGATGAGGATGTGAGTAAAGAGGTTCCATAGATCCTAGAAGGTAGGAATACATACAGGAGTAGGAATATATGGAGTAAGAATACAGGAGTAGGAATATATGCCTGGTTGAAAGACTGATGAGATTAAATCCCTTAGTGGGCTCTTTCTGGGACTAGTTTTCTGGGTTCTCTATATCTGATTTATTTCTGGGTCTAAGGCAGTAATTGGCAATGACAGCCCATAGGACAGGACAAGTTTGTTTACCGACTGTTTTTGTAAGTAAAGTTTTATTGGAAAATAGATTTGCTGTTTATATCTATATCTTTATCTACATCTATCTATCTATATATATCTTGTCTATATCTGATTTTATACTACAAGGACTATAACATGTAGTTGTGACCAAGGGGGCCTATAAAATTTAAACACATTTACTATCTGACCATTGGCAGAATGCTTGCTGATTCCTGATTTAAGAACAACCTTGTTTCTATTTAAAAAAAGAAAATAAGTAAAAGATGAAGCAATATGTTAATAAAAGAATAATTTAAAAGTAGCACATAAAGATAAATATTTAAAAAAAGGGTAAAAACTAAGTTCTGACTAAAAACAATCTCGAAGGTCCATGTCAAGGTCTTTGTCTGAATTAATCCCTTTGAAAATACCTAGAAAATGTTCCCTGTGCCTGCAGTAATGGCAGAATCAATGGCAGAATCAGAAGTTTTGAGAAGTGAGGGAGACTTGACCTGGAGCCTGAGGGGCAAGATTTTTTTTTTAACTAATGGAGACCAACTCCTCACCATTCTTCCCTCCCTATCACTCCCCTTCTTCACTATGTAGGAAGCTCTCACACCCTACCTCTGACACAGACAACTTTTCTTTTCTTCCCTTCTATGGTCACCCTCTGCACTAAACTATGCTTGGGAAATCTAAAATGTGTAGTTGGAAGGTCAGAGGACAGAGCCAGAAGCCTCTCTTTTCAGAGATGGTGCAAAGCTTCCTGCCCAGCAGGCTGAAAGAACAGATGTCACTCCAGAGAGAGGCAAACGTGGGTTCATTCGCAATAGAGCATCTGACTCCCTAGCAGGCTCAGACCCAGAGTAAGTAGTCTGGGACCGGGAAAGAGAGAGAATATTTTCACTTTTTTCTCAACCAATTTCTTTTCTATTTCAATTTCAAAGTTATCTCTTGTCAAACATGATGAGAGCAAATATTAAGGATTCTTAGGTAAGTAGCTCAGAAGCATAAAGACTGGCCCCGGATAATCTGACAGTGTGGCTCGCCTCCAACAGGGCCATATGTCATGTAATCCTAACATGGACCCCCTGCCAAGCCAAGCTATTCTTATTATCATTTAGAGACATGCTCCAAAAGAAAAATCTATGACTATTTATGGAACTTAGGTCAAGTGGAGGCGATGCCCAGTCAGAAGTTGTCAAAAGTGCTTCTGATTAGATATAGTCAAATCATCCATTGATCAAATGGTTAATCCAGGTTTTTCCTTGACCAGAGGTTGGTTGGGAAGAAGTTAAATAGAGGGAGACCCATTGGCAGAGTTGTTGGAATTTGATGTGATAGCTTGGTGGCTAGAATTGGGTGTTACATGGTTCTAAGATGTGATGTAGAAACAGTTTACAGAGCTGACACGCAAAATTTCCCTTCCCCCAAGATCTGCAAGGAGACTCCCTCTGCATACAATCCTCAGCAATTTGTGGGTGATTTTTCCTACTCAGTTCAACAAAACATATCATCTCATAGATTCATTCTGTTCGATATGCACTGATACAGCATTGGGAATACTCCTGATTGTGTGTATGTATGTGTGTGTTAGGATAAATATAATGCAAGAGGAAGTGAGGGAGAAATAAAATGTTGATAGAGTTTAGAGAGAGGAATAATATGCTAGTGAGAGAGGGGATCAAGAAAGATTGATGGAAATGAAATATGAGATTTGAGATGGGTCTTGAAAGAGGAATAGAATTTCAACAAGAGAAAAGCAATCAAGTTGTAGCATGAGAAGACATACAGTGATAGGAAAGTGATGCATATTGGGGAACAACATGTACTTTAGTCTGAATAATGGATAAACTATGGTTAAGAGAATATGTTACCTACATTAGTGAGGATGACGTCTGACTGAATATGTCAGAAAATCAAAAGCTCTAAACATGTAAACAGATATGATATATATAACTATAAAACCCAGTGGCACCAGCACTGGTATGGTTATGCATTGTGTCAGGGACCCAGGTACTTTTCTGTTGTTACTACACAGCATAGACTTTAAGTTGACAGCCCAAGATGGTAACATCTTTTTTATAGACATTACAGTGGAGAAAAGGACAAAGGCAAAATTGCATTTATGCCCTATCTCTTAGAGAAGATCCCCAGAAAATATCACATAGACCTTTGTATTCTTCCCATTAGCTAGAACTTAGTCACATGGTCACACCTAGTTGCAAAGATTCCTGGGAAATAGTAAATCACTGAGATTCTATTAGCATAGAAGGAGAAGAGAATGGGTATTAAAGGACAATAGATAGCACCTGCCCTAGATTATGGGGAACCTTGAATGCCAGGTTGAGCAGGATATATTCAACTTTAGAAACTGTAGAAAGCTGAGAACATTTTGAATAGGGGAATTCCATGAAAAAGAGTATTTTAGGAAGATTAATCTGTCAGCAGTGCAGAGATGGATTAATATGGGGAGAAAGAGAAAATGGGGAGGTAGTAAGTCCACTGCAACACCAAAGTGGAAAATTAATGGTGATAATGGGAATATGGAGGGGATTATTAACTCAAGACTCATTGCAGAGAAAAATGAAAAAAAAAATCAAAGATAATATAGAGGTTTGAAGCCTGGGAACTTTAGAGAATGGAATTAGGAATATTTGAATCACAGAACAGTAAGAAAAACTAGTTTAGGGAAGATTACTATTGAATATATTAAATTTCAGTTTACAGTGAGATTTTTAAATGAGGCTTAAAATGAGTAGTTGAACTTGTAGCTCTAGAAATAAATGGCAAATTAGTTGCTCACGGACCACATTTGCTTTCAGGCACAGTTTTTTGTTTTTGTTTTAGTTAACCTGTACAATTAAAAAACCAGAATTAGCTATTAATTATTTATAAATATCTGCATTTCTGACATTCGAAAACTTAAAATCTGGAGTCACTGGGTCCACTTTCTTATAGGACAGCAACTGTCTGGAATTGAGAGTGTGTTTCCACTTTGCTGCAGTCTTCACCACTCTCTGTTACCTCTATTCCAGGTGTTATATTTATTTATATTACCGGCTTGACTCCTGTAGCTACTTGTGTGTTCAATCCCTAATCTAGGGGGAAAGATATCAGAGTCTAAGATGCAGATTTGGGAGTCATGAGTTTAGAGAGAGATTTGAAATCATTGAAATGTGTGAGACTGATGAGGAGAGAATAAAAAGAAGAGAAAGTTCTAGAGCTGTAGGATATCCATGTTTATGAATCAGAAGTACAGCTCCTAATGATGATTTGGAGGGGAAATGTCAGGGCAGTAGGAGACAGTATTACATCACAGAAAACAAAAGAGAAAAAGATTTTAAGATGGAAATCAGTCACTGTTAGATGGTATAAAAAGAGGGAGGAAATGAATCCCAACCAAAGACTGTCTGCTTAGAGATTAGAAGGTTTTGCAGAGTTTCAGTAGAGTGATAAGGGAAGAAGTCAAATTGAAATACTGTTTTGATGTTCATGAAAATGAATTTATCTCACAAAGATATCAGGGTACAGAGGCAGGTGGGGGACACCTGTGATTGACCTAGCTCTACATTTCTCCTTTGCCTGGTGAGGACCACAGGTAGAGACTGGACAGGAGTGGGGTAGATTGTTCTCCTAGAGGAACATACTTGTACTCCACATTGATTCAGTGCCAGCTTCTTTGAATACATTCTCTTATGGAATCATCACAAAACCTTGAAATTAGGTCTCATTATTTACATTTCGACAGATAAAGAAACTAAAGCTTATGGAAGTCATGTTGTTTTCTCAAAGTGATTTACATAGTAACAAAGCTGGGGAGTTAGGATATGAACATGTACTCTATCATTCCCATTCTTTTCATATACCAGCCTTGCATTGTCTTGGGGGAGAGTCAAGGTGTCCCTTTGTTCTCTATTACTAAGATTTTAACACATTAGTCACATTAGTCTACAATCATACCAATAGTGAGTAAAAGACCTTTGTACTACTTTTGAGCTACATTTTGGTCTAAGTGTGCTCTGAAATGGCTAAATGACACTAAAATTTTAAGGTTAAAAGAAGTTATGAATCTTTTTGTATTATTCAGTGCATAGTAAGTCTTTGCTTGGTCCAACTATACTTTATTCATTACATTTTATTTCTGAAAACTGTGTGTCATGAATAAATCCACACCATCACTATGCAACATGAAAATTATGTGAATATAATCAATCAATTCATGAACTTGATTAATTGCAGTATAATTGTTCAACATAAGCCATAATACTTAATCCACTTGTAAGAAGAAAAAGAGAAAAAACAAAGACATGATATTTATACATAAAGTTCTTGGTGCAGAGTAGGCACTCAAATTCATATTGGAATAAATGAATAGTACACTCAATGGAAAACTGACAGAACAACTCTGTACCCTCTGATCCATCCTGCTTTGGAGAGATGAAGTGGAATTCAGAATTCAATTTTCTAAAAATCTCCCTATTTTTATTACTGTTTTTCCTTTGGATAATCATCAATGTCTAACATTATAATTAGTAGCTAATATTTTCTGAGCACTTACTATATGCCAGATATCAATAATTTCCTCATTTTATTTCCTAACACCTTTTCCTGGCAGTTTCTCTTATTATCTCCATTGTACAGAGGAGGAAACAGAGGCTGAGAGAGCTGAGGTTATAGCCAGGATAACACCATAAACAGATGAGCTATTATTAGACTTACTCTTTGCCATGTTAACATGTACCTTCTCTGGAATCAGCTGTTCCTTTAGCAAGTAGAATCAACTAGTGTGATTTTCCAGTATTTCTCCCTTAGAGGGAACTCAGTACTCTGACCAGAGACCTGAAAATTGCCTCTCATGTGGACTGGCTTGATCTCTGTCAGGGAGGTATCTTTTCACTTTCATTTTTAAAATGGGGCATTCTAATTGATACATCCTAATTTCTGATCTCAGAACCAGAACACACAGTTCAACAAAGGATTGTTCTCTGACTTGTGCCATTATTTGTGTGGAAAATTTTGCCAAGGAGTAAACATGAAAATATTTTTGCTTCTACATTGAATGATTTTGCTATTAAAAAGAACAAAATGACATAAAAATTGAGATCACTCTGGAAAATTCAGGGAGCCTGTTTGTTTAGAGGGCTCTTCCACCTCTATAATTCTAAGAATGGTTTTCTCAGGTTGAATTGGGCCCAGATTGTTGTACAACTATAAATGCAGATGGCTTCTCCTTTGGGAACACTAAGTAATGGACCCCTCGTGTTAACAAGAAACATAAGGTGGGGATGGGCAGGGGGCTTAACAAGGTATTTATCACAATGATTGTGCCCAGGGGTTTCTCACAGTGATTGCTTCATAAATTTTAGTAATCTTCCCTCCTCTGATGTATGTGGCTTTTCTAAAGGGCATTGTTTGGCAGTACATTAGAGTGGATGCTAAATATAGCTGGAAAGAGCCCAGTCCCCGATGCTCAAGGCCCACTGGAAAGCAGGCATCTGCCAGTCAATAACCTACTTTTGTTCCAGTCTTTTTTGCTAGAATATATCATGCCATAGAGCCTATTTATATCCTAAAAAACATTCTGAAAGTTGTTAGAAATCCTTCCCACTGCAGCATGCTGCCCTCCCAGAGCTGCTGAAGTGTAAATGTGTAGCAAGGAATACTTCCCAGCAGTGCAGGACCAATGACCTTGATGGGCTCCATCTTCCTTTGAAAACAAAAACACCAACTTGGAATTTTAATTAAAAGGCAGTTGAGTGGGCTATCAAGCTGGAAGCACTGGCTGAACTGCTGTTACTTGCTTGCAATGTTGATTTGAAGTCAGCATGTGAAGCCTATAACTTTAACTTATTAGGGAAAACACATCAGCTGAATTTCCCAACAACTTCACCAGGAGGCAAGGCTCAGCAGAACTGTTTTTGGGTGCATGTAACAGACACAGTTAAGAACACAGGGAATTCTGTTAGGATGGTGCCAGCCACCATCCCAAAGTGAGGGAATGCAGGGAACTACACAATGTCTTTCTGGCCAGGCACCATGTGGAATCTGTTGGTTCAATAGTGTAGCACCAGTCTCTGTGTGGTGACGGAAGAAGTGGCTCTGTTCTGTGGTTCAGTGTGGCGCTCAGGCTGGTGGCTCAGCTGTGGCTCATAAAATGAATTAAGTCTGCTTAAGTGGGTTGTTTTGCATTGAAAAAGTTATTTAAAATCTTTTAAAAATAGCATTATTGGGGCCTGTTATTGGTTTACATTACTTTGTGAGGAGGCACACATGTTGTTTACTGCAAACATCTCCCTATTCCCAGAAATAAAAAAACCTCTAAATAAAATATCATCCCTATCTACCACATTTGGACGCCAGCCACCTTCAGTGGTGGTGGTGATGTGCACCTGGAGCGCCACATGTGGGCGTCCATGGCCTAGATCAGTGACAGGGTCTCCGGGAGGGTGGGGGCATTTGAAAAAGTACATTTCCTGGCCTCTCCAATGTATTCTTCAACACCTATGAATCCTAGTTTTCAGAAGTTTCCCCAGAAGACTCTAATGATTGAAATGGTTTGGAAGCTCTTGGTTAAGGAATTTCGGAAGTCCAATCTAGTCATGGGATTAAAAATAGCTGGGATTTTCACAGAAGAAGAGGAAACAAAGAGAAGAATCTGGTGAATTCACCTTTACTTTCTTTGCTTCCTTGGTGAGGATATTGGGAATGTCCAGCGACAAGATGGACAACAACTGCATCAAGACGTTCTCTGTTGTAAGCTGCATTCATTATCCCTTAGTTCTGACAACTCCAGAACAGATTTTAGTGTCCCCTACTTTTAAAACTAGGGAAACTGAGGGATTGGGCTATGAAATCTGTGTCTGACAGCACACAACTGTGCACCCCGCTTGACTCCTTCCCATTTTGCTATGGGGAATCCTAAACCCCTGCAACAATGTCTTACTGGTCATTCATACCTATGAGCTGAATGCCCCACCCCTTCTCCTATGGCTGAGAGAAGGGGGGCAGTCAGCTCATACCCCTACATTCCAATTCTCAGCTGTTCACAGCATCAAGCTCCAAATCTAACCCAAGATTTAGCACAAATTTTGCCAGATTCCATTCCGGTGTGGGTTTATGTTCTACAGTCTCTCTGATGATTCCCAGAACTGGAGATGAGGAGAAGGGCAAGGGGATCATAGAGCCTCCACTGCAGTTGTCAAGGAGTTGTTGACCTCCATGACTTAATGGAATTAGAAAGCTCCTGAGCATTTGACCACTGAAAATTGTATATTAGTCTTTGAAAGTGTGCCTCCACTAAAGTCTGTGCCATACTGGTGGTCCACTGTCTGATGGGGTCCTCTCTCTTCCTGTCTGTTTCATACACTTCTTTGTGGAGATGTTGGACCCCATTCCTGCAGATGGTCTAATGCACCTCTGTGGGGCCTGCACACACATGCCAATGTGATGACTTACACAAAGTAGGCAGTTGGTGGCTGTTGCCTGAAGGAGTGGACCCAAACATCAGGCTCCACTTCAACAATGACACACTTCAGCAAAAAAAAAAAAAGGAACCCTAAAGGGCTATCAGTAGTGGGATTTGTTGCTTGAAGTTATAGTCTTAATGGGTCACATGTCTGGGGACTGGTGGCAGAAGTTATTCCAATGCAGAATTGGTTGGGAACTGAAATGAAAAGTTAAAAGCGAGGACAGAAGAGGACAAGCCCTCCAACCCCCCAGGTTTAGGCTGTGTAAGTTCTGGGTCAGCATAAGCAAGCGGAAATGGTGGGTGAGTTGGAGCCCAGGCTTTACATAGAGCAAGTGTGGGGCAGGGTGACAAACAAAGCCAGGTGCTGAAAGGGGCAACTGCAGCTGCTCCCCAGAGAACAGTGTTTATATGTGCACCATGTGGGAAGCACTGAGTTGTGTGTTGGAATTTTTAAGCCGCTTCTCCCTCCCTCTCACAGAAGCTTCTTAAAACTGGAAATAGTGATGTGGCTATGGCCATCACTTGCTTAAATATTATCAAGTAATCTTTGAACCTCTAGGGCTTAGCAGCATTTTCACCGTACTTGAACCAGTTCTCAAGGGCTTATCTGAGTAACTTCTGAATTTAGCCCCATCTCTTCACTGTTGAGATACCTACCCATTCAGGGATCCATGGTGCCTCCCAGGTCAGGTCAACAGCACTGGGTCTCCTTGCCTCTGACTTGCCCTTTACACTCTAGGAAATTTTCTGTAATGAAAATCTGAAATCCCCTTGAATAAAATCTCCTCTGTCTTTAGAGTCATATAGACTCCTAAGTGAGGCATTTGGGCCTTATTCTGACCTACCCTGGTGTGCTCTCCCAACACTATGTCCCTCATCTTGAGCCCTAGACCTGCCTATGTCCCTTTAGGATTTCTGGGCAACTTGCTAACTTGACTGTTCCTGCCTGTCGTCCTAATCTCATTCCTCTCAACTTCTTTCCTGAACTCCTTCTCCCCAGGCCGCCTTGTCTCTGAAGTTCCTCTGCTCTGCAGCTCCCATCCCTAGGCCCAACTTATCACACTGTGGAGCTGCAGTGGCAGTTCCTTGTGTCTTATTTGTCTTGTTCACACTCTGATGCCAAAGACCTGACAACATGCTCAATATGTAGCAGGCATAAATATATGCTGTTATTTATTGTTGGGTTTACTCAAATGGATTATTTATCTTTTGCATCTTTGCCTTAATCATGGCCAACACAGAACAGTCTCAAGTGCTCTCCTTAGGATCACTGAAGGACAGGGTAAGCGAGAAGAGACATGCATAAGAGTGTTGGGGAGTGATGATATCACAAAGGATGCTCATAGCACCTATGCCCCCTTCTTTCTACCCCTTGAACTATCTGATAATTGACTGTTTATGTGAGCGTATGCAGCATTCTATATTGTCTAAAGGGCAGAGGACATTAAACCCAATTTGTTTAGTCTGGTATCCAGCACACAAATAGAAAAGACTTGTATAAATATCCCAACAACTCCAGAAGGTAATGTCTGATATTACCCCAAAATTGAGTTTACTTCCCTCGGTATTGAGCATTGGTGGTGTGGGCAGTCTCATTCAATAAAGGGCATTATCTTGGGCAAACATCAATCAGGGAAATAAACATCTGTGGTGTTGTGTAACTGGCTTTCATCTTGCTCCCAACAGAAAGTGGGTCATTGAAATGTGGGTAGAAAACATTCTAGGTGATGTCTGTACTTAGAAAAAGACATGATTTAAGTCCTTTCACATTGTTATGATACCAGAGGCCAGGGTACTGTGACGTGTATGGCAATGTTAAAAGGACAAGACGCAAGTCTTCTGGGAGACCTTGGCCCTTTGTCTGACATGCAGTTTTGATTTTTATGATTGATGGTGCAGTGAGACAACACAATAATAATACCCTCAGCAGCCTATGTGGAAATTGTGCTAAGGGATTATACAGCTTTCATTCTATATAAATTTCACAAATATCTCTGACTCATGATTTTAGATAAGCAAATAAATAGACTCAAAGCCTTGGTAGCTTGATGTTCCTTGATCATGACTTTTTTCAATTCAGTCATTTCTTTTTAATCTGACTGATTGGGTTTTATTGGTTTTTGGGAGAAGAGAAAACACCTGAGGAGCATCTCACTTCTTTAAATGCAGTATTACTATTTTATTTTTATATGTGTGAATAAGCCATACTTATTTAAGTCATACATATTTAATAAAATTTTTCAATAAGTAGTAATTTTAAGTATGCCATTGAGAGTGAAATGAATATATATACTAAGACCCAGCCATTCCCTTTTCATTCCCAAGGAGACATATTTATACTTTGGTTTACCAAGAAGTCTTCAGCAAAACACTTCAGAGCCTCAAGGCTGTTTTAATGTGATTCATTGACATCAGAGGAAAGCTTTGGCTTGTAAATTTATTAGATTTTATGTTATGTCATCATATATGACCAAATTTCCATCAGATATGTTTGTCAACAGCAACCATTATGATAGTGACTTTTGAAAAAAAAAAAACTCACATGTATTATGTATTGTTCATGTGACAAGAACTTTTCATGTATTACCTCATTTAATTCTACCAAGTAGTTACAGAGGAGGAAACTGAGGTTTTTGGACACTGGCAAAGATCACTTAGAAGAGACAGAGCCAGGATTTGAATTAGGTAATTTTACAACTCCTGAGCCTGCCGTGACAGTCACTCCTTGAAAATGTCATCATTAATACATATGAGTTGGGAGTTCAGTCTAAACCATGCAACAGGCAGATTAAGATCTGTAGTGCAGGCAACTCATATCATGATGGAAAAGACCTCTGCCTATGGTTTCAATTTGAAGGTAAAAATATGATGTTTACTATTTGTTCTGTGGATTACTTGTAATCTTGCTGTCCGAAAAGTAAACTATATATTCCATTAGAAAGGTGAGTAGGTTGGTCTGCAAAGTGCAGTTCATAGCCCTTGTGTATGTATGTTCCACAGATGTGTTCCATGTGTTTTATATTCTGCCTACACTGCTTCTTCTTATACAGGATCAAAACCCTACCCTGTAGGGGTGCTATGTAACTGCGGGGAGTTTATGTTTTCGTGGGCCATTAATGGGATGTGTCATCCAATTCCTAAATGCTCCAAACTTCACATACCATAAAACTCAGGAACTGTTGAGGATTGAATTGAGTTACCCCCAGAGATAAGTTAAATTCCCACCCCCTACTCTGCACTTATGGTATTATCTTTTTGGAAATAGGATGTTGCTGATGTAATCAAATTAAGAGTGGGTCATACTGGGGTTAGGCACTAATCCAATGACTGATGTCCTTATAAGGAGAGGGAAATTTGGAGACAGACATACAGAGAGAATGCTGGTGAAGACATAGTGACAAGGGAGAAGGCCATGTAAAGACAGAAGTAAAGGTGGAGAGATATATCCATAAGATAAAGAACAGTTTCCTCACCAGAAGCTAAGAAGGAATGATGAAGAATTCTTCTCTGGCACCTTTGAGGGAGCAGACCCTTGCCTACACATTGCATTGATTTTTGACTTCTTGACTGGAGAACTGTGAGATAAGAACTTTTTGTTTTATTAAGCCATTCAGTTTGCGGTACTTGTCTAGTAACTTTAACAAAAGCAATTCAGGAAACTTGTTTAAAATAAGAATCCTGGTTCCCACACATTTAGGTTCTGATTTATGGGTAGAGCTTTTAGTAAAAGGCCAGGTGATGTGGACGCTTGTTAACCCGGAGGGTGGACTAGATTAAGTCACATTCATCACCTTCAGTGTCAAGACTACAGCATTTTGTATGTTTCATAGAACAAAGAGATGTTTATTTGTCATATAAATGATAAAGAAATGATATAAATGATAAAGAAAAAAATACATGCTACTAGTTTTATAGGAGAAGGTATAAAAGTAAAGAGTCTTGACACAGTGTTATAGATAAGGTCATGCTATCTGCACACCTGTCCGGGCTCTAAGGAAAGCATTTAGGTTCAATCCTTGTCTTATCTTTATTACTTTCTTTATCTTCAACATTCTAAATTGCTTCAATGGAGGACCAATGTTTTGAACCAAAAAAATACAAGTTAGAAATAATTTTACATAACTTCAGAATTGTCTCCGGAATTTTTTGCTTCCCCAACCAATCATAGCCAAAGGGATCTCTCAAGATCTAAACCCCAAAATGACTCTGCTTAATAACCTTCCATGGCACCATGGTCTTCAGGATCAATTTCAAATACTTTATCATGGCAGAGGACACTTTGCACCTTGGGCCTTTTTCATCTCTCTAACCAGTCTCATCACTTGATATTCTCCCTTCTAACTCTGTACTTTCTTTTTTAAGCCCCTCCCTCCTGCCCTGATTGTTTTACTTACTTTATTTGGTTCTCAATTTAGAATTTACTTCCTGTGGAAAAGTTTGGGCTATTGTAGAATTCCAGTTCACCCTCACTGTAGCATGTCACAGGCTTACTCCTTTCACTTCCCTTCAATGTGTGTTATGGATTGAACTGTGTCCATAACATATGGTGAAATCCTAATGTTCAATGTGATGGTATTAGGGTGTGCTTAGGTCATGAGAGTGGAGCCCTCATGAATAAGATTAAAGTTCTCTAAAATGTATCCCACCGTCTTTCCTTCTGCTATGGGAGGGCATAGCAAGAAGTCTGTGACTTGGAAGAGGGTTCTCACCTGACCATGATGACACCCTGATCTTAGACTTCAAGGATCCAGAATTGTGAACAATAAATTTCTGTTTGTTTATAAGCCATCTAGCCAGTGGCATTTTGTTTTTGCCACCTGAATGGACTGAGACAAGCTCTAACTTTGAGTGTGATGATATTAAAGGATGGGGCATTTGTGAATTAATTAGGTTTAGATGAACTCCTTATGGAGCCCTCATGATGAGATTAGTTCCCTTTTAAGAAGAGAGAGTTCAGAGTGTCTCTTCTCTGCCATGTGACCAACTGTAATAGCCTGTAGGAGAGCTTCCACCTTAATTCTGCCATGTGGGTATGCAGGTCTTGAACTTATCCTCCAGAATTGAGAGACGTGCTGCCTGCTGTTTAAATCACTTGGTTTGTGGCACTTGTTATAGACCTCCAGCTAACTAACATACCACGGTATCTCTGTGAATTAGGGTTTTTATTTTATATTTAAAAATTATTTTGGATAAATACCCAGGAGTAGGATGATGGGATTATATGGGACTTCCATTTTCAATTTTTTGAGGAATCTGTATATTGCTTTCTGTAAGGGCTGCACCAATTTGCACTCCCACCAACAGTGTAAAGGTGTTCCTTTTTCTCTGCATTTGTTGTCTCTAGACTTTGAATAGTAGCCAATCTCACAGATATAAGTGAGATCTCATTGTTATTTTGATTTGTATTTCCCAAACAACAACTATGGAAGAACATCTTTTCACATGTCCATTGGCCATCTGTGCATCTTCACTGGAGAAATATCTATCCAATTATTCTGCGCATTTTTTGATTGGGTTGTTTGTTTTACTATTGCTGAGTTTTACGAGCTTTGTATACTTTGCATATTGTCAGAAATATGAAATGCAAATATATTCTTCCAGTCAGTAGGTTGTTTTTTTGTTTTGGTTTCTTTCTTTTGTGATGGTTTCTTTCACTATGGAGAAGCCTTTTAGTTTGATGTAGTCCCACTTGTTTATATTGGTTTTTGTTTCTCTTCCTGCTGAAGTTGAGTCCCCAAAGACCTCTCTGAGGCTGATGTTATGGAATATCTTTTCTATGTTGTCTTTCAAGTGTTTTTTCTTTTTTTTTCTGGTTTTACATCCAAATATCTAAACCATTTTGAATTAATTTTTGTGTATGGTGTTAGAGAGCGGTCTATCTTTATTGTCTTACCTGTGGCTATCCTGTTTTCCAAACACCATTTATTGAAAAGATTTTCCTTCCTCCATGTATTCTTTTGACTCCTTTGTTATTAATTAGCTGACCATATATGCGTGAGTCAGTATCTTATGATTCAGTTCTATTCCACTGATCAGTGCCTCTGTTATTATTCTGGTACTGTACAGATTTGATCATTATCACTTGTAGTATATGTAGTTAAATATCTGGGACTGTGATACCTCTACTTTTGCTCTTTTTTTTTTATGATGGCTTTTGTATTTGGTGTCTTTTGTTATTATATATAAATTAATATTTTTGTTCTATTTCCTTGAAATACATCCATGGAATTTTGACAGTTATTGCATTAAACCTGACAGTTCCTTTTGGTAAGATGGCCATTTAAAAAATGTAAATTCTTCCTAACCATGAGCATAGAGATCTTTCTATCTCTTTGTATCTTCCTCTATTTGATTTAAGAATGTCTTATAGTTTAATTGTACAGGTCTTTCACCCCTTTATTAAGTATATTCAAGATATTTGATTCTTTTTGATTCACTTGTAAAAGGGGTAGTTTTCTTGATTTCTTTCTGTTCTATCAAATTGTATAACAATGCTACAGATTTTAGTGCAATGATTTTGTAACCTGTCACTTTGTTGTACTTACTGATTGCTTTGAGTAGATTTTTGATAGAAATTTTAGTGTGTTGTGCATATATTATCACATCATCTGCACAAAGTGTTAGTTTTAAGTCATCCTCTCCAATTTAGATTCCTTTTTTTTCTTTTTGCCTAATTACTCTGCCTAAGCCCTCTGTACAATGTTAAAAGCAGTGATGAGAGTGAACATCCTTGTTCCAAATCTTAGAGGAAATGCTTTCACTTTTTCACTATTGAGTATGATGTTAGCTGTAGGTTTGTCATATATGGGCATTATTTTGTTAATGTATGTTCCTGTTATCCCAATTTTATCATAAATGGAGACTAAATCTTGTCAAATGCTTTCTCTGAATCTATTGATATGATAACATGAATTTATTCCTTACTTTTGTTGACATAGTATATTACATGAATACATTTGCATACGTTGAGCCATCCTTGCATCCTTGGGGTGAATCCCATTTGGCCATGGTGGATGATTATTTTGATGAATTGATAGACTCAGTTTGCTAATAATTTGTTGAGGATTTTTGCATCTGTAGTCATCAGAGATTTTGGTCTATAATTTTATTTCTTTGTGACCTTTTTGTCTGCTTTTGGTATTAGTGATGCTGGCCTCATAGAAAGTGTTTGGAAGTGTTCCTTGTTCTTCAAATTTTTTGGAAGAGTTTTTGAAGAATAATAATTCATTATTCTATGAAGTTTTGATAAAACTCACTAGTATTTTATTTTTGAGGATACTTTGGTTATTTCTTCAATTTCCATGCTTGTGATAGGTATGCTCAGGTTTTCCACTTTTCTTGATTCAGTCTTCATAGCTATATGATTCTAAAAATTTGTCCTGTCCTTGAGGTTGTCCAATTGATTGGTATATAGCTGTTCACAGTATTCTCTTAATATGCTTTATATATCTGAGATACCCATTGTAACTACTGCCATTTCATTTGTTTATTTTTTCAAAGAATAAGCTTAGGTTTCATTAATCTTGTGAACTGCCTTTTGATTTCTATTTCATTTATTTCTACCAAATTTTTATTTCCTTCCTTTTATTGACATTTGTTTCCGTCGTTTTTCTTTTTCTAGCCATTTTATGTGTAGGGTTAGATTGTTTATTTGCATTTTTTCTTGTTTTTTAAGGTAGACCTAGATGCTACACACTTCCTTCTTAGTACTTTTTTTGTTGCATCCCATAATAATTTCTGGTAGCTCATGTCTCCAAGTACCTTTTAGTTTCTCCTTTGATTTCCTCTTTTACTCAAAAGTCTGAATGCTTTTTATTTGTCCTACATCTGTACTATCAGTGCTAAACTATGAGCTTTGTATGATGTTTTCTTTACTTATATTCTTCACCATTCATCCCTGGGACATGTAAAGTTTCTAGCACATAAAGTAATACATGCTAAATATTTGTTGAGTATATACATTCATTTATTCAGCAAATGTTTGTGGAAATCCTCCCAGTGTTATGTAGGTCTTGGATCCATATTGCCTAGGAGCTCACAGTCTAGTGGGGAAATACATATGTACAATTATAATGCTGCTATAAATATCACAGTGATGATATATCCAATGTGTAATAGGAACCTAAGGGAGTCAGGGTCTCACTCAGTCTGAAGTCAAAGAGAACTGACATGGAGGAGAATGGTAGAAATCCTCAGAGCTTTGGTTTCACTTCTGTAGAATCATGAGACATGACACATTCCCTACTCAGTCTTCTACCTATCATGACTTCTTTTTGCATCCTTTCCTTCAGTTTGTATGCTGAAGTTCCTGAAGTACTTTTCTATAGAGTGGCCACATACTTCCCTTTAGGGACATTGTACCCATTTTCAAAGATTTAGTCATCAGTTCTAGATAAATAATGCTAAACATCTTATGTATAGATGTAGTTTCTGTATATACTCTGAGTATTAACATATGCTTTGTTGTTCTAAATAAATAATTTTATGCACTCTCAAAAAAGATCTTCGAATGTGGAATTTCCCTGAATAATTTTCCAGTTCCTTAAAAATCTTGCGAATTCTCTCTTCTTGAATGTTATCTTAAGATCAATATTTTAAAAACTAAATTGTAGTTATCCACCCCAAATATTCTCTTTAACCACCCAGGTCAGTGTTTTGAAAGTTAACCTGGTCATTCATTCCCTGACTCTCATGTCCCATATAGACTAATTCAGAAGTCTTGGAATTCTTTGCTTTAGATTTCCTGATCATGCCTATGATTGCTATATTATTATTAATTTTTCTGACTTCTCACTCTCTTCTTCAAACTGTTTCTGGCATTTGATTTTTTATTTTTCTAAAACAGGTAGGAACATGTAATATCTTCACCAAAACACTTCAGCAGTTTTCCACTGCTCACAGAAAGTCCAAGCTCCTGCATAAAACTTCCATTGCTCTCACTATTAAATTATTATCTATGTTTCCAGTTCTGTTATTTTCACACAAGGCTCCTATCCCCAATGCAACTTGATATCTTTCCATTTATCCTTCAGAGATTGCTTAACTTTGTCAATATATACTCTAATCTCATGCTTTCATCTGTCTAGAATGTTCTTTCCTTCACCTTCATGTTGAAATCCTAGTCATTTCATTCTTTGTGTATCCTGAAATATTTTCCCTAGCACTTCTAAAGCTTATGTGTATATATGCTTTAATATATGTGTAATATATATTGCCCTTATTACATTTATTTATTTATATACTTAAAAATTCTTCACTTTGCTGTCTCATATTAAAGACTTCATCTTTTTCATTTGGTGTTTTCCTTCTGTCCATCCTCTGGATCCTCAGAAGCAGATGTTCAGATGAGATTATCTATGCAAGGATTTATTAGGGACAACACTTGTAAAGAGAAAATGCGGAGGGAATTGAGGTGAAGACTGGGAGAGCTCTTACACGGAAACACAGGTCTAACTACAGATGAAGGAGAGGGAAGGTGGAAGAATCAGATTGTTATGTAGCTCTGGGAGAGATTGACAAGCCTGTCTGTAATCCCTTGAGCCAAATTTGCCTCAGAAAATTCCCATGTCTCCAGGAACAAACTTGATTTTATCCCTCAGACTCAACATTGGTTGACAGCATCCTGTAGGAAGTGTGGACTCAGTGTGACTGTAGTGATAGAGTTTGTAGTTAAGGCTCTTAGTTAATTATGCTAAATACAATCAGATCACAGACCTGAGAAGTTCATTTTAGTTGCGTCCTCACTCTTGGAAGCATAATTTCTTAAAGCTTACTTCTCTTTCTTTCCCCTTGGCCTTGGTCTTCTAAAGAGTATTCATTTATGACACATAGTCAAATATTATATCCTCAAGTAGCCCATCACATTCTCTCTATGAATTCCTTAGGGATGGTATCGGTGTCCTAAAGTTCTTTTATATGTCTTATAATGTTTTCCATGATGCTGTCTTTATTCTTCTCTGTAATTATGTCCACTTACGTCACCCCATAAATTCTTCTCAATTTGAATATCCATTGTTTTCAGCTGAAACAGTCCCTCACATTTCAAGAATACAGATACTATTCAAATTATCTACGCTTAACTATGGATACTATACAAGTTATCTATTTCTTCTTTGGTAGATTGTGTCCTATATGGTCAAATTTAAGTTGCTGGATTTATAGGCATAATCTTATTTGTAATACTCCTTTATTATCATATTAGTATTAGCAGGATCTGTAGTGATATACGGCTATTCTTCCTTTTGTTCCTGATTAGTCTGGCTAATGATTGGTCAATTTTGTTGTTTTTGGTTCTATTGATTTTCTTAACTTCCCCATTTTCCGTTTTATTGGTATCTGCTTTTATCTTTTTTAGTTAGGTTTTTCTCCTTCTATTTTTGTTTTAATTTGCTCTTCTTTCTATCTTTTTAAGATGTAGATTGATGTCACTGATTTGAGAACTTCAATCTTTTCTAAAATACGTTTTTAGATGTATAAATTTGTCTGTTGTAGTTATATCTCACATATTTTGACAGTTGTATTTTCATTCAGTACAAAATACTTTCTAGTTTACACTTTTTAAAGTGATTTGAAACAACACAAATTTATTATCATACAACTTTGGAGTGAAGTTTGAAATAAGTCTCAATGGAGTAAATTCAATGTATCAGCAGGACTAGTTCCAGTTGGAAGAACTAAGGAGGTTATATTTCTTGACCTTTTCTAGCTCCCGGAGACAGCCTGCATTCCTTGGCTTATGGATGTGTCTATCTTCATAGCCCATAATGCTTTTGTTGCTTGAGCTTTTGATGCTACATCAATAAATAACTGTTAATGTAATTTCCCTTTTGATTTGTTCTTTGACCCATAGGTATTTTGCTTTTAACTACTTGGGAACTTTTCAGATATCCTTCTGTTGTTGATTTCTAATTTAGTTCAATATTATATAGAAAATATATTTTATATGACTTCTACCTTTTTACATTTATTGAGACTTAGCTTATGGCCTAGGATGGTCTATCTGAGTAAATGCTCATGTATAATTGAAAAGAGTGAGTATACTACTGTTATTGGGTAGAGTGTTTAATAAACATGAATTAGGTAAGGCTTATTGATAACATTGTTCAATGCTTCTCTGTATATTCTTTCATTTTCTGTTTGCTTGTTCTATAAGTTATTGAGAGAAGGACAGTGAAACTGTAATTATGAATTCGTGTAATTCTCCTTTTACGTTCTATCACTTTAAATTCATGTATTTTAAAATTCTAATTCTGAGGTACATACATTTTTGGATTTTTACTTTAAAAATTGATTTTATTAGCTAGGTTTAGCATATACATGATAGTAAATCTATCTCTGTATATAATGCAGTAAGTTCATCACTATATCATTTCTTCCTTCACTATACAATTAATCCCCTTTATCCTGTTTGCTTAGTTACCTCTGCCCTCTTCCTAAACTCACTAATTTGCTTATTTTGGCTAAAAATATATTTGATTTGGTTCATTTTTAAAGACTATTTTTATTAAATTTAGTTCATTTGCTTGTTTGATATCTTGTTACACCACATGAGTAATATCATATTTGTCTGTCTTTCTCCTTCTGACTTATCTTACTTTGCATAATTCCCTCCAGGTCCATTCATGTTGTTGCAGATGGAAGGATTTCATCTTTTTTGATAGCTGCATAGCATTCTCTTTCCGCAATTTCATTTCTTGTCTATAGATATGTAGCATATTTTTGAAAATGATTTTGTAGCTTGACAATTCACTGTATTTATTATTTATAACAACTTTCATTTTTCATTAATTTATTTACTTTTTCATTTTTTATTGTAGTGACTATTCTACACATTAAAATAAACTCATATATGTTGGTTCACCATCCCTCATATATAGGTCAACACACCCTGCCTTCTACCTAATCAACAGGTGTACTCTGCCACCACTTCCCCTCACCCCCTGTTTCATCCCCTACTGGTAACCTCAGTTCTGTTGAAAGAGTATAAGTGTTGGTTTTGTTGGTTTTTGTCTATTCATGTTCTACCTATGAGTGAGGTCATCGGGTATCTATCTTTTTATATTGACTTATTTCACTTAGCATAATTCCCTGTAGATCCATCCATATTGATTTAAATTAAAGGATTTCTTCTCTTCTAAGGACATTGTAGTTTTCCATTATGTGTGTGTATCTATCTATCTATCCATCTATCTATCTGTCTATCACATCTTCTTTATCCATACATCTGACGTTGGGCAGTTAGGTAATTTCCAGCTCTTAGCTATTGTGAATGGGGCTGCAACAAACATAGGGTGTGTAAATCTCTGCAAATGAGTTTTTTTAATCTTTTGGGTAAATATGCAGAAGTGGGATGGCCGTATTATATGGGACTTACATCTTTGACTTTTGGAGGAAACCACACTATTTTCTATCGGGGTTGTACCAGTTTGCACTCTCATCAGCAGTGTAAAAGTGTTCCCTTTTCTTCACATCCTCCCCAACATTTGTTTTTTCCAGACTTTTGGATAATAATCCATCTCTCAGGTGTAAGGTGACATCTCATTGCTGTTTTAATTTGCATTTCCCTGATAGTAAGAAGGGACACCTTTTCATGTGCCTGTTGTCTATCTGTATATCCTCTTCTGAAAAATGTATCTCCATTTCCTCTTCACAATTTTTAATTGATTGCCTACTTTTCTATTATTAAGTTTTATGAATTTTTTGTATATTTTAGATGTTAAGCCCTTGTCAGAAATATGAAATGTGAATGTCTTCGCCCAGTTATAGGTTGCCTTTTGGTTTTGGTGATGTTTTCTTTTGCTGTGAAGAAGCTTTTTAGTTTGGTGTAGGCTTAGTTGTTTTTCTCTTTGTTTCCCTTGATGCTGGAGTCCCTAAGGGCCTCCCTAAGGCTGATATCATGGAATGTCTTTCCTTTGTTGTCTTCCAAGAATTTTATGGTTTCCAGTCTTATGTCCAAGTTGCTAGTCCTTTTTAATTTTTGTGAGTGGTGTCAGAGAGTAATTTAGCTTCATTCTTTTGCATGTGGCTGTCCAATTATCCCAACACTATTTATAGAAAGTACTTTCCTTTCTCCATCCTGTACTTCTGGCTCTGTCATAGATTAACTGACTGTAGTGAATGGGTCAGTTTCTGGTTATTCAGTTCCAGTCCACTGATCTGCCTCTTATTATTCCAGTACCATACTGTTTTGATCACTATCACTTTGTAGTATAGCTCAATGTCTGGGACTGTAAGTCTTCCAGATTCCTTCTTTTCTCTCATAACTGTTTTGGCTATTTGAAGTCTTTTGTTGCTCCATAGAAATTTTAAGATTTTTTTTTCTATTTCTTAGAAACAAACCTATGGGGTTTTAGTGGGGATTGCATTAAATGTGTATATTGTGTGAGGTTAGATGACGATTTTATGATGTTGATTCTTCTCAACCATGACCAGGGAATGTCTTTCCATCTCTTTATATCCTCCTAACTTCTTATAAGGTCTCGTAATTTTCATTGTGTAGGTCTTTCTCTTCCTTTGTGAAGTATATTCAAGATATTTGATTCTTTTTACTTCTATTTTAAATGGTGTGATTTTCTTGATTTCATTTTCTTCTAGTATGTTGCTTGCTTATAAGAATATGACCGATTTTTGTTCATTAATTTTGTAGCCTTCCACTTTACTGTATTTATTGATTAGTTCTGGTAGTTTTTTGACAGAATTTTTAAGGTTATTATATATATATATATATATATATATATATATACATAAAATCACGTAATTTGCAAATAGTGAGAGTTTTACTTCTACTTTTCCATTTTAGATTCCTTTTACTTATTTTTGTTGTCTAGTTGTTCTGGCTAAGACTGCCATTGTGATGTTAAGTAGCAGTGGTGAGAGTACACAACTTTGCTGTGTTCCTGACCTTAGATTCTCGTTTTTTGCCATTGACTATGAGGACTGAGAGTTTGTTATATATAGTGTCTATTAAGTTGAGGTATGTACCTTTTTTTTGCCATTGACTATGAGGACTGAGAGTTTGTTATATATAGTGTCTATTAAGTTGAGGTATGTACCTTTTATCCCTATTTTATGCAGGGTTTTAAAAATCATAAATTGGTGTTGAATCATGTCAAAAACTTTCTGTCTATTGATATGATCATGTGATTTTTCTATTTGCTCTTGTTGATATGGAGTATTATATGAACACATTTATGTTTGTTGAACCATCCTTGCAGGCCTGGGATAAATCCCACTTGGTTATGATGGATGATATTTTTGAAGCATTGTTGAATTTTGGTTGCTAATATTTTACTGAGCATTTTTACATCTATGTTTATTAGAGATTCTGGTCTGTAATTTTCTTTCTTGGTAACATCTCTGTCATCTTTTGGTATCAGTGTGATCTTAGCCTCATAGAAAGTATTTGTGCATGTTCCCTGATATTCAATATCTTATAATTATTTGAGAAGAATGGGTATTAATTCTTCTCTGAAGGTTTGGTAAAACTTATATGAAAAGATATCTGATCCTGGGCTTTTTAAAAAAAATTTTTTTAGGGAGACTTTTGATTACCTCTTCAATTTCTTTGCTTGTAATTGTTCTGTTCAAGTTTTCCAATTCTTCTCAGTTCAGTCTTCGCAGACCGTATTTTTCTAGATATCTGTCCATGTCCTCAAGGTTGTCTACTTTGTTGGCATAAAGTTGTTCATAGTAGTCTCTTATGATGTTTTGTATTTCTGTGGAATCTATTGTAATTTCTCCCCTTTCATTTCTGATTCTAATTATGAGACTTTTCTCTTTTTTTATTTCTTAGTCTAGCCAATGGTTTGTCAATTTTATTTTTTCAAAGAACCAACTTTTGGTTTCATTGATCTTCTGTATTATCTTTTGTTTTCTATTTCATCTTGAATTTTGATTATATTATTTCTTCTATAGACTTTTGACTTTCATTTTTTTCTTTCTCTGGTTATTTTAAATGTAGAGTTAGATTGTTTATTTGTGATTTTTCTTTTTTATTGAAGTAGATCTAGACTGCAATGAAATTTCCTCTTAGTACAGATTTTGTTGAATCCTGAAGATTCTGGTAGCTTGTGCTTTCATTTTCATTTGTCTCTAAATATTTTTAAATTTACTCTTTGAATTCCTCTTTCACTGAAGACTCTCAGAGCATATTGTTTAGCCTCCAATTAATTTGGGATCTTCCAGCATTCTTTTTGTGGTTGATTTCTAGTTTTAATCCATTGTGGTCAGAGAAGATGCTTGGTATGATTTCATCTTTTAAATTTGTTGAGACGTGTTTTGTGTCCCCAAATTGTGTATCCTTGAGAATGTTCCATGAACACTTGAGAAGAAAGTGAAATCTGTATTCATTTGTGAATTGTTCAGTATATATCTATAAATCTAACTGTTACAAATGATTATTTAAGGTTTCTGTTTCCCTTTTAATTTTCTGTCTGGTTGATCTGTCCATTGTTTTAAGTGGGCTGTAGAAGTTTCCTACTATTATTGTGTTGCTCTTGATGTCTTTCATCAGTTCTAATAATACTTGCTTAATATATTTTGATGCTCTTTCATTTGGTACATACATGTTTATAAGCATCATGGCTTGCTGGATTGACCCCTTTGCCATTATATAATGTCCATCTCTGTCTTTTGTTATACTTTTTAGTTGGAAGTATGTTCTGTCTTGTAAGTATGATATAAATATGGCCATTCCTGATTTTTTTTGTGGTTGCCGTTTGACTGCAGGATTGTCTTCAGACACTGACTGAGTCTTTATCTTTTCCTGCATGTAGCAGAAGGTTGGGTTAGGTTTTTTAATCCATTCGGCCACTCTGTGTCATTCAACTGGTCTGTTCAGTTTACTAACTTTTAAGGTGATTATTAATATGCAACTTCTTAGTGTTATTTTGTAATTTGTCTTCTGTGTGGTGTTTTTCCAGAGAGCATCATTGTTTTTTTTTTTTTTTTTCTTTTTAGGTGGGTGAGGTGTAGTTGTGTTTTGATTGGTTTTCATCTTTGTTTTCTTAATTTTTCCCTGGAGATATATTTTGAAGTTACCCTGACATTCGCATTATGAATTCTGTATATTTCCTATTTTTATTTGAAAGCAGATTAATCTGCCACTCAATCATCAACACTTTTGTACTCTTCTCCCCACTTTTAAAATTTGCTCTTACTGTTTTTTAGTGGGGTTTGTTTACACTTCATGTAACATCTTTTAGTATTTTTTGTAGAAGTTGTGGTGTGGTGATAAATTCTTTTGATTTTTCTTATTGGAAAAGATTTTTATAATTTATTCAGTTCTGAATGATAATCTCTCAGGGTATAGTATTCTAGGTTGAAAATAATTTTCTTTCAACATTTTGAATGTATCATGCCATTTGCTCCTAGCCTATAGAGCTTCAGCTGAGAAATCCACTGATAACTTTATTGGGGCTCAATTGCATGTGACCAGTTTTTCTCTGGAAACTTTAAAAATTTTTTCTTTATCTTGAATTTTTGACATTTTAATGACAATATGTCTAGGTGTAGTCTGCTTGGGTTTCTTTTATTAGGGATTCTTTGAGTTTCTTGGAGGCTTGCTTCACTCTTCAGGTTAGAGAAGTTCTCAGTTATTATTTCTTCATATTTTTATGCCCCTCTTTTCTCCTTCTGGAACTCCCATAATGTGAATATTCCTTTTGATGTTGTCCCATAGGTCTCAAATACTGTCATTTCTTTACATTTAAAAGAATCTCTTTGCTGGCTTGCTTTAGTGTATTCCTCTGCCCTATAGTCTAGCTCACTGATTCTATTAGAAGCTTCATTTATCCTGTTCTTGAGTTCTTCTATTAAATTCTTTAGGTCAGCTATTGTGTTCTTCAATTCTTTGTCATCTCTTTTGACCTGCTTCATTTCTTCTCTCTTTTTGTTCTCTTTTTCTTACTTTATTGTTTTATTGATTTCCATGAATATGTTTATCACTGTTGTCCTAAATTCATTCTCAGATAGTTTGCAGATGTCAGTTTTATTAAGATTTTCCTCTAGGTTTTTTATTGTATCCATCATTTCGTGTATATTTCTTTGTACCTTTGTTGTGTTTGGCAATCTGTTTATGTGTCTATGTATTAGGTTTCCTGCAGTGATGACCTTGTGTAGGGTATTGTCTTACACCAAGTAAGCCTGTATCTTGGTGTGGACACTAGGATTTCTTGAGTTTTATTGTATCACTAAATGGTTGGATTTGTTGATGTTCTTATGTGGGCTCTCTGTTGCTGGCCAAAAGTTCAGTCTATGAGGTTGAATTTTGCTTGTGGGATAAGAACATTCCCTAGCATCCCAGTTTCCAATCACAATGACCATCTTGCTGTTTGTCCACAATTGGCAACAAGGCTGTAGTTTCACCTACACTCACAAGGTGGTGCTAGTAGGTAGCATTGAATGTTTCTCCCTTTGGGAGGTACTCTTCTTCCTTCAAGTTCTTTAAGCCTGAGGATGAATTTTCCTGTGGGCGGATCCTGGAGCTCCAGGGTAATATGTTGGGAGGGGGTGAGGTGGCCATTTCCTCTAGCTACCTTCCAGTTATGGTGGTGCCCAGCATAATTTTCTTACCGAGAGCCCTGTTCAAACCATCAGGGCACTGGTACCTCTTCCTTTCTGCACCTAGACCCTCTACCCCTACTCTGTTGTCCCAATCCTGCTGGGTGGTATTTTCATTTCTTTTGTGATTCCTGGAATGACTGCTTCTTCCCCTAGTTCCACTCCCTCTGCCATGGCCAGAATCCCAAGTCTCAATCTGCAGTGTAACTCTAAACCCGGGTGTTTTTACCTACTCTTTGATGTCATAATTGTGACTGTGTCTCTACAGTTGCTTTGCCTGCTTTTCCTCAGTGTTTGCTTTTGGAAAATAGATGAATTTCTAGTTGCTCTATGTGGAGGACATGAGTCTTGCTCCTACCAGGTCACCATGTTGGTCGGAAATCTATAGTCGTTTTGAAATTTATTTCAATTTGAGTCTTTGGAGTTCTCTCTGTATATTATCACATCATCTGCAAATAGTGATAGTTTCACTTCTTTATTTCCAAAAAGGATATCTTTTATATATTTTTTCTTGTCTGACTGCACTGGCCAGGAGTTCCAACACTGTATTAATGATTGGTGGTGAGAGTGGACATCCTTTCCTTGTTCCTGATCCTAGAGAAAAAAATTTCAGTTTTTCTTCATTGAGTATGAAGATGACTGTAGGTTTGTCATATGTAGCTCTTATTGTGTTGAAGAACATTTCAGCTATATCTATATTTTAGAGAGTTTTTAACATAAAAATGTGTTGAATCTTATTAAATGTATTCCCACATCTATTGAGTTGATCATGTGGTTTTTGTTCTTTTTTTGATGTACATTTATTGACTTGGTGTGTTAAATCATTCTTGTGTCCCTGGAATAAATTCTACTTGATTGTGGTGTATGGTTAATTTAAAAAGTTGTTGAATTCAGTTTGCTAGTATTTTCTTGAGGATGTTTGCTTCAATATACATCAAAGATATGAGTTAATAACTTTTTTATTGTTGTATTTATTTGGTTTTGGAATCAGAGTAATGCTGGCATCATAAAAAGTGTTTGGGAGTTTTCTATAACCTTCAGTTCACTGAAGCAGTTTGAAAAGGACTGGTATTAATTCTTCTTTCAACATTTGGTAGAATTCACCAGTCAAACCACCTGGTCCAGGTCTTTTGTTTTGGAGGAACTTTTAATTACTGTTTCAATTCCTTTTTTTTGTGATTAGTCTGTTCATGATTTCTATTTCTTCCTGGTTTAGCTTTAGAATGTTATATGCTTCCAAGAATGTGTCCATTTATTCTGATTTTCCAGTGTGTTGCCATACAGGTATACATAGTATTCTGTTTTGATCCTCTATATTTCTACTGTGTCAGTGTGATTTATTCTCTTTCATTTCTGATTTTATTTATTTGTGTTTTCTCTTCTTTGTGAGTCTGGATAGTGGCTTATCTATTTTGTTTATCCTTTCAAAAACAAACTCTTGTTTTCATTGCTTTTTAATCACTCTGATGTCTGTTTCAGTGATGTTTTTTGCTCCAAGTTTTGTTATTTCCTTCCTTCTACTAGATTTTGTTTTTTTTTTTTCCTTCTTTTTCTAGTTCATTTAGGTGAAGGTGTAGGCTTTTTATTTGTGACTCTTCTTATTTCCTGACATAGAAATGTATCATTTTCTCTGTCATAGCTTTTGCTGTATTCCATAGATTCTGATAAGTCATGTCTTTATTTTCATTTGACTCTAGGTGTTTTTTAATTTCATCTTTTATTTTCTCATTGACTCAAAGGTTGTTTAATAACACATTGTTTATTCTCCTCTCCTTTGCAGTTTTCTCCTCCTTCCTCTTTTTGTTGATCTCTAGTTTGATGCCATTGTGATGTGAAAAGATATTAGATATGATTTTAGTATTCGAAAATTTATTGAGACTTGATTTGTGTCCTAGAATATGTTATATTCTTGAGACTGGTCCATGAACACTTGAAAAGAAGGTGTGATCTATTGTTTTAAGGTGCAATACTCTCTATTAAATCCACCTCTTCTAATTTGTTGTGTAAAGTTCTTGTTTCTTTATTGATTTTTCTCTCCGAATAATCTGTCTTTTACTGAGAATGAACTGTAAAATTCTCCTATTATTATTGTGTTGCTCTTGATGTTTTCATATACATCTAGTAATATTTGCTTGACATATTTGTGTCCTCCTTTACTTTTACATCTCTCTCTCTCTCTATATATATATATACTTATATATATAAACAGCTGTTATGTCTTTCTTTTGTGTCGATCCTTTATCATTATATAGCTACTCTCTTTATCTTTTGTTATATGTTATATGTTGCTATAAGTCTATTTTATCTGAGATGAGTTGCTATTTTTAGATACATCATTTGTTTCCTGGAATATATTTCTCAATCCCTTCACCTAAGTCTATGTTTGTCTCCAGATTTTTAGCTTTTTGCAAGCAAAATTTAGTTGAATTTTGCTTTTTGATTCATCAAGTCACTTTTTGCCCTTTAATTGATGAACTCAGTCCATTTACATTCCAAGTGATTATTGATATTTGGAGAATTACTACTGCCATTCTGATTTTCAGGTAAGCAAAACTTAAAGGAATTCATCACTACAAAACCATTTTTCAAAGAATAATAAAGGAAATCCTATGAAGTGTAAAGAAATCACACTTAAAAGCAACAAGGCAGCAGAATATAAAAAGTGTGGAGGAGGAGAAAAAAATGAAAAAGTGATGATTAGAATGAACCTAAATTTCTTTCAAGTAACATTAATGTAAATCTCAGGATAACATCAAAGCATATCTCCATGGAAAAAACAAAGAGGAAAACAAAAAGGAAACTAGTCACAACATAACTTCATTAAATTCAACAAATAAGAAAAAAGGAAGAACAAAGGTATAGTCTGCACCATAACCACAAAACAATGAACAAAATATCAGTAAACAATTTCTTGTCAATTATCATCCTAAATGTTAAGGAAACAAACACTATACAATGATTAAGGGGTAAGTTCAGCAGCAAGATATAAAGCTTATTAATATATATGTACCAAATGAAGAAGCATCAAAATATATAAAGCAAGTATTAACAGAACTAATGGGAAACACGGATAACAATATAATAATAGTAAGAGATTTCAACACCCGACACAGAATAATGGAAAGATGAACCACAAAAAAATTATTTAACAACAGCTTGAAATGACATATTTGAACAGATGAGTCTAATAGACATATACAGAATACTGCATCCAATGTCTAAAGAATTCACATTCTTCTCAAGTGTGATGGAACATTCTCAAGGACAGACTATACATTGGAACACAAAACATGTCTCAACAAAATGATGAAGACTGAAATAATACCAAGTATCTTCTCTGATTATAATGACTTAAAACTGAAATGAACCACAAAAAGAAAGCTGCAAGGCTCCAAAATGTTTGGAGGCTTAAAAAACATGCTTCTAAATGATTTTTGGATAAATTAGGAAATCAAAGAAGAATTTAAAAATAACTTGGAAACAAATAAGAATAAAGATACAACTACCTAGAAAATATGGATGCAGAAAAAGCAGTTCTAAGAGGGAAGTTCAATGTAATCCATGCCTTTCTCAAGGAACAAGAAAAATTGAAAATAAACCACCTAGCCTATGTCTAAAACAATTATAAAAAGATGAAAAATTAAAGGCAAAAGTCAGTAAATAGAAGGGAATACTAAAAAATTGAGCAGAAATAAACAAAAGAGAAACAAAAAGAAAATCCAGAAGACTAATGAAACTGGTTCTTTGAAAAAATAAATAAAATTGACAAACCACTGACTATATTTACTAAGAAAAGAGAGTGAAAATCCACACAACTAAAACTAGAAACAAAGGGCAAATAGTTAAAACAGATACCACAGAAATACACGACTTCATTAAATTCTACAATGAATAGCACTATGCCAACAAGTTGGACAACCTCAAGAAGATGGACAGATTTTTAGAAACATACAACCTAGCAAGACTGCATCAGGAAGAAATAGAAAACCTAATCAAACTATCACAAACAACGATACTGAAGAGCTAATCAAGTGTCCATAACATAGAAAGTGCAGGATCATCCATCATGACCAAGTGCTATGCAAAGATGCAAATGCAAAGATGATTTAGCATTCACAAATCTATTTTTGTAATATACCACATCAACAGGGGAAGGAAGAAAAATCATATGGTCATATCAATAGATGCAGAAAAAGTTTTGGCAAGATCCAACAGCCATTTATTGTAAAAACTCTAGATAAAATGGAGATAGACGATACAGTCTTCAGCATAGTAAAGGGCATATATGATAGAACCACAACCAACATCTTACTCAATTATGAAACATTGAAAGCATTTCTAAGATCAGGAACAACGCAAGGCTGTCCAATCTCACCACTGCTATTTATCATTGTACTGGAGGTCTTAGCCTGAGCAATTAGACAAGAACAAGAAATAAAAGGAATCCAAATTGGAAAGGAGAAAGTACAACTTTCACTGTTTGCAGATGATATGATTATATATATATATATATATATAAAAAACTCTAAAAACTCCATCAAAAAGGACTAGAAGTGATCAGTGAGTATAATAAATAGTCTACATATTCAATACACAAAAATCTGTAAAATTTCTGCACACAAACAGTATGATAGAAGAGAATGGAATTGTGAAAACTCTCCACTTTACAGTAGAAACCAAAAAAATTAAATACCTTGAATATATTTTACAAAGAAGGTGAAAGACCTATACAATGAAAACTGTAAGTTTTTCTTAAAGGAAACAGTGGGAGATATAAAGAGATGAAAAGATATATTGTTCTCATGGCTATGAAGAATTAACATGGTTAAAATGGTCATCTTACTTAAAACAATATACAAATTTAATGTAATCCCTATCAAAATCCCACAGGCATATTTCAATGAAATAAAACAAAAAATTTTGAAATTTATATGGAACAACAAAAGACCTGAATAGCCAAGGCAATCATGAAGGAAATAAAAAACAAATATGAATTATCACATTCCTAGATATTGAACTATACTACAAAGTAATAGTGATCAAACTATATGGTATCAGAATAATAACAGAGACAGATTAGTGGAATAGAACTGAACCCCCAAAATTTGACTTACTCTTATGTGCTAATTAATGATAAAGAACCAAGAACACATGATGGAGAAAGGAAAGTCTTTTTAACAAATGGTATTGAAAAAACTGGACAGCCACATATAAAGAATTAAGCTAGACCATTCTCCAACACCATACACAAAAATTAATTCCATGGATATGAGACCATAAACCATAAAATACTTGAAAGACAACATAGGAAAGACATTCCATGATATTAGTCTTAGAGAGGTGTTTGGGGACTCAACTCTATTGGGAAAGGAAACAAAAAGAGTGAGACTACATCAAACTAAAAAGTTTCTGCACGGTGAAAGAAACTGTCACTAAAACAAATAGATAACCTACTTACTAGGAGAAGATATTTGCATTCCATATCTCTGACAAGGGATTAATACCCAAAATATATAAAGAACTCATAAAACTCAGCAACAGGAAAAAAATCAATAAAAAATGAGCAGAAGAACAGATATTTCTCCAAAGACATACAGATGGCCAATAGGAACATGAAAAGATATTCCTCCTTGCTTGTCATTAGGGAAATGCAAATTAAAACAACAATGAGATATCAACTTTCATTTGAGAGTTGGTATTATCCTAAAATCTGGAAACAGCAAATGTTGGTGAGGATGTGGAGAAAAGGAAACACTTTCACACTGTCGGTGGGAGTGCTAATTAGTGCAACCCTTATGGAAATTAACAGGGAGAGTCCTCAAAATATTGAATATGGAAATCCTATATGATATCATCATCCCACTTCTGGGTATTTATCCTAAAGATACAAGAATACCAATTCACAGAGATACTGCAGTACTGTTTATGATAGCCAAAATTGACAATTACCTAATTGCCCATTGTCAGATGAATGGATATAGAAGATACGGTATATATACATAATAGAATACTACACAGCCCTTAGAAAAGATGGAATTCCGTCATTTGAATCAATGTGGATGGAACTGGAGGGGATTAGGCTAAGTGAAGTATTTCAAAAGAAGAAAGACAGATACTGGATGACCTTACTCACTGGTGGAGCCTGAAGAGACAAAGCAAAGATATGGATTTAAACAAAACCAACTCACGGACACTGGCAATAGAACTGAGGTTACCCATAGAGAATGGGATAGGGTGGGGACAAGTAGTTGTGGGGTCCAGTGGACACTGGTGAAGAACTCTTGGTAATTTTGTGGTGAGCAGTGTGTATGAACATATATTTGAGGAATGAGGAACCTGCATGTATTGATTTATAGCCTCTGTTATTTTGTAAAGGAAAGTTCTACCAATAAACATTAAATTAAAAAAAGATGCCAGAAATAAGAGTTTTTAGAATTTATCCATATACTGATTTTTAATGTTCTTTATTCCTTTGTGTAGATTCTCATTTCCATATTGTATCATTTTCTTTCTGCTTAAAGAAATTCTTCTAATAATTCCTATATTGTAGGTTTGCAGGTGATGAATTGCTTTAACTTTTATATGTCTGAAAAAAAAATAGTTCTCGTTGCTGAAATTTATTCTTGTTTGATATAGTGTTCTAGTTTGGGAGTTTTGTTTTCTCTAAAAATATTACTCCTCTGTTTTCTGATTTGCATAGTTTCCAGTCAGAACCACTAACATTGTTATATTTGAGATGTTATATGAAATGTACTTTTTCTAGTTGTGTTGTTTTTCTCAATCTGGTTTTGAACTTTTTATTGCCTTAGTGTTGTTTTCCTCATGTATCTTGTGGTAGGGGTTTGCTGAGCATACTGAACCTGTTTACAGTTTTCATCAGAATGATGACTTTGGCTATTATTTATTCAAATATTTTTTCTTACCCCTTTCCTCTCTCTGGTCTTTGAGAAATTTCAGTGCATATATTAAAACATTTGAAGGTATCCTGCAGCTCACTGATACATTTTTTTATTTGTTTTGATTGTTTTTCTCTCTGTGATTCATAATTTCTATTACTATGTTTCCCAGTTTACTGGATCTAATTAGAATAGATTCCCCCTGCAATGTTAAATTGGCTGTTAATTCAGTTCAGTGTATTTTTCAACTCATACATTGTATCAGTCTCTGGAAGTCTGATTTGGACCTTTTAAAAATGTCTCCCATGTTGCTATTTAACATGCATAATCTTTCCTCTAGCTTCATGAACATCATAAATCAGTTAATTTGCTGTTTTAGTGCCTTCGTTTATTAATTCTTTCACCTCTATCAATTATTTTTTTGTTAATTCTAGATTTTTGGATGTCTGTTTTTATTTGATGTCAGACATTGTGAATTTTATGTATTTGGGACATGCATTTATTTGCATTACTATACCTATTCCTGAAATTTTTCTGGGATGAAGAATACTTGTGTGGAAAGGTCTTGATACTTTTGAGTCTTGCCCAAGCTTTTTTCAGATATTACTTCAATCTATGGTTGACTTTTTCCCGCTGTTGAAGTATTATTTTACTGAGTACTTTATCAGATACTCCACGAGTTATGAGGTTTTTCACTTTGACCGATGGAAACAGAATGATTGAAAAATTAGTTATTTACAATAAAATGCAGTCCTCTTTGTTAATTTTTAAAAACACATTCATTCCATACATATCTATTAAGTATTTACAATGCCCAAAGTCATTATGAATAAGTCTTAAAAATATTAGCTTAGCATTTTTGCACAGGCATTGGTAATGGGGCAGCAATAAAATTATTTATTATTTCCTGTTAATATTGAGATTGTAGTGTAGTTAAAGTATACATTGTAGTGACTTGATATACATACACATTATGAATGAATTTCTCCCATATAGTTAATTAACATATCCAGAGGCTCACATACTATGTTGTTCATAATGGTTTCTTTGGATGATCCTTAGGTTTTATCAGTTGTAACTATTCCTATTTTGTAACGATATCCTATTTCATTTCTGATTATATTTATTTGAATCTTCTCTCTTTATTATTGAATTTAGTCAAAGGTTTGTCATGAATATTTATCTTTTTTACAATAAGCTCTTAGTTTCATTGATCATTTCTATTCTCTTTTTTGTCTTTATTTACTTATTTCCATTCTGATCTTTGTTATTTCCATCCTTCCGCTAACTTTGGATTTCATGTCTTTTTTTTTTTAAAGCTCATTGAAGTATAAATCTGGATGTTTATTTGAGATTTTTTTTTTTCTTTTTAGAGAGGAAGAAAGGCAGGCAGGAAGAAAGAGAGAGGAGGAAGAGGCACTTTTTGTTTCATTTTTGTTTTCCCCTGGCCCTGGATCATGAACCTGGGTTCTTTGGTTTTACATTTTCTATGCTCCAGCCACCATCTCAATCTCTAGAACTACCACTGACTGCATGCTAAGATATTTTTTCTTAATGTTGATTGTTTATGTTATGAACTTCCCTGTAAGAATTACTTTTGTTGTATCCCATACATTTTCATATTTGCATTTTTATTTTCATTTGTTTCAAGATTCTCTTTTGATTTTTAATTTGACCCATTAGTTGTTCAGTTGCATGTTTTTTAATATCTACATATTTGTGAATTTTCTACTTTCATTCTTCTAATTTATTTCTGATTTTATATTATGTGGTTGGAAAAGATACTTAACATGAGTTTACTCTTCTTTATATGATTTCAGTTTTCTAAACAAAATTAGTTTTATAACCTAACATATGACTTACCCTAGAGAAGCAAGAATAAATGTAGGAAGGCAGGCAGGTAGGCAGGAAGGCAGAGAGAGAAATAGAAAAAGCATTTAATTTGTTCATTTTGCTTGTACCCTCTGATCCGGATAGTTGGGCCTTATATGGGCTATGTCCTAGCTTCTGGCTTTGAAGGGTAACCCCTGATATATATTTTAAGTCCCAAGTTTTTTTTTTAATTGCTTTTTTCTGACTAATCCATCCATTGATGAAAATGGAGAGATTGAAGTCTCCCCATTATTATTGTATTGCTATCTAATTCCCCCTTTAGGTCTGTCAATATTTGCCTTATATATTTATGTATTCCTATGTTGAGTGCATACATATTTACAAATGGTTTAGTCACTTGTTAGGCTGACCCCTTTGTCATTATACAATGTTATACAATGGCATTTTTTTGTCTTACTACATTTGTCTTAAAGTCTATTTTGTCTGATATAAATATGATTATCTTTACTTTCTTTTGATTTCCATTCATATGAATTATGTTTTTATGTCCATTCACTTTAAGTTTGTGTGTTTAAAGCTCAAGTGAGTCTCTTGTAGGCAACATAAAACTGGATCTACTTACAGCACAGTTGACACCACATTTGCTGACTCCCTAGGGACCCTCAAGAAACTATATCTTTGACAATAGACATTTTCATGTTTGCTTTGGGAACCACTAAAACATGTCTCTGTGAGATTGATATTGGCTGATTTTCTAATTGATAGATGATGGATCAGTCACCTATCTTCCTGATATGCTTAAGTGCTCCTGTTCCTGGTACATGATACTGATGTCTCTGTAAAATTCAAGTCAGTCTGAGAAGTAAAGTTGCTATTGATCTTACTCTGATATGTTTTAAAGTATCAGATATGCCTCCTTACTTCTATGCTTATAACGTCTTCCCTACACACTATAATCTCATCATTGAGTATTCCCTTCTTTTAATATTTAAATCTTCACATAACATGTTAAGCTATGTTTGGCCAGGATGGAAAATATCTTGGGCCATGGCTCTTAAGTTTCTTGTGACTCCCCCCACACCCCTCAATCTCTGTGTTTTTGAGTTAGTGAAGTATGGCAGAAAAGCACATGGGTTGAAAGAACTGGGTTCCAATTCTTGATCTACTGCTAATATATTGTATGACCTTAAGAAGTTTGTCCCTGAAAGTTTCTATTTTTGAAGTAAAAATTAATAATAAAAAATAATCATAGTTTTCATTCGTTGAATGCTTACTCTGTATCAGCCTCTATATATATGAGTATTCTACATGAATTTTTCTCTTAATCCTCTTAGCAATTCTTTTAGAAGATTAGTTGCTCATATTCCCATTCGTGGCTAAAGAAATTAAAGCTCAGGGAGTTAAGCAACATGTTAAGCTAATAAGTGACAGAACTGTGATCAGACCTCAGGTTTAGTCATTCAGTCATATGATTATGAAAAGAACCCTAAGGTTCTTTTTCACTTATCATATTCCATGAATATACCACATTGGAGAGGATCTATAGAAATCTCTGATTTCTTGTGGTTAATAGTGTTTGTGCTTTTAGAGTCACATAATTATAAGTACTAAAAATAAAAGTCACTACTTTTTATTGAGGATCTAAAATGTGTCAGAAATTTTAGGTATTTTCTTTTCAGACAATGTATCCTAATATCAACCTCTATTTCTGGGATTTATGTTAGATATTTGATGTTAAGCTATTTTATCTTTTAGGTATTTTAATCATTTTTCTTTTTTTTTCACTTAGGTTTATCTTCAGTTTATTAATTCTTCCTTTAACTGTCTAGTTCTGTTAAACTCATCCATGGAGATTTTTTAATTTCATTGACTATAGTTTTTACTATTATAAGCTCTATTTTTTTAGGACTACTTATTCCTTTTTAAAATAGCATCATCTTATTTGTTTCTTTTATTTTTATTACTTTGACTTAAATAATTTAAACTTTAAATTTTCAGTCTTTATATAGTATAGTATAAATTCTTGAAGATTGAATCCTGTTGCCTCTTTTGTCTCCTGAAAAACTGTCATTGATGGTGGTTTTCTTCTTCATATGCTGTGAGTGAACTCAGATTTGAGAATCATGTTCCTCTAGAGAGGTTCTGCATTGGTTTTCTTGGTGATCCAAGGTTTTATTGGATAGCATGATCACCCAAAGTTGTATGCGATTTGACCAAGGGTTTTGAATTTTCAGGGGCAAACTTTATTTTTTGTTAAATCCAATAAGAAATAAAACAACTTTCTCACTCTCTGCATGTGGGTGAATATTTTCCTCATTCATTGTTTCCCTAAATTATCTTCAAGAGTCATATTTTTAATACGGGCATTTCAGTTTTACCTCCTGACACCTCTGGGCACTGAGATTTTTCCTCTTTCCTGTGTTGTCATGGGATGGCTCATATAGTTCTCACTCTGGTTTTTGGTTTTCTTCTTTATTTCTGACCTTTGGAGAGTTCCTTTATTTAATTTTTTTTTTAATCCAGCTAGGCATTTAAAAGGAACTTCATGTTTTATTTATATTTTTAAGTTGCATTTTAGTGGGAGAGTTTCCAGATCATTGAATTCATTAAATGATTACTATTGTTGGAAATGAGAGTTCTGTTTATTAGTGATACATTTCATAGCAGTTTTCAAGGCAAGAATGGTTATCTATATTTTGCAAATAATAAAGTGCTTAAGAGTCTTAATCACTTGCCTAGCATCACATAACTGGCAAATTAAGGAGGCCAGAAATGTCTTATGTAGTCAGTGTGCTTTCCATAGCATGCAGGCTAGGGCTCCAGGATGAGTGAGTCCTGAGTGGGAAGAGAGTGACCAAAAAGAAGAAAGGAATATTGTGTATTTGTCTGACACATTCTCCCTACTTCACAAATTTCCTATGAAGTCCAAATCATTTTAGGACTGTATGGTTGGAGCACCAAAAATATATCAAGTGATACACGTGGGTCTTCTTGGGGAGAAAGAGAAACTGGATCATAGAGGCATAGAGAAAAGACATTAACTTTGTATTAGATAACGCCTTCTCTCCTGAGAAAGAATATAACAAACACATACAGTGGTATTCCAAGGGAATAACACATCATAGGAACTCTTAAAATGATCCCTCAGAAAGCAGGTAGAAGCCAAGGGCAAGGATACAAAGTCAGCACAATCAAGGCCAGACCACATTTCCTGTGAATGTGGTTTTCTTTCTTTGGGTGGACGTTCAATCACACATGACCCTTTGAAGGAATCCGTAGTTCAGATTAGGAAATTTAAAAGCAGGGGTATTGAAAATAAATCTCTCCTTTCTGTTTTAAGCAACATCCCTTCCTTTTTGCATTTCAGTTTCCCAAGGGCCTTAACCCTGATGAAGCTATCAGTTGGTAAAGATATTAGGTATAAGCAGCATTAGGTAATCTTGGAAGTCGAGGCAAGGATGGCAACATGAGCACCACCTTTGATTCTCTTCTCTCCCGTAGAATCACTCTGATAATGATAATGTGAAAAAGAGAAGGAGAGGGGTAGCACATATTTGCATTTGAATCTACTATGAGAAGTTTTACAGAACTAGAGGAGAATTTGGAATTGAATTAATAAAAAACATAGATATACAAGAAAAGGAAAAACAGGTAAGTATTAATTCTGGGGAAAATCAAATTATTGTGACAGCATGAAAAAGTCACTATTATATAACAAGAATAATCTATAACTAGTATTTACATAGCTATAATAATGCGATTTGTAAATATTGCTCACACAGTAATTATAATATCATTAAGTTATAAAGATGTATGTTGGGGAGGGCGAGAGTCAGCTGATAAATACCTAAAATTGAAAAGCTCAGAAACAGCAATGCTCATCAGTTATTTAGAGATGTGAATGTCAGTCAATATGAAAGTAATTAACTAAAAGATTTGTAAGTGGTTGCCTTTGGGAACAAAAATTGGGGCAGTAGCTGTTACCGTTGTCTTGACATTATACTAAGCGTATGTATAATTTTGATAAAATTCAAGCAAAATAAACAATGTGTTGTTTCACAATAGAAAGTATTTTATTTTTAAAAAGAAAGTAAAAGAATCAGATGACTCTGAGCCCTATCTGAAATCAGATCAGAGTATCTAATAAAAATCCCAACAGAACATACTGTCTGGCCCCTGGCCTACTCTGCTGGGTCCTATTTCCACATGTAAGCCCCAGCCTGCCTGTGACTGAGAGTAGTTTCTGATCAAACCTGGCTCTCAGTGCCATCCTTGAGTTGCTGTTTCCTCTGTCCTGGCCCTTATTTCTGGATCCTCCATGTGCTCAACCTGCTGCCTGGTCTTGGGACTATGGGTTTTTTCTTGCTTTTCAGCAATTAGGTCCTCTTGTTTTGCACGTGATTTTTTCTTTTTCTTTCTTTTTTGATTGAAGCATTATTTATAGAAAACAGTACTTTCAGATCTATAACATGATGATTCAGTACTCATGCATAGCGATTACTATAAAATAAGTTTATTTCCTTTATAAGCAATTTAAAAATTTTTCGGTATAATATTACTTATGGACCCATATTGTAGATTTTATCCCATGATTTATTTTATAACTGTAAATTTTTACTTTTTGATCCTTTCTACCCATTTTACCCACCTCCAATTTCCCTCCCCCTGATAAACACTGTTTGTTCTTGATATCTATGATTTTTAAAAATTTGTTTTGTTCTTAGAATTCATATATAAGTGAAATCATAACAGCATTTGTCTTTTTATTTCTGACTTATTTCATTTAGCATAATAGCCTCAAGGTACAGTCATGTTGCAAATGGTATGTGTACACACACACACACACACACACACACACACATGCACACGTATGCTGGTATGCTGTTTAGCTTTAATCCTTGGTTTGCCCTAGCCTGAATTCATTGGACCAGACATGCACTCTGAAGTACTCCCATAGCTGTCCACTTCGTTGTCCCCACTTTACCTGGCAAACCTCACACAATTACCTTATTTTTCTGACCCCAAAGGCCTTTGAGCATATACCTGTTTTCGCTCCTCACCATGTTCCATTGCAGACTCTGATTTTGTCCCTTCTCTGTGTTTCTTGGTGCTACTGTTCCATTCTACTTATTTTATTCCACTGTCAATAGCTGTAGCTCAAAAGCAAATGCAAATGATTATCTGATATTTTTCATGACCTATCAAAAGACAGATGTACAGAATCTCCAAAATCTGAACATAAATTACTTTTTCCATTAGGTAAATCACAGCGTTGAGTGTTAGAGTTACTCTTACTAAAATTCAGTCCTAGTAATGTGGTCTAATGGACATACTCCAACCTTTTTCCTATGTGTGGTCAAATCTAGTTGATTTGCTCCTGGTTTACAGCACTATGACATTTGCTATAATTCTTCTCTAACCATTAAACTAGCTTCAAAGGCATTTTGTTTGTACTTGTTTCTTCTCCCTCAACCAGAAAATTCTACTTGAGATTCATCTCCCTGATGGAGACTACACTACCAGGTGCTGCCTTTCATTCAGTCTTCATTATTATTCTCTTGTTATTAATATTCTCAAAAATATCAGTAGTTTTGGTTGTTCTAGTGTGATAGAAAAGTCCTCTAGAACATACTTTTTATCATCATTAATTTTTCTTTCTTCTTTGTGGAATATAGCCCTGGTTCTGGGGAAAATGATCCTTAAGTGACTTTCATTTTTGATAAAAACTTAGATATTAATAGTTAATATTAAGATATTATATAATATTAATATTTAGGTAATTAACTTTTGGCATGATGAATTTCCAAACTTGACACTTCTAAAGTTTCAAGGTGAGAAAGTCATTATATATCACCTTCATCACTATTTTAGCATTTAATGATGTTGAAAGTTGGAATTTGTTTCTTTCAGGTCAGAAACACTGAGAGACTGTCATGTATAAAACTTCATCTGGTGAAAAACTAAAACAGTAAAAACAATAACCCAGATTTGTAGGCCAGAATTGTAAGCTCCAAGATGATGTATTATTTTCCCTCTATATGATAGTTTTAAACATGACCATTATTGTGAATAAAGTGACTTGTGTCTTGAAGGTATAGTGTATAAATATTAGATCACTTTATCAAGTCAAAGGACTTTATGACTTCTACCTGATTTTAGCCAAATTTTTCAGTCATGTTCAGAATCACTATCAAAAGGCAACAGTTATTTAATCGTTACATTTCTTCGTATTGCTATTTACCTTTATATTTCATGTTCCTAACTAGTTGGTGAAATTATTAAAGGAGGGAGATGGTGTGTCATCAGTGGCGATGCCATTTTTACTTTTTCTTTTCTCTTTTAATTTATTTAACACTTGTATGAAGCTCTTTTAAAAGCTTTACAGATGATCATTTTATTCCTCATGAAGTCCTATAGAGTAGTTATCCTGTAACATCCCCATCTTACAGATAGGAAAACAAAAGCTCAAGGATATTAAGACATTTGCACAAGGTCTTATTTTCAATAAATGAATTGGTCACATTTCTGACCCAGGAGATCTGCTCTAGAATATGTGCTTTGAACCAATATGATATGCTAAATATCAAAATCTTTGCTGTTTGTTGTTTAAATTGAATGGGATTTTAATATTTGAGGGGAAGAGAGGAGGGAGAAAATGTTTTCCTTTCTACCTTCAAACTGGAAATCAGGACTGGAATATATGTATAGAATACATGTTTAATAAGGACACTCATGGAGTTTGGCTTGCAGTAAATAGGTATTTGATTCTCAGATCTTTGAAAAATGCAAACAAGCTTTGTACTTGTTTGTCTTAGGGTTTTATCTTGGTATACTCTCCCAGATGGTCAGATGAGAATTTAAAAGTTGTAGAAGTAATAGTTTTATTGAATGGCTATAAAATTAATAGTCTTTCTTCAGTGCCTTCTATCTTTTTTATATCTCTTTGATTGAGTGGGGTTTAGAAACTGGACTAATATAAGAAAAACAGGAGTCTGTGAAGTGTCGTATCTGATATTGGCAGTATGTTACTCTGAATGGGGCTACAGAGATTGCATAACTAAACAAGATAGGATTTAGAATAGGAAAAGGAAGATTAAAAAGAAAACCTAAGTTGAGTTTGTATGCGGCAGATAAAGTTAATTTTAAATTTAGAAATATTCATGAAACTATATTGTTTTTTTGGTTGTCTAGCACCTAAGAACTATAATTACAGAATTAAAGCTTAAATGAAGCAACTCTGATATTTTTAGTAAAATGGACCCTGAGGAAATTTTTATTTTTTCTCTTATAAGTCTGAATATTTATAGAGTTAGTAAATGTGGCAAAATACTAAATAAGGGGGACATTATTTGAAATAATGAATTGTTAACATGTTTAATTTGTAGACTCTTCCCTTGGAAATAGAAAAAAAAAATTTTTAGCTTCAGATATTCCTCTTTCATTACAGTCATATAAGCCATTGTTTTTTTATTGTGCTTAGTTAAAGCATTCTAAGTGAAGAACTAACAGACAACTAAAGGGTGGATCTAACTGACTCTTAATGAAAATCCTAACGTATTTTAGTTTAGACTTTTGTATATAGGAGTAGAGGTAAAAGAGCCAGATTCTAATCACTCTCGGTGGGACATGGCCCAAGCATCTGACCTAGGTACTCATGCCAAAAGAAAGAAGGGCCAGGACAAGTGAAATCTTCATTTAGATTTCATCAAAGAGAAGACTTTAAAATTACCTTGGAGTTCCCTTTCTGGTTGGGTAATAGGGAGAAGTGATTGACCTCAGTCATAGAGGCTCACTTTCTATAAGATATGAATTTGTGGAGGACTTTAACACTATTTCACATGTCATTCTATTCTTGGTGATCCAGAGCGTTAATGTGACCATGTGGCAAGGACTTGAAATAAAAAGCTGTAGACTTTCTTGGATTTTTTAACTGTCAAGACCAATAAGCAGGTACATTTCTTATGGATCCAGTGAGAGGAAAGTGATGCTGCCACATCGTGATAGTCACCGTTTATCCAATATACTTTAAGGTACTTGAGGTTTTTCTGGATTGTCCATTCTCCTGAGCCATTCCACACATTTATGCAATCTTTTATGAATCAATTCACTTAAAATTAACACCTAAAGTAAGTGAGAGGATGAATTTGCTAATATATGCACAAAGCCTGGTGCTTCATGGTGTTTAATGAGCATCATGTTCCTCTCCCCTCACTTACTCATTGGTTCCCCCATTGCTTTCTTAAGGATGCAGATGCTTTACCCTAGGATCCAAGGGTAGGCCAGAGATGGAGGAAGTGACTTCGTCCCTGTGGGTTGGGTTGCATCTCACAGACATGAAGAATGACTAATAAAAGGTATCAAAAACTACCCCCCAGGATTTGTCCAAGAGTATCACTCTCCTTTTTAAAATATTGTTTTTTTCCTTTCAGTTTCCTTACCTCTTAAACATAATCTTTTTGCCCTTAGGACATCGTTTTGTTAAAAAATTAGGAGCATATTTTAAAATATAATAGAGATGAAAACATGATGCAACCAGACTTTTCTCATGTCTTCAAGTCAGGTCTTTCATGGCACTGACTTTTTTATGTGCTAGACTTGTGGTTAGAGCATGGGCCACAGTTCATCCTAGGATTTAGACGCTACTGGGTTTATCTGTGATATTGTTCTCAAAAAAAGCCAAGAAGACACCCAGAGAGCATGCAAGCTAAGGGTGGAGAAGAAGCAAACTTCAAGACATTTAGGGGTCTCTTATTCACAGTGTGCACTGAACTGCCCTGAGATTTGTGTCTAAGTCCTAGAGCAAAAGGATAGTGGTAAAAACAGAAGCTACCTTATCAAAGTCTTTACAGCACAGGCCTCCAAGGACACTCATTGGTGAGACACACAACTAAGATAATCCAAGATAATGGTAGGGAGAGGGAGCAGATTTTTTTGGCTGGGAAAGAAGCCAACACATGCAGTGACGTATCTTTCTTGTATTCTGGTAGCCATAGATGTGGTCCTTTCTCACTCACTTATCTGCCTCTGTGGGGCAGATTTGTATGGACAATGGAGAGGATTTCCCCAATGCCAGGGACAGTGCCTTTGTGAGCTCAACAGATTGTTTCATGAATTTCAGAACCTCAGCAGTAGATCTCTGTAAGATCAAAGCAGGAAGGGATGAAAGGGCAGACACTGTGGAGGCTTCCTGAGTACCCCTTGAGGCTTCTTGAAAGGGGATAAGTTTGAAGAGAAATTGGGGTTCTGAAATAGCAGAAGTAGGCAAATCTTAAGAACGTCTGTGAATCAATATGGTGAATCCCCAGACCTACCTGACTTGGCTGGGTTAACCTGGGAAACCCAGGTTTATGTTCAAATGAATGTGTAATTAATTATACATTAATTTATATGGAGGAAGCCATTGCAAAAGGAGGCTAGCAAGCAGCTGACTAAGATGGTAAAAGTGAATATATACCTGAACTCAGAAAATGGAAAAACATAAAACAAGACAAAACAAAAAACCAAGTCAAAGAATAATATATTTAGTAGAAAAATGCAAGCTAGTCCTTAGGGCTATAAACCAATTTAGACCTGTGACCTGAAGGAGACCTGTGCCTACCTACACGGGGATATTAGCAAAGGGAAGAACGGTAAATGTAACCAGAGAATTCAATGTAGATAGCTAGCTAGTTCTAAAAAGATGAATTTCTTGCTTAGAGAAAGTAGGCTGATTGCTTTTCAAGATACATGCCACAAATGTCTTTTTATACTCCCCAATATCTTCATTTCTCTACAGAGCACACCGGAGAGAAAGAGAAGGAAGCAAGAGAGGAAAAGAGAAAATGAGAGTGCATTTAGGGAGAGAAATTAGGGGATGAATTCTTAGTAACCTCTGCCATCAGATAAGTAGCACTGGGTTATAAATTTCAATTTCAATTATCTCTTCATCTGGGTTTTCACTGCTCCTGAATTTTCATCCATGTTACATTGATTACGTTCTTGGTTAGACTTTGGGATTTTCCCATGCTTCACACCAAGCTCATAAAACTCCTTTTTAAAAGTCCTCCTTTTTCTTCTTTTTTCAAGAATAAATGTAGAAACAAAGAAATACACCTAGATAAATAGAGAAGTACAGGTGCTTTAACAGAGTGGCCCATAAGCAGGTTGATGAAACCATTTTCTCAATGAATATGTTATGTATTAAAAGTCCAGGACTTAAAGTAGGGAAAATAGATTGAAAGATGATGGTGACATTTTAAGAGTTCACAACCCCCTCTGATAACACAGTAGAATTTAGAAATCATTTTTAAACATAGGAGGAAAGAAAAATGTATAAGGGATATTTGAAACAGAATTAGGCTTGCAATACTTAATGCCAAGAACAACTCACCCCCTCCCCAACTGGGGCAGGGATCCTACACATACCAATTGGCTGGCAAATGCCAGGGAAGAGTTTTTGCATAATTGGTCATTTGCTTGTTTCTCAAAATACATTCTTGGAATTTTCCACATGGAACATTTTTTAAGTGAGTATATATAGTCTATTGCTTTTTCATATTTTATATCACCTAATATTATAGTACATAATGTTCAGAACTCCAAAGTGGTTAAGAGGAAAAACATACTAGAAAAGAGTTTTTTCTTTACTTTCCAAGAAGTAAACTTTTTTTGCACATCATCTCCATGTTTTCTAATCTCATTTATTATGAGATCTGTTCTCTTAATAAATTATTAGGTGTATAATATAGTATAGGCACAAAGGTGTATAACCTGAGAAGTAAAGTTCAAGAAGATATTCTTATATTTGGGTTCTTGGATTTGTTATGTGAAGATAACATATATTTTTTCTCACATTCAAAGGGTGTCTTTCCTCCCCACCTTCCTTGGAGGCTGATCTCAGTTTATTGGTTTATCATGTTTCTTTATCCCTTGCCATATGGCACCAGGGAGCATGCGTACAGCTATTCATGTAGAACAAAAAGGAGCCCCTTAGGGTATATGGAGCAGGATGAGAGAATTAACTGCCACTTTACTCTGGCCTTCACACATGTCTTTCATTCAAACAACTAAACATTTTGATTCCAATTGATCCAATTGATCGTAACCCATCTCAAAATTATTTCGGTAAGTTTTCCTTGGTCTTTCTCTTTGAGACATTGTAGATTGCTGACACAGGGTGAGCCTAAGTTGAATGCTACCTTCTAGAACCTTTGTCAAATCAGTCCAGCACATCTTGATGCTTTTCATAAGTTAATTGCTAACTTCCAAGGAAAAAATACTCATTCTTATTTTCTGGTCTCTTATCAAACATGCAGAGCACGGTTTGGTTAAGCAGTAACTCTGACTATGCAAGTAAACAGAATTCCCCACCCCACCCCACTCTTTTCCATGCTAATCTAAATGGGTAGTAGAGGGGAACATGGGATAAAAGAATTATCAGCTATTAAGAAACCACTGAGGAAGAGATTCAATTTCATTGCTACACCTTGTGAATATTTATACCCATCAAAGCCAGAACATCTATCTACAAAGGCCAATGCTTATTTATATAAGAACACATATGGGCTCTGAGTGCATTCTCCTGATAACATGTGACATTTAGCAATTGTGGGCTATTATTTGAGTGAAAAACCTTAAGGTTAGTCCTTACTTTTACTTTCAGAAAGTTTTACAAATGACTAGCACTTTAAGAGCCAGAAGTGATTTGGGGACAGTAGTGAGCTAAGGTTTGAACACCATCCAAAGACTTGAATTCAGAGAGAACTGAGAAGTGATGGTCGCTCTATGGCTTGGTCCACACAAGTGGGCAGAGGAACCGACCCAACTATGTGTTGTAAGTTAGAAGTTGCCAGGGCCTTCTGAGCAAGAAGTAGGTTTCTCTCCTGAAAGATCTACCTCAGAGTCTGAAATTTGTACCATGAGATTTCTGCATTTTTGTTTGAATGCTGTCTCCAAAACATCTCTAAAATGCAAAAATTCTGTTTGAAATAGGAATGCATTATGCATTAATCAGATCACATATTAAAGAGTAGACTAAATAGATACCTGAGGCACAGGGCCTCAGAAAGTGTCTCTGTCACTTACCTGGCTCTTAACTAGGGATTTGTCCCTCTCCTCCCCAAACACACCTTACCTGAAAGTCCCAATGTCATCTGTGAAGAGAGTCATCAATTCTGTTTCCTGAAGCGTATGGTATTAGTGGTGGCTTGGAGATTTCTGTGGTAATTATTACATTCAGGATTGGCTTAAGATCTTTAGGTACCGTACACTGGAAATCTGGTGGCACGTATGATATGAAACGCACACAGACTGAGGTGTGATTTCAATATTCTAAAGTGCATATAGCAATGTAAACAAAAGAAATATTTACATTATTTTTTTTTTAAAAGGAAATCTTTAGGGGGTCATAAAAATACAAAGCATTGTAATGATCTTCCCTGACTTTGAGAAATTCAAATTCAAATTCATTGCTTCTAAATTGTAAAACAGATAAAGATGGCTTCACTAAGTATAGATTTTCCAAAAAAACTAGTTTCTTGCATATTTTGAAATGGAAAATGAAAATCTTTTCTTTTTTTGTTCCTGCTTTGCTAATATCTTAAGCACTCTGCCTACTCATTCTTCACTGCCAGATTCCATTCACTATCTTTGAACCAACACACCCAAACGTATTTCTTTCCCAAGATCTTGTCTCTGAGTTGGCACCTCCTGAGACTCACCTCCTCAGTAATGCAACAATTACATCCTAAAGCACCAATATTTACCAGGTTCACAGGAGAACTCAATGATTTTTTTCTCCAAATTTGCTCCTTTTCCAGTTTCTCCATCTCAAACATTTCATCCAGTTGCTCAAGCCAGAGATCTGAAAATCATCCTTAGAACCTTCCTCTTTGACATCCTCTATATTCGGAACTCATGATTTTTCTTCTTATTCCAGCTACTATTAATTTTACCCCCATTGCTCTTACCCTACCCAAACCACCATTATTAGCTCTTGCCTGAAACCACCTAAACTAACCCTCTTGCTCCATGCATCCTGAACATCCATTCTGTATCTTGCAGCCTGAGTGATCATTCTAATCTGATCATATTCTTATCCCTCTGGTTTAACAGCCCAAATGGTATATAAATGCTTAAGCTTCTCTATGAGATGTACAGGACTGCTGGAGATTCAAGTGTTTTCTGCTCCCACCCATCTCTGGTCACTTTCCACCTACTGTTCTATACCTTTGCCATAGCAACCAATTTGAATGGACCTTGTCTTAGGTTGGATGCTAGCTTAGCTTAGGTATTTCCAGAAATAAATTTTGAGGAAAGGATTCCAGTGCAAGTTGTTTGTGAGTCCAGTGATTCCAGGAGACAGGAAGGAAAGTGAGATAGGGAAGAAAAAATTTAATAAACAGCATATTTTCAAGCCAGTATCACTCTTGGCACTGAGCCTTTTTCCTGCTGGGAACTCGGGGGCCATTGTGGATAGAGTTTCTCCAAGTGACCCCAACCTAGTGGCAAGAAATCCAATCACATCCCCATTGACTCCTCTCATTTATCTGTCTATGTTGCTTCTAGGGAGAGGATGCTAATTCCTCAGCCACTTCCAGCCTGCCTGCTAAGATAGTAGAGGTGGATCCAGGTTTGATGGAGTCCTGGTCTTGGGATTCATGTGGACTGTGCCCAGGGTATACTAGACCACTAGGCCACTAGGGCATGCCAAGAAGTGTGTTTTTTCACTCTGTTCTGAAGTGCTCTTACTAAAGTAATTGACTTGTCAAAGTGCTTAAGGGGTTGTATGGTCACATCACATAGAGATACATATCCTTCCCTGCCTCCTTCCCTCCTTCCCCCTTTTCCTGCATCCATCTTTCCTTCTTTCTTTCTTTCTTTCTTTCTTTCTTTCTTTCTTTCTTTCTTTCTTTCTTTCTTTCTTTCTTTCTTTCTTTCTTTCTTTCTTTCTTCCTTTCTTTCTTTCTTTCTTTCTCTCTCTCTTTCTCTCCGTCCCTCCCTCCCTCTCTCCCTCTCTCTTTCTCTTTATAATAACTTTCATTCAGAAATACTTATCTTCTTTAAAAGATGTTTTCTTCATCTTGTTCTTTCTGCTCTGAATCTTTTAAGACAGGAACCTCTTAATCTTTGTATTCCTCATGCTTAGCAGAGTGTCTGGCATATGGTAGGTCTGGATAAATGTTTGTCAGATGAATTTGTCTCTTTGGTTTACTGAATTAGAGCGGTACCAAGGACTGTCTGGGCACTTGGTGGTCCTAACTCCCCACTATGAGGCAGCATCTTCCTGCACCTTGTGGTTACTCAAGGGAAGTGCTACTCTTAAGGGACCTTTCCACTGTGCATACAAAGGGAAACTCAGACATGTAGAGTGCAAAGGAAGCCGATGTCTTTGGGGTTCAACAAGATACAATAGTCTTTCAAAACGAAAACTTTTTTTCTGAGAATTGGCAGAAAACACTGGGGAGTGAAACACCAATGAGTTGTTCTATAAGATCTGCTTAAAGAAATGTTATCTCTTTATAATTATTTAATTTCAGCTGAAGAACATCTTCCCGACTGTAATTAAATGCGATCTGCCCTCTCCCATTCTGGAAAACCCAGGGAGTGTCGCCTGTGGGCCTCCTAACTGCTGCTCAAATGACTGGTACTTTTCTTTTCCCATTGTCTGTAAATTCATGTTTATCATTTGCTTTTAAATGTCTGACAAAAATAATGTATGTACATTATAGAAAATTTAGGAGCCAAGAGATGAGTTTAAGAACACAATTCATCATTCAGTGATAACATTAATACTTTGGTAGGAAATCTTTTGGTAGATATAACAAAAAAATGTTTTGTGACAAGTTGAGAATACTTATTTTGCTTTCTATTTACTTCATAGGTAGGATTGTCTAAGAAGGGGTCTTATTGAAATCATTTCCCAGCTAAGCCTCTCAACCTTCCTTTACTGTCCTAATTTAATTTTAGAAATTAAAGTGGCAGGAGATTTAATTTGTTGAATCATCATTTTTACAATGCTCAAAAATTCACTGTGTAGAATAATTTTTTTGCCACCTAACTGCTGAAATTTGGACTCATTCCCTTTTCAGCTTTGAAGTAGGCACGCAATTGGAGTAGCAAACTCTGAGGAGGTTTTGATTATTTTGTTCATTAACCTCAAAATATTTTCACTATACTATAGCAAAATAATACATCACTGAACATTTAGGTCATGTGGTAAGTTTCAGGCAATGAAAGCATGAGTTGCAATACAACTGCATTTGAAGGTTGACATGGAAAAAACTGAAAAGAATCTGGAAGTAGTTTGAAAGACATTTTTAGAATACATGGAACATTTATTCAAATAACAGGCCCAGTTTGTGTGTTAAGGATTGTGCTTTGAGCCACCTGAATTGCATAGCTGTCTGGTGGATTCTGTGATCATATCTATCCTTATTCAAGGATACATGTGACTGACTACATTTGTTGGGTTATAAAAAATAGGAGAACAGGAAATCCAATTCAGGTTAGTTTATACTTATTGACAAGTGTAGGGGTTAAATGAGTGGTTATAGAAGTGGCCAATTGTAGGCAGATTTAAGGTATGCTGCAAAGGACAGCTGCTGGGATTTGTGAACAGGAACAGTCACCACACCCTCAACCACAGCATCCCAACATTTATTTGAAAATGAAAGTAGAGCTACTATGGATAATATTTTCCCCGGACTTGTTAAGGTATAAATTTAATATCATACAACTTATTAGAAATTCTTTCTTCAGAACTCACACCCCCACTCAAGGATTTCTAGGATTGATCTTGAATGCTTTTCTATAAGAAGCTGAATTCATACCTCTATTCATTTCTTCAAATCATCAATGGATGCTAACCTCAGTACATGCTGAGTTTAGATCTTTGTTTCTAAATATTATGTCTCATTAAAAGAAACCAAAACCCTTTTAAGAAATGGCTTACTTTTGAATAGTCAGGAGAAAATACAAGATGAGTCTGGGACATCTCATTTTGTCAGACAGTAAGGGAGTATTCTCAAAATGATAGGGTAACCTCAAAAAGGTATGGGGACAGACTTGAGGAGCTCTCATTGGCCAAATAAAGGAAAATCTGACAAAATGAATGATGACAGCAATAGGTTGTCATTCACTGAGTTATTTAAGAAGTCCTGGTTTCATAGTGATAATAAATAAATGAAGGGTAAAAGAAAGTTCTCTAAAGTAGAATGCAATTTGATTAATATAGGAATAATAGAGTTAAAAAATCAGAGTAAACAATGATTCAAAGGAAGCTAAAACTCTTAAGATGAAAGTTTGGAGAGGAACAAGATACTTGTATTCTTTCCACATCTTCCCTTCAGACTGTTTATTAATGACAAAAGTAAAAATGGTAACTTTGTAGTGAAGTTCTTGCTGAACCCCATATTAACCAAGCAAAGTTTTTATTACCAGTCATAGCATTAATATCATGCAGTTCATCATCATGCATGTAAAGAAGCATCACTTACATAGCATTTCTGTCCAAAATGTATAATCTGAATTGAATTCAGATTATGGAACAACTGGCCTGAATCTTCAAACATCTTTCATGTCATGGAAGACCAGGAATAGTGGAGGAACTGTTCAAGGTTAAAGGAGAGACGACTAAAGAAATGTAACGACTAAATGCAACTCATGATGATGGATTCATTTCTGGTTCAGAGAAAAATGGCTATAAAAGACATTATTGGGACAAATGGAAAAATCTAAATATGGATTGTAGATTAGATGATTTATTGAATCAAAGTTATTTTTCTGAATTTTTAATATTTCATCATAGAAGAGAATGTCCATGTCTTTGAAAAGTACATTCTGGAGGACTTTGGAGTAGAGAGGAAGAAGGTGTCAGTTAATTCTCAAAAGCTCAAGAATAATTTTATATATTATATTGTATATAATTATATTGTTTTGTATATAATATAAAACTGTTAAATATAGAAAAGGGAATGATAAAGCAAATGTGGCAAAGTTAAAATTGTGTGTATCTTAATAAAGGGTACACAGGAGTTCTTTGTACTCTTTTTGTGACTCATGAAATTATTTCAAAATGAAAAGTTAAAAGGAAGTTACTAATATTACAATTTGAGATGGAAGTAAGGGAGTAAGTAAAACTCATATCTCAATAATTTTTTCTATTTTTGATGTTCCATGTTTCCCTTCTAGAGCCTGTTTAAGTAAGTTTAATGACCTATATGCCTTCCTGTTCCTGCAACAGGGCATAGAGTCTCCCATAAACAGGCCCTGGTAACCATCACTCCCTGATGCCTTTGCAGACAAGCTGTAGACTATGTCTTGCTATATCTTCCTTTATTTTGTTTCTTCCTACTGCTGTTGCTTTGGTGGCCCCTTTCTCCTACCTAACCAGTAACTTTCTCCTCTTTAGAATCAGATGAAATCAGTGCCTCCTTCTCTCCTCCCCTCAACTTACTTTCTGGCATATTTCTACCACACAGCTTGGTACCTTCTTCATGGTGCTATGGGCATCTGTAGTTAGACCACATGGTATCACTTAGAAGGTCCTTCTCCTACTTTGTAATCCATCTCTTTCTGACTTGCAGCTGGAGAGGACCAGTCTTTAATTTTCACCCATCATTTAGGTGGGACAATATTGATTTCATTAGGAATCACCAGATAATTTTGATATGGGCTTCCTAAAATACATGTCTTTAAAAATCATCCTTTGCATTGAGGTACATTGTAGGTTTTCAAAACTTCAAAGACTACCAGAGTCTGGAAGAGTATTTGCTTTAGTACTTTTACCTCTTCACTCTTGTTGCTTATTAATTATGGCCTAATTGTAGACCTAACAATGTCCTGTCACTCTATCATTGTTTGTGTGTAAGATGAACTAGATTAAAATAACATTAAAACATTATTATATGATTGGCAATGGTAATTCTCATTTAGAGAATTTGAAGCTCTCTGCTCCTCTCTGTTTGACAGACAGCCATTTTTCTTGAGCAGTGTCAGCCATGTCCCTGAGACATGATGGTGAAACTTGGAGTGAACAGATTTGGGCATACTGGGTCCTGGTTACCACAGCTACTTTTAACTCTGCAAAGTGGACATTATTACCATCAATGACCCCTTCATTGACCTCAACTACATGGTCTACATGTTCCAGTGTGATTCTACCCATGGCTAGTTCAATGGCACAGTCAAGGCTGTCATCAATGGAAAGGTCATCTCCATCCTTCAGGAGAGAGATCCTGCCAACATCAAGTGAGGTGATGCTGGTGCTGAATATATTGTGGAGACCACTGGTGTCTTCACTACCTTGGAAAAGGCTGGGGCTCACTTCAAGGATGGAACTAAAAGGGTCATCATCCCTGCCCCTTCTGTTGATGCCCCCATATTTGTGATGGTCATGAACCATGAGAAGTATGACAACTCCCTCAAGATTGTGAGCAATGCCTTCTGCAACAACTGTTTGCCCCCTCTGGCCAAGGTCATCCATGACAACTTTGGCATTGAGGAGGGACTTATGACTATAGTCTATGCCATCACTGCCACCCAGAAGGCAGTGGATGGCCCCTCTGTGAAACTGCCATGATGGCTGAGGGGCTGCCTAGAACATCATCCCTGCTTCTATTGGTGCTGCCATGGCCATGGGCAAGGTCATCCCTGAGGTCAATAAGAAGCTCACTGACATGGCTTTCCATGTCCCCGCTCTCAACCTGTTTCTTGTGGACCTGACCTGCTGCCTGGAGAAAGCTGCCAAATATGATGACGTCATGAAGGTGGTGAAGCAGGCTTCAGACGGCCCCCTTAAGGACATGCTGGGCTACAATGAGGACCAGGTTGTCTTCTTCAACTTTAACTGTGACAGTCACTCCTCCACTTTTGATGCTGGGGCTGGCATTGTCCTCAATGACCATTTCGTCAACTCGTTTCCTGGTATGATAGTGAATTTGACTACAGCAATAGATGGTGGACTTTATGGTCCACACGACCTCCAAGGAGTAAGAGCGCCTGGACATCAGCCCCAGCAAGAGCACAAGAAGAGAGAGGCCCTCAGCTCATTAACACACTGAGAAGTTCCTGAGCACAGCAGTCACCATCCCAGACCCCCTGAAGAAGGGGAGAGACTTGGGGAGCCCTACCTGTCGTGTCCATTCAGTAAATTACACTGTACTCAGCCAAAAAAAAATAATTTGATTACTTTGACGTAAGATAGCTTATGAAAATACTATCACTAAGCAAGACCTAGAAAATGACAAGTTTTGGTTTATGCGCCTAGTGCAACATGGTTCTCATGTTGGATAACCTTGACCTTTTTTCTTTTGAAACTTGTGCTGGGAAAGGAAATTTGATGTTGTCTATAGAATTTCTAAGAGTTGGTTACATTGTGTAATTATTTTATCTGGTAGCAGAGTTGTAGATATTGCCTCAATTACTCTCTCGAAGGCAAAAGTGTTGAAAATTGGATATTGTGCTGTATCCACTATAATTTCTGTTCATAACATGGGCTGTCACTAAAATTACCAGAACCTTCCTCTTTCAAATACTTACTTTTCATTTTTTTAAATCTATAAAACTGGCAGTTGTAACTCCTTTACCAAAGATTATTCATCCTATTTGCTGAAAATAGGGTACTCTCGTATTTGCGCCAGGTAGTGGAAAAGGTACACAGGAAGTACATGGTTGAATCCTTGCTGATTTCCTCAAACTTCCCACTGCCCCCCATTTTAACATTTTAATTTAGAATACAAATAAGTACACAGTTATTTTTCAGAGGATAAGGCCTTTATTTTTTGTCCTTAATGAAATTAGGGACCAGTTACTAAAAATTGTATTGGTATGTTTAAATGTGTAGTGCTTGAAAACAATGCTATAGTTTAAGAAGGGTGTGGGGTTGGGGGACACACAGTCTTTTAAAGCAAACATGACCAGTGTAAGCTACGCAGCTTTCATAATTTATTTTCTCCATTTAGCCTTGAATCAGGCTAAGACAACATGAGTTATAACATGAGTGAATGTCTAGAGGGCAGAAACTATGCCATACATGTTCTAAGCTTAATATTTTCTCTTTAAGAAATCATGTAGCATTTGTATTAATTTAGAAAGTTTATGTATATAATTAGTTGTTTTATAGACTTATTTTAGAGAATATCTATAGAATAGTATCTTTGTTATGATTTGAAATTATCCTTTAAATGTTATTTAAAAAATAAAAGCAATATATTTGTATACAGTTATAAGAATAAAACAAAGCATGTTAAGACCTACAGTAAGAAGCAACAGTCACTGGGACTATCACCTCTCATTCTTAGTTCCTTTTCTTTTTAAAAAATTATTAATACTTATTATCTCCTTTGTTCACAATGCTACATTCATTTTTGAATACTGACATTGTATTTCAATCTGTATTTCACACCACACCTTCCATCAGAGATGCAGTTTTTCATCCCCACCATTTTTCCTCTTTTTTTCCCTCCCCGCTCCCACCAACCCTGGCAATCATCATCTTGTGACTTGAGAGTTTATGCTGAGGTTTATTTGTTTCATTTCACTATATTCCACAAATGAGTAAAACCATCCTACATTTCTCTTTTTCTTTGTGACTTCAATTAACATGATCCCTTCCAATTCCATCCAGACCCTTGTGAAGGGCACAATTCTTTTTTTTTTCAGTATCTGCATAGAATCCCATTGATTGTATATACCACAGCTTCTTTATCCAGTCCTCTGTTGTTGGACATTTAGATTGTTTCCATGTCTTGGCTACTGTGACCTGTGCTGCTATGAACATCAGGGTGCAAATATTTTTTCTGCTTAGAGATTTTGTGTCCTCTGAATATATGTACAAGAGTGTGATTACTGGATTGAATGAAATATCCATCTTTATCTGAGGAATCGCCATATTATTTTTCAAAGAGGTTGCATCAATTTACATTTCCACCAACTATGTAGGAGGGTTCCTTTTTGTCCATACCCCATCCAACACCTGCTACTTCCAGTCTTTTTGATATAGGCCATTCTCACAGGGGTGAGGTGGTTTCTCATTGTAGTTTTTATTTGTATTTCTCTGATGATGAATGATGTAGAATATCCTTCCAGGTATCTGTAAGGCCATCTGTGTGTTTTTAGATAGGTGTTTATTCAGTTCTTTTGCCCATTTTTTGAGTTGGCTGTTTGCTTTTTTTTTGTTGTTGTTGAGGTGTGTGAGCTCTTTATATATTTTAGAAATTAAGTTTTTATCTGATGTATGCTGTGTGAATATCGTGTCCAATTTCACTTGTTGTCTTTTTGTTTTAGTGTTGTTTTCTTTTGCTCTATAGACTCTCTTCACTTTGATGTAGTCCCAATCACTTAGTTTTACTTTGGTCTTTTTGCCATAGCCGTTCCTTCCCCAGAGATCTCTTTGAGGTTGAGCTCATGAAGTGTTTTTCCCACATTGTCTTCTAGGTATTTTATGGCTTTGATTTTTATGTCCAGGTCTTTGATCCATCTTGAGTTAACTTTTGTATATGGCGATGGTGAGTAATCTAGTTTCTTTCTTTCTTTCTTTTTTTTTTTTGGTAGATGCCTTTCCAGTTTTCCCAGCACCATTTGATATATAGACTTTCCTTACTCTATTATATGCTCCTCTTGGCATCTTTGTTATAGATTAATTGTCCATATAGATGTGGTTTTATTTTTGGACCCCCAATATGATTCCATTGATCAGTGTGTCTATTTTTGTTCCAATAACAAACTGTTTTGATGATGATCACTCTGTAAAACTATAGTTTTAAATCAGGGTGTGTGATTCCCCTACTGTTCTTTATTTTTCTTAGGATAGCTTTTTGAGACCTTTTGTGATTCCATACAAACTTCAATATTATTTGTTCCATTTCCTTAGATAATGTTCCTGAGATTTTGATGGGAATTGTCCTTTCCTTAGGGCAATGACTTTGATCTGTTTTGTTTCTACAATTACCTAATGTAAATCTGGAAATATTGTTTTATTCTGTTATTTATTTTGATGAAAAGATGAAAATTTAGCTAATCTACACATCATCCTATTTCTATTTTTGTGTACCAGTGTTATTGGATTACTTTGTAACTTTAGCATGTGTAAGTAGACCTTGATTTCTTGATGCATTAAGTACTGAGAGTACTTTGAGCTCAGGCCAAGGACTAGTTAATTTATTTTCAGACCCCAGTGGAAAAAGAAAATGCAGGGATCCTTATTTAAAAATGATTATTATCAAGATGGTGACAAAAAAGCATTAAACCAAGTACAGGGCCCTTCTAGGAAAGGGACTCTGAACTACTGCACAGGTTGCAAACATAAAGCTGCCTGTCTTAGCCCTCGACTCTCTTCTTTTTCCCTTATGTTCTTTATCTCTAACTCTTAAAACATCAATATTAATATTTTTATTTTGTTCTGTAACCATAAATATCTCATTCATTCATTTTTTATAGATTAACTATTCTAGTTGAAAATTAATATGCACTTAATTGTTGTTACTGAAAATATTATTCATCGCAGAACAAAGTTATACCACTGACCCTCAAAAAACAGAGGTTTAAACTTCATGAGTCCACTTATACTCCTATCTTCTTGTAAACAGGTGACATAAACTTATGGTGTTGATAACAGTACAATGTAAATGTAGTGTCTCTTGAGTTTCTTAATTTTCTTTCTCTAGCTTGCTTTATTGTAAGAATACAGAATCTAATAGGTATAACATGAAATATGTGTTAATCAACTGCTTATGTTATGGGTGAGTCTTCTGATCAACAGCAGGATATTAGTAATTAGGTTTTAGGGGGAGTCAAAATTATAACTGGACTTTTGACTGCACAGGTGGTTGGCATCTCTACTGTAGTTGTTCGAGGGTCAACTGTATTTTAGTTCTTTTATATCCTTTTTTTTTCCTGGAGTTTAAAATTACTCTTTCTTTTATCTTGTCATTTGACCTTTATCACATTCTCAATTTTAATCATCTGTGCCCAATTACCCAATCAGCTACTTAAACTAATTTTCCTCAGAGACCTCCCTCAAATCCAAATGGAAGTCCTTCTTCCTTTTTTAGCCAATCTGAATTTATTTTTCTTCAGATCTGCTACCTGGCTGTTATCGTGACACTTTTCTTTCTTGCTTCCCTGGTTTATTTTTACTCTTTCCTACATCCTGATAATTTATTTTTTTATGTTCATCTTTTGTACATTCTAGTACTTTCTCAAATAACTTTCTAAAGTAGTGAATGGGGGGAGAAATTTCTGAATCCTTTGCATTTCTGAAGATGTCTCTATTTCACTCTTGATTTGTAGATATGAATATAATTTTAGGTTGAAAGATATTTCCCTCAGTTTTGAGACTAGTGCTTGTTGTCGCTGTCATCTACTGTTGTTGATGAAAAGGTCAGATTGATGCCTTTTATTTTATGTGGTACATGATTTTTCTTTCTAAAGCTAGTTAGCCTCTTCATTCTTAGCATTCTGAATTTCACAATATTGCACCAGGTGTGACAAAGGTATGTTTTCTTTCTCTTTAAGTATGTGAGAGCATTTTAAATCTGGAGATTGCTATATTTTAATCTTTGGAAAATTCCCTTGAATATCTTGCCTAATTATTTCCCTCTCTGTTTTCCCCTATTCTCTTTTTAAAACTCATGTAAATTGGACCTTGAACCTCTTGGACTAATTTTATATGCTTATTGTCTATTATCTCAACTTCGTCTTTTAGTTCTCATTTTTAGGAGGTTTTCCCAATTTATCTTCCAGTATTTCCGTTAATTTATTATGTTTTAAAATCTCTAAAAGTTTCATAACAGCATTCCTTTCTTTCTTTAGGAATACAATCATTCTAATGAATATACTAATCAGACTATTCAGGTTATACCTGAAGTCTCCATTATATTTTTTCTTTTTCTTTCATTTTTTTCATGATGGAGACAATATGGTGTGGTTCTTGAACGAGCTTTCGGTTTTAAGATAAGGTACTGAAAACCTATGGTGAGCTCTATTTATATGAATGTGTCTTGTGAATTGGTGGCGTTTTCTTGTTTGCTTTAGGGTTATAGGTGGTGACCATATTTTTACTGGTAGGTTGCTATATATTAGAATATATCTTTCTTCAGAGTGGTTAGGTGTTTTAAGGTGAAGCTCTAGGTTTTTTGCCTTCAGTATTTCCTGTTTGGAAATAGAAGTTATAATAACTTTGAGTTATGGCCTCATTTTCTTCCTCAGAGTTCTCCCTTCCTACCTCTGCTTGTCTGGTTTGATTATACTGTGTCCTGGATGTGTCCTTCATGGTCTTGATATTTCAGGGTACTGAGCTTTGAGAGCTCTGTCTGGAAGACTTCCCTGCTATACTCCATTGCTTCATATGCTCACTGTTCACTCTATGATTTGTCATTTTCCCTGCTCCACTATTGCCTCTTCTCTGTAACTTCTCACACCTATATATTTGCTGACTTCTCTTCTCCCTCTTCTTTTCTGCATCATTGTTGACTTGTAATCCCTTCATTTATTTTCTATTATTTAATGTGATGCCTTGAATTAAAAGGAAACCATCTACAGTGTTTATGAAGAAATCATAAATCTTTCTTGAAATTACCCATTGTAGCTGAATGTGCTGAAAATTGTATTGTCCAATATATCTCAGTTATTTTCATTTCATCCTCATCATACCCCTCACTGGTACAATTAGAAGAAAAATCAATGTGACTATATATAGGAAACCCATATTTCATATAATAGTATTTATTATCTATCTCTCTACTTATCTATCTATTGTTATATAGAAAAACCATCTTTGTCGGACTTGAGAAAATAAATGGTTCAAATGGGCAGAACCTGTTAGTGAAGTTTCAGAGAGAAGATAATATGGTCATTTTTGGAATGAGTAGGAGGCATTTTATTGTTCTTTTTAATCAACTTGACATTAAAATAATTTTAAATTAAAAAAAAGCAAGTAGGCAAACTGGATAAAAGCAGTGCATTACATGTAAAAGGATAGAATTGGTTTGTTGGTGGTAAACTTAACCTATATATTGATGATGATTTACAATCTGTGTACCTTAAACCTATATACTGTTAGACACAAGGTTCCTTTAAGAAAATTTGAAAAAAAATTTAAGAAGATTTTAGGTTAGTATATAGTCTCGTAGTCATTAGGTCCAACATGTCTATATTACTTAAAGTGTGTTTATGTGTTAATTGAGATCTAGCTTTATTCAAGCATGTAAATAAGTTATTTAGTAAAGTACATATATTTTCAATAAGGGTTTGGTGAAAATACTGCAAAAGTAAGGCAAAAAAAGAGGGAATTAGTTAAATTTCTAGCACATGCTTATCTCACTTCTTACTTTATTGCTGTAGCAGTTACATTGGTGATTTACACCTGTTTAACCATAGCTCCTTTTCATGGAACAGAGTCTTCCTAAGTGTAAGTTTGGACATTAGACTAGGAGGCATCCCTGAACTTTCAGAGACCTTGTTAACATCTTACATAGCTTTCATTTGTAGCATTTCAGTAATTTTCATATAGAGATTTTACTTCCAAAGAAAGCACAGTGATTAACAGCTCTAAAAAATCTCTCTCTGCCTTTCTTTTATTTGTTCAGTAGATAGTGGTTATATGTAGTATATATTTTTTAGCATTTAGTGTATATATTGGGGCATTAGTATACTAGTCTCATGGTGGGACTAAGAGAGGGGTAACTATGAAACTTGAAAAGTGAACTGTGGAATGTTTATGAGCACTTGATCTTAATATTACAAATGGAGAATGAATGATTCACTAAATACTAAATTGGAGAAAATGAAATTAAGGTAAAGGAGTTTACTTTGATTAATTAAAAATCTATTAGAGGGTAGCACAGCCTATTTATTTTTACTAACTTTAAGATAACACTAGGTATCAGGAAATATGCAGACATCTAAATGAATCATCACTTTTTAAAATAGATATTGTCTTCTAAATTTTACACATGAGGAATCTGAGACTCAGAGAAGCTATGGAACTAATATTTCATGATAACACGAAGTCGAGCTGATATTTGGTCTGCTTGACTTGAGTGCCCAGAATATTTTCATATCATGCCTGCCTTATTCTTTCTGTGCCTGAAAACTTTATTGTATTTCTTTCACTTGATTATTTTCCATAACTTACTGAAGTTGTTACTAACAAAAATCCAATTAGCAGATATCTACATACATAGAGGAATTTCAATCAATATTAGTTTCCCACTTTTATTTTCCATGAGCAATTTCCCATTTACCAGCTCGGTGTCAGCCTTCTCTTTGAGTTCTAACCACTTTGCTTATGTCTTCTTGCTGTTCGCTATTGTTAATGCTTAAGTCTGGGTCCTTCACTAGACTGAAAGCTGTCTGTGGTCAATGGATATGCTGGACTTTCTATTTAATCCCCATGGATTGACATAGTGTCTTCTACATATTCGATACCCTGTGATTTTGAGATAATTTGAATGGGCTCATGTTAAGACAGGGCTGGACCTTCCTAGGTGTTGGTTTGATCTTTATGACAAAGTAGGAGGATAAGTAGGAGTCTAGTTATAGACATCATTTCTGACTGTTTCTTTTTAAAAATATCGCTCAGTTTTCTGAGGAAGATAGAGCCAAAAAAACCCTAAAAAACTACCCAGAAAAAACCCAGAATGTTTACTAGATTCTAAGAAAACTTTAGTATCATTTAAATTTATTAAACTTTTTTCTTTATCAAAAATAGACCAAATCACAAAAATAAAAAGAAATCCAAGAAAGGAATGAGAAAAATAAAAATAAAAAGATAGATGTACTCCCTCCACGATATGAACTCAAACCCCAATCATTTCCCTTCTGGCAACCTCAGTTGTGGTGCCATCATTTAAAGGTTTATTTTGGTTTATTATATAATTTTATTTGCATAAGATCATCTAATGATTGTCATTCTCCTTTAGATTCATCTACTCAATAATATATCCTTGATTTTGATTCATATTGTCATGAATGGAAAGATTTCACTTTTTAAAATGGCTTGAGTAGTATTGATTGTGTGATACACAATTTTATATACACACACCCACATATGTATACACACATATACATAAAATACCAGATCTTCTTTATTCATCTATCAGTTAGAACTTAAATTGATTCCATATCTTGGCTATTGTAAATGATACCTAGTAAAATAGTAGCCCACTTTGGATAAACACCTAGGAGTGGAATTACTGAAAAGTATAGCAATTCTACTTTTAAGTTGTTTTAGAAATCTCCACACTGCTTTCCAGAATGGCTGCACCAACTTATACTCTCACCAACAGTTTTTCTCTGGCCAACACTTGTTTCTTGTCATGATGTAGGCTATTCTCATTGGTGTAAGGTGATATCTCATTGCAGTTTTTATTTTCATTTCTCAAATAATAAGTGACTAAGACCATGTTTTCAAGTGCTTGTTGGCCATCTGTATGTCCTCACTGGAGAAGTGTCTTGAGATCTTCTGCCTGTTTTTTAATTTTTTTATTGGGTTATATTTGTTATTATATAAGTTGTTTGAATTCATTATAAATCATGAATATTAATTGCTTATTGAATGTATGGTATATAAATATCTTCTACTTAGTAGAGTATCTTTTTGTTCTATTGATTTTTTTACTCCACAAAACCTTTTTAGTTTAATAAAATTGATTCATTCATTTTTTTTTCTTTTGTTTCCTTTGCCACTAGAATTGAAGACATACTTAAGGAAAGACATACTTAAGGAAAAATATCATGATGATTAATGACCTATGTTTCTTCTCTTAATATAGTAATTTCTGGTCTTGAAGTCTCTAATCTATATTAAATTGATTTTTGTGTATGGTGTTAGGTGTTTGTTGAAAAGAATTTCCTTTCTCCATTGCATGTTCATGGCACCTTTTTCATAAATTGCGTGATCATATATGTATGGATTCATTCCAGGGATGTCAATTCTATTCTTTTGCTCTATGTATGGCTTTTATTCCAGTACTATACAGTTTTGATTTCTGTTGCTTTATAGCATATGTTGAAATTGAAATGTCTAGTATTTCTATTTCTCTGCTTATTTCTTAGAATTGCTTTCGTCATTTGAGGCCTTTTGTAGTTCCATACAAATTTTAGTATTATTTGTTCCATTACCTTGAAAAATGTCACTGAAATTTTGAGATTTTGATTTATTATATAAGTTTATTTGCATTTTAATATTGCATTGAACCTGTACATGATTTTTGGTACAATGATAATTTTGACAATGGTGATTCTTCCTATCCACATGTATGAAATATATGTCTATCTTTTTGTGTTTACTATTTCTTTTAACAATCATAATTCAAATTTTACAGGTCTTTTACCTCTTTTCTTAAATTTATTCCTAAATATTTGACTTTTTGGACGTAATAGTTAATGGAATTGTTTCCTTAATTTCTTTTTCTTCTAAGGTATCTGAAGACAGGGGACCATTTGTTATCCATCTTAATACCCTATTCAGTCACTACACCTTGTCTTGCACACATAGTTTGGATCATTACACATATGTTGCCTGGTAAGCAAAAGAAAAACATATTCTCCAAAAGAAGGGTGAACCATGCAGTATATGCAGGGTATATACTGAAATAAATTTTATCTTGCTGGTATCACCTCATGCTGACTTCTTGATAGTCTGGGATTCCAAAGAGACTTTAACTAGGATTTTAAAAAAATGTTTGTGTAAATTCTCTCCAGTCTTTAATTCTCACTTCTGCAGCAATTTTCATTCTTATCCTTTGCAGTAATTGCTGGGTATTAAAAAAACTGTGCGAATGTGCTATGAAACAAAATTGTGTTGTTTGCATATTCTTACCCTGGGATGTTTCTTTTCTGTGATTCTCTAAGAAATCTCCTCTTTAACGTCCTGTCAAGTCTTTAAAGGGATTTTCACAGTAATTTGGGATAATAAAGGCATTTTTAAAACTTCAATTCAGCTATTTTCTTTTTAGGAATATGTATATATATGTATATTCTAGCAGCTTCTATTTAAATTTTCCTAAACAGAATGAAATTTCCCACACAATGATTTTTAAAGAAGCAATAATGCATTGGTATGTCTTATCACAGTCTGCCCCATTTTCTAAGTGACCATACAATTCAGCCTTGATTTTTGTCACACAAAACAGCTCCTTGAGTGTTTTTGTCTTTTCCTCTCTGATAAAAAATAAGACTGAGATTTTAAACATCAAAAGATGGTATGGAAACTACAAAATTTCTTGATTTGAAGGTCATTTTTGATAGACAGTGAAAGAGTCAATGGGAAAGGGAAGGTTAAATACCTTGCTTTGATAATGCCTTGTTTCTCTGTTTGAAATAAATATCTGTTAAATGCATGAAATATGCCTTTTGACCTCTTACACCCTAAGAAATCTTTGACACCACCTACTTCCTATCTTTGTTTCCTTTATGAAGGAAGCACATTAACCCACTAATAAGTCTCTTCTCCCTTGCCCGCTTCATCTGCTTTGCTTTTTTCCATGTCCCCAAATACACTCCCAACCCCAGGGATTACCCAGCCTTACCTTCTTTGTCACATTTCTCTTAAAGAAAACGATTCTTTCCATATGTGATAGTTAATTCCATGTGTCACCTTGGCTATATATGGTGCCCAAGTGGTTGCTCAAAAAAATAAGAAAATAAAAGTGATTCTCCCAATTCCCTTCCCTCCTTGCAAGATCACCTATTTCCTGATCTCCACAATTGAGCTAAGAAAAAGTGATGAATAAATATAGTACTATTCGTGTGGTAGACCCTCATAATCGTCACTGGGATACTCAGTAAATTCGTTGTCCATATTGATCAGATAACATCTCTCACTGGTTGGTTTCCTGTATGCCTGGTGGTTCCTGCTCACTCATATCCTAGTAACGATTTTGAGTGTCTACCATGCATAGTGTACTCTTTCTATTTATTGCTTACTATTTCTTGCCCTGTTATGGAGACCAGAAAATAGGTGATCTCAAAAGGAGGAATTGTGAGAACCACTGTTACTTTATTTTGCTTCTACTTTTTGTCAGTGGGTTGTTTACTGAACTAAATGGCTTTGTATAGTGAAAGTTTGAAAAGACATGGAGACGTGTTCTCCAGGTGCCCTTCCTTTTAAATAAATGTGCCATAATAAGCTGTGGAATTTATAAGATAGGATATACATTATAGTTAACCAGACAGAAGTCCCACATGGAACACATCCTAAAGGTGACTCTTCCTCATTATGAAGGGCTATGACTTACTGAAGGACTTTCTATACAGTCACAGGAAAAGATTTGGGGAATCTAAATACCTGAAACTGTGAGTGTCATGTTGGGGTTCAGAGAATTGTAAGTAATGATCAGATGGAGACTCTCAGATTTAAAAGGGGCTTTCAGGAAGCAGTTGGATCTTGGGATCTGGCCACTCTCCCTGGAACAAAGGCAGAACCACTTTTGTTAGACCCATCTAAGTCAACCCTCTCTCCAGTTGGGAACATCAAAGGAAATTTGTGGTAAAATAGCTATACCTTTCAAATGAAACTAATGAAAAAGAGGATTTTATTTCCAGAAATTTTCTTTTCAGCTTCTCTTGTATATATACAACCTAGTCTATAAAGTGAGGAAACTTTCAGCACATTCCAAGAATTCAAGGTTCTTACTGTTTATACTTGACTGTCACGTCACCTTTAGTTATCTTCTTGACCTGCTGTACATACTTTTGAACTCTAAACTTTCTTCAATTTTTTATCTAAACTTTCATTTGCTTATATTATCCTAGTAATTGTGTGGCTGACTGAGTCTCTTTGAATTCCTGTCTGGTGAATGGGGGGGCAAAATTCTTGGTCTTACTTCCCTTTTTCCTGAAGTGCTTCTAATTTTCAGTAAGTTACATGAGTGGCAATTTAGCTGATATTATTTAATAAATGCAGTATCTTCCTGGGCTGGGTAGGAGTTTTGGAGTCAGACAACCTAGTCTTTAAATCCTAGTCCCATCTTTTACAATTTTGCAACCTTAGACAAATTGCTCAGCTCTTTAGTTTCTTATCTGTAAAACAGGAAAAATAATGTCTATTGTGAGGATTGAATAGGAGAGCATGTATAAATTATTAGATGCTGTTATCATTATCAAAAACCATTTTTTCTGTTTCCCAAGCAAGAAAAAACAAATTCACATTGCATATATTCTAAAGAATTGTCATTCTTTTTTACATTTGTTATTTTGATTTCAGAAGAAAAAAAGGTGATATAAAGTAATGTTGTTTTAGAGTTATATTATTTACTCTGAGGAGAAAAAAAAATCTCAGGAAATTTAAATTTACTTTTAATGAGTGGATAGAAAAATAGATGGTTAGCATTGTGACCTTTATCAACACTCTCCATCTGAAATTATTAACATATTAAATTACATATGACTGTTGTTATGAAAAGACTGAGTATAAATAAATGGAACGCTTTTGATGACAATACCTGCCCAATTTGGTATCATGGTGTAGTTGTAAAAGTGTTATTAAATTGTAAGTTGACACCCTGTTAGTTTCTCAAATAACCAACTTTGACTCACCCTCTTTTCTTCTAAGTGGCAGAACATTATTAGATAGGGTTATTCCTTGTTTCCTCTTTAGTCTCCTATCTCTTCCAAGGCAACTTTACCATGTCTTCACCGTTCATGTTTGCCCTTGGGGCTGTCTATTGCTTCCTTGAAGGTTACTCTATAAAATTTGATATGTTTGTTAAAAAAAATCAAATAACTTTATAACAAATCCCATATATAGAAATGTAATAATAATAATCATATTACTTTACTACTTATAAACATATGATTATTATTTTATAAATAAGTATTTTTGAAAAGAGATGATCAATTCTCATATAACAGGCCTTTAAGCTACATCCCATAACACTCCACAAATTATATAATCTAAAATGAAGCTATATTTAGAAATAAATGATTTCCAAATGTGTACTAGGCTTTTTATTTATCCTGGTCATATGAACGATAGACTCAGTGTGCATTAAAGTGAAGGCACCAAAGTTAGCCAGTGATTAGATCCGCTAATGTGGGATGGTTCCCTGGAGCTACAGTGGTCTTTTTCAGATGCAGGGAGAGTTAGTTGCATTGAGTGAGGTGGGTCAGGGCAAGAAAATAGGTAATAAACAGTTAAAGGAGATAGGGAGGGCATGAAGGCTGCAGGGACAGTAAACAGTGTTGGATATCTCTGAGGAATATGACTTGTTTTCAAATGTTCTCTGGTTTCAGAATAACACCCAGATTTTGTGGAACCTCAGAATAGTCCTCAGTAAAAGTCATTTGCTGTCAGGTTTAAAATTTCAAAACAGAATGGGTACTTCTTTAAGCACATCTTTTCATGCATTATTTGGAAATATGCAAAACATGTGGCATGTCTGAATTGGAAAATGAACTCTAGATTACTGGTTTTGTGAGCAAAATGACCCCACAACCTCATCTTCCCCAAAGAAATGGGTGAAAATTTTTCGTGGCATACCCCACAGGTAACAGAAGACTTCTCCAAACGACATGCGGTTCATATTTCTGGTGCTGATCTGGTGGATGTGGTATCTAGGTTACTGAATTGAGTGCCTTCTGCAAATTCAAGGATTTGAGATCTTGAGCCAGACCTGGTCCTTAGGGTCTGGGGATTGTTTTTCTGGGTGAAATGTTGTCCTTTATTTCTAAGAAAAAAATCTTTGAAAAAGTCTTTGGATGTTGAAACCATTCTACAAAATAACATTTTGGTGCTTTAAAGTGTAAACTAACCAGAAACATATGATTTCAGTTTCCCATAAATCACAGAGGATTTTTGCCTGGGAGAAAAATGCATGGCAAAACACTTCATGGATAAACAGTTTAAAGTGGTAATCTGGTTGCACAAGTAGGTCAAGGATTAGAGAAGGTGACATACAAATTTGCATTCAGGTGGAGCATGTAAGGGCATATTAATGTCAGTTTATAGCTGGTGAAAGACAGGATACCAGCAATGTGTTAAGGTGAGAGAGTGGCCCTGGATTTCTCTGTCCTTTAATTAAAACCTTAGCCATCTCATATAAGCTTTTATTTTTAATAACTGTAAAGAAAATAAGACCAAGTTAGTAAAAATTCCAATAATAGAATTTATTATAGAAATGAAATTTGCTGCTTTTAAAGTTATCAAGTTTTTCATTAACCCATTGTTCTCTCATCATCCCTGTCTTAATGGATTGATGAGAGATTTATAATCAGCATATGTGAACAGAGCTGAACTGCATAATGATACAAAATCATTGCCAGTATTTTAAAATCCTATCTTTGATATTCTAGATATTGTAATTTATATTATTTGTTAAACAAGCTTTTTTTCTAGGAATGAAATGATCATAGCATGTGAATAAATAGAATAAAATAAATTTATTTTTACTTTCTATAAAAACACTCGCTTCACTTTGATTTAGGTTGTGAAATTGCTGGGAAATGTTTTGAATCTTCTTGACTCTCAGGTGAGAATTCTTTTGAAAGATGCATGTATGAGGGGTGTGGAGGTGGGAAGTATTGAGTATCTTTAAGGTATTATGCATTGTGCTTTTAAACATGTCCTCTTTTAAAATATATACAGAAGTCCTTTAAGAAGCTTATTGTATTGATTTTACAGGTGAGAATATTAAGGCTGAAGACATTAAGATCAATGAACTAAAATCAACAATGGCTGTCATTTTCCCTTTCAGCACTGAGGAATATTGTCCGTCCAGCATTGAAAATTTCTGTCTGGATCAATTTATAGTTTATTAGATTTGTAAGAGTCCCTTGCTGTCTTCTCTAAGACTGACAACTGGGAGGAGGCTTGAAAGATGCATTAACTGGATGCCCAAAGACCAATCCTCTTTTTTAAAAAATTAAAACAAAATTCATAGTAACTCAGAGACTTAAAAAAGCATTCCTTGATCATTTGTGCCCTCAATGGAGAGCATCAGGCAGCCTGCTATTCCAACTGCTATGCAGCAGCACAGGAGCGGGTATCTGCACATTCGTGAAATGAGCCATCAGCATATTGTCCCTGCAGTAACAACAAAATAGGTAACATTATGACAAATAATAACAAAATAAGTAACAACAAAATAAGAAAAATAAGCAAAGTAAATGCAAACTTATAGGGCAGGAAAGTTTATATTTTTTGACACCTCTGGTAAGTATTTATGAGAACAATCTATTACTATGTAGTCAATGACTGTTCCTTCACAGATACCATCTGTGTTCACAAAACTTTTTAAATGTCCTAAACCTCAGGTCCAGTTGTCCTTCTGGTTCCTGGGTGGTAAGTATGGTGTGTTGTTAGAGGCTGGCAGGAATGTTGTGCAATCTGTGCTCAGTGATGGAAATTTCTCCAAGTGCTATTTCTAAGAGTCATGGTGCATTCATCTAATTGGTATGTGGCTATTTGGGCAACAAGCAATGTCTTTCTCACATGATGAAAGTTGCAGCATTAGTTGGTTAATATTAGTGACTCTCTCTAACCAAAATGGGATTTGACACATGGGGTTTAGAACCTTGTAAAACATTTCTAGTCAAAAGGTCAGTCTTCATCCATGTTAAGAATCATCCTCTCTTTAATTACTGTGGCAATAAGAAAGACTGCAATGAAATTCTGTTGTATCAGCAGCTGCTTTCATGCTCTATTATGATACGTGCTGCATCAGAGTTGAAAATGATACTTCAGGGTGATTATCTTTTTTTTGATATATCAACCTTGAAGTATTTGGAATTTGCTTTTTTAAAATACATAGGTTAGATTATCAAGTCTAATTGTCATTTTTTTTCAGATTAAATAATGCAGTTGAGCTATATGTGAAGACAAAATAGTATGGAAGGAATTTTTCACTATGTAGATTATTTTTCAAAGCTAAATTCAAACCTGAGCCTTCTGTATGGGTTACAATAAGCAATAGCAGAAGGAAGGGGAAAAAAAGCTTTCTGGACAGTGATTACATCTTTGTTTCATTTGGCAGTATTGACCACAGTCTGATTATGACCAATTTTTGAATCTAATATTTCAGAATACTTTGTTGTCATGAGGCGAGCACAATTGTTGAGGGAATTTTACCTTTCCTTACCAGTGTAATTTTCCAAGGTATATATTTAGCAGTTTTGTCATCACGTCATAAATGTCATAGCTCTTATTCATTTAATTTATTCTCCCAAAGATGAAGCTATTTTAGTTTCTCTCTTTCTTAATCTCTCTCTCCCTCTCCCTCTCTGTCCTTCTCAACTCCATTCCCACCTTCCCATCCACCCTCCACCTCTTCCACCTTCCCAAGCAAGTTACCCTCTGAGCTGTTTTAATTCTTTCAGATCACAGAGTTCAGTGAGACCTTTCCAGCACATTTCAACTGAAATGATCTCTCTTTTCCATTTCTACTGTATATTGAGACTGCCTACACATTTGGGGTATCCTGACTGAAATAGTGTAAATTAATTAATCCAATGAATACTAATAAGTGTTTGCCATATGCCCAGCATGGTACTTAGAAATTTGGCCCTGAGGTGAGAGGGCTGAGTAAAGCAGAATTTAGTATCTTGAGAAAGGCAGACATTGAACATCCAGTTAGAACTTTCATGGTTGTTGGAACGGGGAGAACAGAGTACTATAGGAGACTGTCACAGTTCTGGCAAGGGGAGGATTTTCTGAGGAAGGGATGATTATCTGAGACCAAAGAAACTATTTGTGTGAGAGCAGGGCTGCACATAGTAGTAGTTTGTAGACTCTGGGACTGGAGAGAGTGGGATGTCATTTTCTAAGTTGGAGAAATCAGTCAGCTTGGAGAGAGGAACAGGAAGAGAGATTCAAATGAGGCTGAAGCATTGGCCAGGCACATTATGGGTTTAGTGCTTACTAATTTTCCCACTTATGAAGGTCTATCTTAAGAGCAGCATTGCTCAGTGTAAGCTTGTAAACAAGTGAGCTTTATTTAGAAGGTTTAATCAATAGTTTATAGAATAACTAGCTTTCAGGTACAATTCCCATCCAGGCATAAGGAAATTTGATATGAATTATGTGTAATCTCTGCAATGTAGCCTTTTGAGCCAGATCATCCCTGATTGAGACATAAAGTTGAGTGTATTGTCTCAAAGTTTCAAAGGAAACCTCAGAAGTATTCTGGCCCTCTTTCCACTTGATATAGCAATATTATAAATTAGTGTTTTTGAGGAAAGTGGCAATCACAGGAAATATTATAAATGAGAGCAAACTAAGGAAAAACAGTTGACTAGGTAGAAAGTCATGGAAAAATTCCTGACTCTCCTATCTTTTCTCTGTAATCTCTTTCATATCCCAATGTCCCCATCCCCTCCCGACTCCAATATCTTACACATTGTTAGGAGAAAAAGCCACTTATCAGAGAGAATTTCACAGAATAGTTGTTTTATCTATACAGTAATATATCTATGTATCTATAAGCTATATCCTTCTGTTTTTTAACACAGGAATGAAAGAACAATATGGGAGAATAATTTCAGATAGAGTTATTAGGTATTTAGGAAATTGTCCTTTGAAAAAGAAATCAGTAAGAAACAGTTCAAGTATATTTCAAGTTAGTTTTCAAAAGTGCTTAAAGACTTCTCTTTAAATCTTCTCTTTAATCTTTTTTTTCTGATTGGAACTAGGATTGCAAAAGAAGAACTTTTCTGCCTTGTTCCCAGGAGGAATGAGTAATGACTAGCCAGGAACTGAATACTTCTGAGGAAATTCCACATTATGGTAGGGAGACTCAATCACCCCTTGCACCTAAGAGACCAACACAGACTACAGAGTAGGAGATACTAAGGAGATCCACACATCTGTGTGGCAGAGCATAAGTGGAGAGAAATGTGAACATGCTAGTCTGGGAGGATTGGAGACAACAGGGGTACAAGCTGAACCAAGGGTCCTGGGGAAGGGAGAACAAAAACATGTGGCACGCAACACTCTCTTTACTTAGGAAACATCAAACCAGAGAAGCTGAGGTATTATACACAGGCTCTGACACCAAGAAGGAAGACAGCAAAGATTTCTAACTACACTTCACTTCTTCCACCGTCAGGAATCATTCTTGAACTGTGAAGTACACCAAAAGTGGACAGACTGTTGAGTCTCATTTCCAGAACCCCAGAGAGAGGGGTTAACCACAGCATGGAAACTAGCCTCGCCCCTGTCCCCCGCACCAATAGTCCACCACAGTGGCCCCTCCCATGTTCTCTTCCCACTCAGTTGACATAGCAACTTATGTTCTTTACTGACTCAAATATCTATGGAAGCCTTAAAGGGCTTATATATGTAATAATATAATATTATAATAATATAATAATGACAGTAGCAACAGTAATAACACAGAAAGAAGCCATTGTGTTTTACCTTTTGGAAGAGTGAAAGCTAAGCAGCTCAGTTCTTAGTTATTGATGGTATGGCAGAAGAAGGTAGTACAGGGTCACCTTGTATCTCAGTATTATGACATCATAGGAGACAATGACTCCTCTCCTGAAACCAAATTAAAGACATGGAAGATTATAGCTTTTAACCTAAAAAGAATGAATACAAAGTAGAAAGAAAGGAACTTAAAAAGATACAAGAAAATTAAGAAAAAATTCAGAGATACATGCAAACTTAGCAAAATAAGAAGTAATCTCAAAAATAAAATTAATGAGCAAAATGCAGAAATTAAAGCCTTGTATAAGAAATTATAGATATTCAGGATGTGAAGAACTAAATAAATAAGATCAAGAGTGTTTTAGAAAGCTATGGAAGTAGAATAGATCAAGTGGAAGAACAAATTAGTTATCTTGAAGATAGAAATCTAGAAAACAAAGAGAAACAAGATATTAAAAAATAAAGAAAAACCATGAGAGCTTTCTGACTCCATTAGGAAAGAATACATAAGTATAATGCGTATCCAGTGAGGCAAAGAAAAAGAGAATGGAACAGAGAACTTATTCAAAGAAATAATAGCTAAAAAATTCCCATACTGGGAAGGAATATACAAGTCTAAGAAATTAACACAAAGCATACACCAAGACACAATTATCAAACATCCAATACAAAGAGAGGATATTAAATATGACTGTGTGAAAATGTTACCTTATAAATGTACTACTATACGATTATCATCAGACTTCTTAGCAGAAACTATAGACCAGGAGAGAGTGAAATTGCATACTCAAAATAATTAAAGATAAAAACAGAGCCAAGAATAATGTCTCACAAAACTCTTTTTCAGATATGAGGGAGAAATAAGTGCTTTTCCTGACAAGCAAAAGCTGAATCATTTGCTACCACTAGATCTCCCATACAAAAATGTTGAAAGAGACTCTTATCTAAATAAAAATAAGGTTCACAAAACTTTAGTAAAGTGTATAGGGAAAAACAGAAAACAAAAGATATAATGGCAGTTTTGGCAAGCCATCATATAACAATAATTATCCTGAATATAATGAACTTAACTCACTAATCAAAAGGAACAGAGTGACTGGCTGGATTAAAAAACAATACCCAACTATATGTTACTTACAAGAGACCTACTTAAGTTATAGAGACAAACAGAGACTGAAGTAAAGGAATGAAAAGCAATAGTGGATAATTTAGAAAGCAGGAACTACTATACTCAAATCAGATAAAATGTACTTCCAATTAATATAGGTAAAAAGAGACAAAAATAGACATATATGCTGATTAAGTTATTAGTACAATAGAAAGACACAATATTCGTTATACATACCCAACACTCAAACACTCAAATATATAAAGCAAATTTTAACAGACCTAAATGGTCTGTTTAGATAGAGAGTAACACATTAATAGTAGGGAATTTTAATATTTCACTCACAACAGTGAAAAGACTATCCTGATTGAAAATCAGCAAGGAAATAATAGTCTTAAATGAAAAGTTAGGTGAGAAGGACTTAGTAGATATTTACAGAGCATTTTACTCCAAACCAACAGAAAGCAATTTTTTTCAACTGTTCACAGAATGCAATGAAGGATAGACCACATGTAAGACACAAAAAAAGTCTTAAGAAATTTATGAAGGGTGAAATCACATCAGTCTTCTTTTTGGATAACAATAACATGAAATTCAACATTAACTAGAAGAAAATTGAGAGGAAGACTACAAATTTGCAGAGATTAAACAATAGGTTAGTGAACAATTATTGTATTACTTAGGAAATCAAAGGTGAAATTAAAAAATACCTGGAGATAAATGAAAATAGACATGACCTATGAGAATTTATAGGAAGTAGCAAAACAATATGAAAAAGGAAGTTTAACTCAGGAAGTAGGACAAATCACAAAGAATCTAAATTTATACCTAAAGGAATTAGAAAAAGGAGAAAAAAAGAAACTAAATTTAATTCTTTTGTGGATCCCAGTAGGAACTGACAAAAGAGTTAAATGAGAGACAGTTTACCCACAATTATCCATATATTGTTTGGATTCACTTTCTGCATGGCATATTGGTTAAATAGACACACGTATATACATATGTACATATATGCATATATACATTAAAATTAGATTAATTAGAAGAATAAGAATTTTTTTCAATTCAGTTTGATTACAAAATATTTATAGTATACAGAAAAGTGTAGGCAGAAATAAAATGTTTGACACGTCTTTAATTTTAAAGAAAATAAAAATAGAGGTGTAGCTGAATGTCTACCATAGTCCTGGACCACCCCTCAGATAAGTCTAAATTCTCAGCCTTTCAATGGAGGCAATTATTATCTTGAAGTAGGTATGCATTATTTGCATCTGCATTTTAATATCTTTACTAGAAGGCAAATACCACATTTCTGTGCATCGCTACTATGTAAGCATGTATAAAAAAATTAAAATAATATATAATAATATGTATGATATTATTTAGCACATTTTCAGAGTTAAATGGTATCCTACTGTGTAGTTTATATGCTTTTACACTGTTTGTGTATTTCATTGTTGTTATTATTTTTGAGATCTACCATATGTATATCTATATACACACACATCTTGTTAATTTTAAATGCTCTTATGACATTGTATAAACATGATAGAATTTATTCATTCTCAATTGATTTTCAAATGTGTCAAGATATATGTAAGTTGTTTCTCATATTTTCCCTATTTAATGCTCAATTAACATTCTTGATGTGTTCTTGTACACGGGTATGGAACATTAGGGTACATATCTATTACTGAGTCTTAGGCAATGGCATTTTACATTTTATTAGGTATTGTCAAATTGCTGTCCTATGTGGTGTTGGACCAATTGATGCCCCCATCAACCTGTAAATAAGGTGCAGTATTCTCATCGTCCTCCAGTCTTGTTTACCATATTAATAAAAGGATATTAGTTTTCTATAACTGGTTATAAACTTAGTACCATAGAGTTTGAATTAATGAATTTTTACTACAGTTCAAAAGGATAACTGTTTTAAATTTTTATACTTTTATATTTCCTAGATCCCATGAAAGCTATCATCAATTATTAATAAAACCAATTATTAATATTTTTCTTTATCTTGTTTTATGGCTATGACAATCAGATTCATTTTAGAAAAATGTACTTATTTCCACTCCTCATAACCGCTCTTTTATTTTTCCTCATTAGTGTAGAAGCTGGCTACACCTGGATCATCTTTTGTTTGCAACATGCCTTTACAAATTGTTCTTTTTCTTCTGTCTCCTCTCCATAGCTCATCCCTAGACATCCAGTGATTTAAGGCAAGCAGACCTAACTAGTTTTACAGATCATCATAGAAAATGTGTTGTTTCAGGTTTAATTGCATTAAAAAAGTCCTAGTCCAGTGACATTATTATAATTCCAAGAACACTTCCAAAAGTCATCTACATAGAAAATATTTCCCTATAAAGATAATAATTGTTCAGGATTATTTGCCATTGATTAGAAATACCAGTAGCCCTATCTTTAAAGGGCAATTTCTAAGGTTTATAGAAAGGTAAGCAGTATGGAGAAATGATCATGGGATTTTATGTAGATCATTGACTTCAAATAATTTCATGATTTTTCTCTTATATTATATTCATACTACAAATAGAAATGAGCTGGCTGAGATTAGGGAACTTGGTGAAGCAGACTGAATCCCTTCTTTTCTAAGTGATGAGCTAGCTATATTGTTTTATTTTTCTTGAGCTAGGATCAAAGGCTCAAGACAAGCATCTCTGAGTGTCTTTACACATAGCTGGCCAGGGTCCAGAGCAAGGATTTTAACTTTCAAAGACAATGGTTCAGGGCAGGTTGGTTGTATCCAAGTCTGGGCAGAGAACTAATCTGGACTTAGAATGTTCCATTTGGTTCTATTTTCCTTTATGCCCTGCCTCTGCCTTTATCCTTGGGGACTTCTTGTCCACTCTGATAACCTCCCAATGCTGGACTTCCCAGCTCACTCCTGCTTTACTTACATTCTACTCTATGCCCTGTAGCCACCTACAACTCTGTCAAGAGATCCTAGATGCAGAGTAGCTAAAGCAGAATCCACGATTTCCAAGTTAATTTCAGCTTCTTCTCATTTCATAGTCTTTCTCCTTCCTCTCCTGCACCTTTCATAACTGATCAGCTGCTAAATCCTACAAGCTTCTCACTGATGTCCCTGAGCTCCTGCCTCCCTGTCATTCCTCTGTCTGGGGTTCAGTCAACTCCTTTGGTGACCTCTAATTGACTGTAGCAATGCTTTCCTTACCAATCTGCCTGTCTTCTGGCCATCCCTCTCTTTATCCTACACACAACTACCTGCCTCATCACTCTTAGCTTAGCTTTGAACAGGTAGTCCTCTGATCCAAACATTTTAATTAACTCTCTGCTGCCCAATGAGTTCACTCTCCCTATGTGCCTACTCACAGAGGTCTGTTATTGGGTCCAAATGACACTTCCAGTCTTAACTCTTGTCAACCATACTGTTCCAGGTACTTTCAGATCTCTTCCCACCTCCCACAGACAGTCCTTTCTTGATTTGATACATCTGTCGAAATCCTATTCATCTTCTAAGGCTTAGATAAAATAATATTCCTGCATAGAACCTAATTTTACCATCTGAAATTCTGAAAATGGCCATCATTTTCTGATCTCTATAGAGTTTTAAAGATCTATTATACATTTTATTACTTTTTCAGCATTATGTTTTTCACGGGATTGTGTCTTGTTTACCCTAATACATTATAATTACTGAGAGCATATGCAGCATTTTAATCAATGTCATTTCCACTGCACCTAATCACTGTATATATGGGCAAATGAGCATGTATTTAAAGATTTTAAAGTCAATATAAATGAACAAATGAAGTTCTAACTTCTTAAAATATTGGCAGTAAAGAGTAGCATATATATCATGAAGATATATTTATTTAAATATAATAATTATATTCATACTAGCTAAGATTTGTATTCAACAATTTAAATAATTTCACTTATAAGAAAAGACAAAAAAAAACTAATGTTTTTTCCACTTATGATTAACTACACCTAAGAGACATAGGGCATTTTGAATCAGGAGAGTGCTTTTATTCAAAACATTTTTATTAATGTCTCCAGAGTCAAGTTATGAATCATACAAGATTGTTTATTTTTTAACTAAATCATTTTAAACAAAAAAATTATATATTTTATCCTGATTACACATTGTGTTACTCATAGTTGAATTTGAATGTCTTTTGCAAATTGCAAAGGCAACTCTTATTCTGAAGGGGAAGTGAGGTGGGTGGATGCCATGGCAGCATGGTTGGAATAAATGTGTACTATCCCTGGGGACGGTACGGGCTGTTCTCACTCAGTATGGAGACTGACTTGTTTCTGAAGACAAGGCACCTCCACTTGTGCTCACGTAGCTTCCCATGGAATAGTCAGCGTGCCTCAAGTTCATCAAGATTCAGTGATTCTGACCTTCTATTTTCCAGCAAGGATCATTCTGAAACTGAAGAGCCAATCACTCTGTTTGTGTTTAATGGATCTTTCGTCATAGTAAAAATAAGCATCTCAGGAGAGACCTGACTTTTCTGCAGGAATAAACAATTACAAATATCAGTGACTTGCAACAGCAAAGTTTATTTTCTACACAGGGTCATGGAGGTGGAGGCCTCTATATAAAGCAGCTGTCCCCTTGGTGGGACAGTGGTGCTGGCTGAGTTGATTTTATGGGTTCACCATGTCAACATTTCAACAGAATCACCACTGTCCCTGTAACAGGGAATGAGTTCTCATATGAGCCTGGTCTGGAAGTGATGTGTGTTTGATTAGCACTAACCTCAGGGACCTGCCTAATTTCAAGGGACTAGAAATGGAGTCTCCTGTGTGGCCCACCCTTCCAAGGAGGGGAGAATTGCATGTTGATTTGTATTGATTTTTCACACATGATCAGCTTGGTGCAAATAGTCACTCATATTTTTCCATCCAGTGAATATGTACTAATACTTTATGTTTAACACTTTTCTACTCATTTAGGAAAGTATAAAACACAGTCTCCATTCTCAAAAAATTTAGCACTTTCTACAAAAACAAGGCATTTGAAAGAATTTAATGGCAGTATGAGGACTTACATGAGAATTTCTAAATTGATTTTTCCAACAATGTCTTCAGACAATTTTTTCACAAAGAGTGATCAGGTGAAGAAAGAGAGGGATGGGCATTCCAGGAGCAGATGGAAAGATGGAGGCCAGCTTTTCTAGAGAAGTTATAGTCTTTGGAGTAAGGGCTTTGGAGTTAGAATACATGAATTCCAATTCTTGCTCTTGTTTCCCGCTTACTTGCTCTGTGACATTAGGCAAATTGGTTCACCCCTTTGGGTCAAATCCATGACTCTGTAAAATGATTGGAGAGCATTATACTTAACCCAAGGGTCGTTCTAAGGATTTACCAAGTCAGTACAGTCAAAGCATGTAGGAAGTCCTTGTGAATTGTACACACAGCTCAATAGATGTGAGCTCTGTCATTCTGTGAAAAGTGGGTTAGAATGAGCAACTATGCAAATTACAAATTGCAGAGCAGTTTGGACTTTATTCTGTGTAGTAGGGAAACCCTGACCTAAACTTATTTCCTAGAATCTGCTTAAGATTTGTTTTACAATGTAAACCTCCTTCTACCCTTCTGCTTGCTAACTTTAAAAACAGTTAAATTCTATCAGCTTTATCCCAAATAATGAATACAAGTTGTGCAGACAGAAATTGCAAGTGAACATTCCCCTTGTGAGCAATTAGTTCCCTCCTCCATGTCAGGGTTTTGCTTCTGAGTTGGCCACAGTCTCACTCAGCACTGTTACCCAGCACCCTCTCCTGTTCATGTCACTCTGTGGTAAACACAAAGAAATGTAATGCATAGCTCAGGCTCTCAAGGAACTTACTAAATGGTTGCTTCAAAACTTGGTTTTTCTAAGTCCATTTTTAGAACCTTCTGTTACAATGGAATGAGAAAAAGTAAAAATAGTCCAAACAGGCATTTCAAAACAGGCATATACTCATTTTTCATCTTATGTCATGGATGTCTTTAGCTTCTTTAGAGGGACAGAGAAAAGAAAACTCCTAGCAGCCTTGAATTCTAGTGATACTCTGTGGTACATTGTTTTTCTCTGGAGGTAATTCAGGGATCTGTAAGAGCCTTCTCATTTCTCTCTCTCTCTCTCTCTCTCTCTCTCTCTCTCTCTCTCTCTCTGTGTGTGTGTGTGTGTGTGTATTGACTGTCTTTCTGTGTGCTTCAGCATCAGCTATAGGAGGGTATGTGAAGGGACATCTATTCTTTGGGAGCAGATGTTGGCCTTACCTCAAATGTGGATGCAACTCCTAGCTACCCAACTCCCTGCCCTGTAGTTTTCTCAGGAAAAATCACTAGACTTAGGCCATTGACAAATAACTCACCTGGGAAGGCCCACTAAGCCAAGATACATGCAAGTTGTGCATGACCTTGAGAGATGACATTTTCTTTGTTGCTACAACAAATGGGGTGTGCGTTTCTCCTCCCAGTACACCTGCCATTGGTTGCATTATGTGGATAGGATTTCCGAGATCACTGCTCTGCTTTCTCATGAAAACATCTTTTCCCTCTCTTTATTCAGTGATCATGCTCTGGGACAACAAAATATAAAATATCAATTCACCATATTGAATAAACACTTTTCTAATTAAAATGACTGAGTTTATGTTGGATGGAGGAGGGGAATCAGGCATACAAGATCCATCTGTTGTTGTTTGGACCTCACTTTGAGGGAGTCATAAAATGCAAGCTGTACAGACACAAACTCCACATGGTCACTCCTGTATACAATTAGTGTTCTGTGTCCACCTTAGTTTCCATGGAGCTGTGTGTTCTTTAGGGCAAGTGCAGAGAACATTGGTGGTGAAACTTCAGGAACCTTTTCTCTCTTACACTCATGCAACAAAGATAGAACAGGCAGGCACAGTCCCTAGTGACTCAGAGTTCTTTGGAAGTTAATATGCTGGGACTTTATTCAAAATACATTCCTTTGTGAATCAGGAGATCGTATCCTGCAAGGGGCTGAGGAAGGCGTGCTCATTTTCAGGTCCTTCTATGCCTCTGCATAAACCCTTCCCTGTTTATTGAATGACTATTGTACCTCAGGGTCTTGATATTTATCACTGAATTCCAACCACAGTCCTAAGAGAAAGGAAAAGAGGCCAGTGGCATTGATTGAATACTAGGCATCATAAGTACTTTGATAATATTACTTTAAATTTGATATAACCATAAGAGGCAAGTCTAATTTTATTATGTATCATCTCATAGTTGAAGATACTGAGGCTCAGTGAGATTAAGCAGCTTGACCAAAGTCACATAGCTGGTAAATTATAAAACTGGGATTTGAACCCAAAGTCAGGGACTTCATGATCCAGGCTCTTCCCACTACTCCCTCTGTTGCAGTGAGACAGTAAGTTCTCCAACACAGAAGTCATTTTGCCATTTTCTCTTTGAGTGACAGATGTTACAATGAGTTTGGTAGAAATGTCACAGTTTAATCAAAGGATGTATGTTTTAGGACTTTTTAATTTGCATTTTCATTTGCCTTAATAGTTTTCTAACAATTTTATACCAATTCATAACTTTCTTCATGTAGGAATTATTCTTTATTTTCAATACAGACTATAAACTATTCAAAAGGTAATTATCACAATAAGCCAAGACATATAAATGCTTAAAAGATATGGAATATTGTCAAATATTTTGCTGTTCTTACTCAAAGTGCTAATAATTTAGATGATAAAGATTCCTATTTTGTTTTTTTTACTGATAAAAATATTCAGGCAAAGTACTACTTATACTTAACAAATACAAACTGGAAACCTGAACATAGTAGTGGGTATCATTTCCTTTGCTTTTACTGACAATAGCTTCAATCATTGTTAAAATTAATTTAATAGCTCCTTACTTATCTCAAATTTCCCAAATATATAGCTTCGTTGCCTTGTCCCCATAACTATTAGGTTGGGAGTGGAGAGACTACTATGCACAGACAATGTTCTAGGTTGTAAATACATAGTTGAGAAATAATCTCTTTAATTATTTATTTTAAAATATTTGGGGGAGGGGCACAAGGTGGTGGTGTGCTTAGGTATAATGAAAGAGAAGATTTATAGGAGATTTAAAAATGACTAGAAAGTAGTAAGAAAGTTGTGATCAGAGGCATAGGAGACAGCAGCTCATGCGTAATTTTTGTAAGCCGTGGTATATAATGACTGCTTCTAAGTATAAATTGAGTAAGCAGGACAATTAATTGGTTAAAAAAGTGCCCGAAGAGGATTCAAAACACATGTTCACGTAAAAACTTGTATTTAAATGTTCACATAGCATTATTCACAAAAGCCTCAGATGGAAACAATCCAAATGTCTATCAGTGATGCAAGAAAATACAAAATGTGGTATATACATACAGTGGAATATTATTCAGTCATAAAGGAATGAAATTTTGACACAAATAACAGGAATAAATCTTGAAAACATTAATGCTAAATGAATGAAGCCAGTAACAAATACTACCTAAAGTATCTGCTTTTATGAAACATCCCACATAGGTAAACCCATAGACATAAAGGAGGGAGAGCAGTGATTGCCAGGGAGGGGCTGGAGGAAGAAGGATGGGAATGACTGTATGATCGATACAGGGTTTCTTTTGGGGCTGACGAAAATATTCAGAAGTAAGATAGTGAAGTTGTTTATATAACCTTGAGAATATATTAAAAAGTTATACACACAAAAAGGTAAATAGTTCAGTTTTTCAAATCACTCACATTGTGTGATAATGTATAAAATAACTGGCAACTGAATATTTCAGGAGAAGACTGAGGACTGATCAGAAGCTTGGAAAAGCAGGAAGTGTCCCGATGCTTGCTTTGTTCTTCATATTAAGACTTGTGATCTAAACTGATAATCGAGCATTATATACAATAGTTCTGTTTGGCATTTAGATTTTTAAATAATAGCAGAGCTTTGGCAAGTTCATATGGCCTGTTTTTGAAATGATTCAGCTGTGTTAGTTCATTAGAGCACATGATATTTCCATTTCTCAGGACACTCACTATTGTGCAGTAACCAAGTTGTAAAGTATGATGTGGCGACTTACTGGTGGAATGAAGCTTCTTCACAAAATATGCACAATTGAAGGCTTACCTAGACCAGGCAAATGACTGTCTTTGGTGGGGGACAGGGGAAGTTTGCTGAGTAACTTTCAATTTTGGGGACAAAGGAAGAGTTGTAACTCCAATAATGCATTCCCAGAAGCTTTTTTTTTTTTTTTTTTAAGGGAAAAAATACAACTACTTCCTAAAAAAGGTACAGGTAATATGTATTTGGAACACTTTAAAAAATTGAAATGAGCCTCTAGTAGAATAAAGAGAGAGAAAGGAAAGGAAAACCTTGAAATATTTAGCTTTTTCCCTTCCCTTGGATCTACTTTTTGACACAGGCCCCAAAATGAATGATTTGTTAATTTCAAGTTTGTCCTAAATGTCTTTTGAATATGTTCAGAAACTGATTATGCAAAAAAAATTGAACAAAGTTTAGGGAAAAAAGTTATTGTAGTGTTGACATCCAGACGTTAACATCTGTTCTCTTGTTTGTGCCTCTGACCACATTAAAATACGTGATGTCCCTTAAGAGCTGTTCCATGAGTTTGCTGAGGACTTTAATGACAAATATGTTTCACCTTTGACCTTGAAGAAAACCAATGTCGTGCTGTACTTTATTTGCAGATGTCAAGCGTTCTCCACAGTGGGCTAAGAAAGCCAGAGTTGACAGGCAAGAGACACGTATGCTTACACTTGAAATGGATGTAGAAGAAACGTGCATTTTTGAGTGGAAACCATTTTCAAAGAGAGATCATTTGCCACTACAAGGACTGTTGGATGCTCCCTTTTTCACCCTTTTGGTTTTATTCAAATCATTCCACATATTACCAAAAGACAAGTATGCTAAGAGTTTGAACTGTGAAAGAGTATATTTTTAATTACATTTGCATTTTAAAAGTTAACTTGAAAGATAGTTTTGTACATTGAAGTCATTTTTTTTCTATTCAAATTATGTGAAAGTATTTTGAAAATATTAAAAAGTAGTCATTTTTAGTTTTTTAAATAAATATAATGCACATTAAAAAGGACTTTCATTCAAATTCATGTAAAAGTTTAATTGCAACACAAACCAGGCTTAGATGTGCATAAATTAGCCTGAGAAAATTCCTAAAATTCTCAACTATGAGGTTATTTCTGAGGAGTGGTCAATTTTTTATTTTCCCAAATTTTCTCAATACTTTCCTACCCCAAGAGTAAAATGTATTGATTGTACCCCAGTTTATGGGTCAAGGCCCAATTGTCTTTGGGATGATAGCAGTTCTGGTGAATATTTACATTTTTGAAAAGAAAATTAGGAAATTTAAAGTGTGTCTACAAGTTAACCTCCAGGACATGGAGTTGGTTTGGTTGTGTTTATGACATGTACTCCAAAGCATGACTTCTATATGGTTTTAGTTCCTGAATGAGAGGTGGGATGCCAAAACCCAGTCTATATCAGTCTGTGTTCTGGGACCTGGAGTCTGGGGCTTCACCAATGTAAGGTCTCTTGGAGTGTTTAGCTTTTCCTTCAGTCCTACCATATAGAGAGTTACTTGGTTTTATTTTGTACTTGTTCTAACCTCCTTCCTCTTTTCAGCTCTCTGAAACATTCCTGGGGCAGGGGTGGGGAGTTAGAGGGAGACAAAAATGCACTGGAGATATCAGCACCAGCTTTTGTGTTTTAAATATATAGTAGGGGTCTTACCATGTCATTCAGTTTGTTTTTTTTGTGTGTGTGTGCAGGATATAATGATAGATTCTGTAAAGAATAAAAAAAATGTGAATAACGTCTATAATTTCAAGTCGGGCAAATAATGGTAATAAAGGAAAAGTTATGCTTGCTTCTTAGGAGCAGTTAGGAAAGTATTGTAGGAGTTCAGAAGAACGAGGAAATAGCCAAGAGGGGAGGCTTCCTGGAGGAGCATGAGCCTCCATTGTTGGTAGAGAATGGGTGCCGAGGAAGAATTATCAGAGGAAGGGACTAGAAAAGGTGATGATGTGCAGCAAATAGAAGGATACAATATTGATATTAGATGATGCAATATCTGAGTTATAGAATCACCAGATGAGAGAGATCTGACCATGTTGGAACACCTGGTAGAGGTCACTTCCTAGGCTTCAATTTCCAACTTCAACTATAAAAATGAGACTTCACAGGTATTTTCTAAGGTCTAATATTGCTCTACTATTTTTGGATTAAAAAAATAAACAAAACAAGAATTAATTAAGGCTCATTCCAATAGTCTAGCAAAGTGGTCTAGACAAATATAAAAGAATATTTCTAAATAGAGTCAAATCTAAAATAATCTAAATATAAGAGTGTTTTGAATGGTGCAGTAGAAGTAGAAATGAGGGAAAGATGTGATAGAAAGAATACTCATTACTTGGAAAGTATTGGATGTGGGAATTGAGAGAGATGGGCATGACCAGACTGTTGGGTTTCAAGCCCACCTGTCTAGAAAAATGGAAGGAAATAGAAGAAGGAGCTTATTTTGTGGCGGGGATAACTCAGCCTCAGGCATACTGTCTTTGAGGTGTTGTCTTCAAGTCCAGGTGGACAGATCTCACTAGTTGTAAACCGAACAATGCTTAGGGGGATGTCAGTTTGTAGAAGATTTGGGAAGGGACCATCAGTGCTCTGAGATGCATGAGGGTGAGAGGGAAGTAGCAGACAGGAAACCATTATGGTTCAGATAGGAGCAGAAAGACAATAAGCAGAGAGAGGAATTTTGAGTGAAGTCCAAAGAAAAGCCAGGTAGAAGGGAGGAGGGACATTTGACCATGTCAAGTGCTGCCTGGAAGATGAGGAGGCATTTGGTAGGGATAAGAAAAAACCCTAGCTGGTAATTGCTGGTGGGGAGGTGATTGGTCACTATATGGGTTTTTCCTGTTAGACCTGCAAGGAAAACCCAGAAAAGGTGAAGGGAAATCAATGTTGCAAGATGTCTAGGAAGAGACAAGGCTTAGAAGTCTCAAGACAATGGCTTGTTCTCATTTTACAGTTTTCTTAACATGCCCCATCTTTTTTTTTTTTTTCCTGATGAAAAGCTCAGAGCCTCTCTTGATATCCTCATTAGTGATGCTAGTGATGAAAGCCTCTCCTAGGGTATATTATACCAGTGCAAGGCTAGATTAGATGTAAAATAACATAAAAAGACAGGAGAGTTTCACTACTACCTAGAGTTGGGGGCCAAGTACTTGGAACCATTGTCAAGCAGAAAATGAAAACTCCAAACTCAGCAACCCAAAAGCAAACGTTGACTGTTTGACAGTCAATCAAACTACTGATAAAAGTGTCCCAGTAGTGTTTTCTTTTCTTTTCAGAGTTAAGACAAGGGAAACCACAGAAATAAGTCAAAAGGTGAAAGCAGCCAAGCCACCTGGCTCCTGAGCAGTCTCAGTGCAGCCCACCACTTGGGGTGCAATTCAAGATGCCTCAGCCTTTGATTTCTAAGCCTCTTTTCTCTGTATCAGGTATGTAACCTGAGTGATGTCTCTCCCTGTGCGCTGTGGTGCCAGCGCGTGATCAGGCAGGGCTCTGGGGCTAATGGTCCTCAGGTTTGAATTTCAGGGGGTGGGGACTTACAGGCGGGTGGGTTGAGGGGAGCTGGCTTTGGCAGGCAGCCCAGATTTCTGGAATGCGTGCTCTTTGCCTGATGGGCTAGCAGTTTGGCATCGGGTTCCTTCCGTGAATGCATGAGAACAATAGTCATGTGGCTCCAGGGCTAATTAGCTGTGTGAAAGCCATGGGGACCAAGCTCTTCTCCCCGCTGCGCGCTTGGCGGGGGAGGGGGGATTTACACCCCCCATCTCACAGTCTGCCTCCAGGGAGCCTGCTTCAACACTTGCTGACTGGGGGAGCACCTGGAAAATGATGCAGGGGGAAGTGGAGTTACAGGGTAGGAATCAGACTTGATAGTTGTGTCACATGGGTGGCCTACAGTGACATTACATCAGGAAATGGCCCTGTGCAAAGCCGTGGTGTTTCTTTTGGTGCATTTATATGAGTGCTGCTTGCTTTTGACTAGGTGTGGGTGCACAGACTCATTTTCTGGGACTTTCTCTCTTTTCTTTCAAAGAGGGTGGTGTGGGGGGTGCGCTTCCTATACCATTTGCTTTCAACGTGTGTAAATATTTTAGAGGGGAGTAGGCTGAAGTGAAGGAAGGCTTCAGGCTTCATGGAACATCAGCCAATTTCTTGGGTGAATGTAATATTTGGATTTAGTGGAATCTTAGCTTTGAGAGGGTCAAACGTTCTTGAATATTTGACAGGAAAAAAGTGATTTTTCATTCAGAGTCATTAACTCAGAATAATTCAAATGTACATAAAGTTAAATTAAGAATGTTATTTATTTAATGAAAATAATTATAAGAATCTTCTAATAAGATGTCCCAGATGCTGTGAAATATAAGTAGATGTTTAACGTACATCTTTTAAGGTGTACATCCATCTAATTTAGAATGTCATCAGTATTCTCACCCTTATTCTTCAACACCCCTTTTGTCTGGACTGAGAACACCAGGATAAGATTTAGAAGGTATGACAAAAGGAAAAGTGTTTCTTATATGGGTTTTAATCTAAAACTGAACTTTTCTTAGGTAGTGCTCTTAACATCTGTTTCCAAATCAGTTTTTTCCTTCCTGTCTATCATTAATCAACTCCCTTAAGATTTAAGGCTTGGATTTGTTTAAAAGCCTCAATGGTGCTATAGTTGAGGAAATAGATGTTTAGAATACTTTTCTCTGAAGTTCTTCAAAATAAAAATATTTGAAATTATTATTTTTAAAAGAATGAATGAATCAATGTGTTCTTATTAATGTATCTGCACAGTTTTGCCCATTAAACAGTCTCAGTATTCAAAAGTTTAGTATCTGACAAATGGCATCAAGACATCAACATCACCTGGGAATGTGTCAGAAATGCAGAATCCCAGGTTCTGCCCAGGTCTGTTGAATTAGACTGTTTTGATAAGATCCCAGGAGTTTTGTGAAAAACAGAACACGGGAATAAATTGGTACTTTATCTCGAAACTAAAATTCACGTCTATGTTCTCTCATGAATTTTCTAGACATATTCTCTCTCTCTCTCTCTCTCTCTTTCTCTCTCTCTCTCTCTCTCATTCTCTGCCTTGATTAAGACTGTTCCATAGAAATATAAAGGACTACTTTTGGGACATCTAGATTTTTCTCTATATGAAGCATGTGAGATGACTTGGCGGTTGGAGACCTTCCTGTTAACAGCCCTTGTAACAGAACATTCCCTCAAACCAAATTCGACAATTATTAACATGTTTAAACAGAGAACAATGTTTACTAAGGCATTCTTCCTGTGGTTTAACATATCCTGTGAAAAAGGTGGAATGGGGGTTAGGGGGATAAATGGAAACCTTAGCTCTATGAGTAGTTTAAGGTAATCTCAGAACTAGAGGTTTAGGTAAGAAAAATATCCCTCTTCCTCAGAAGCTAACCTTTCACCCATGCAATTGATCATCAATAACCTTTACACTGGAAGTGACTCCATTCAAGTAATAGCGGATGTGCTTAATAGCCAAATTTCTCTCTACCTCTTAGTTCTGCGTAGAGCAAATTATGCACTGCATACCCTTTAGTTAAGAGTGTGAAATTGCTTCAACAAATAGGACTGAGTAGGACAGAGGGTCTCAGCTTCATTTCAGCTCCCAGTGTGGGCAGGGCTTCTGTGGCCTCAGTGCCTGGCACAGAACAGAGGTTCAATGCATTATAGCAGTAATTTCAGTTAATGTTTGGGCTAAAAATACATGAATCTTTTAACAATATGAGTGTTCATTTGCATTGAATGGGGGTAATTGTCAGAGGTAAGGACATGTTCTCTAAAAGTGGGGCTTTCTTTTCTTGTTACATCTGAGTGTCCAAAAGAGGCTGTGTGGATACCACATGTGGGCATGCAGAAATGTTGGATTTCTAGACCTGTAGTCTCCTTGACATCAGGGGCATTCATGTCAGCCTGGCATTCTGCATGGAATTTTCTCTGGAACATAGACTCATTTATTCAGTGAACTGCTGACAGCTTAAAAGATGCACACCTGCTGGGGACTGCATGTGGCCCTTGGTTAGGAGACAGAGTATAGTTTCTGATCTCCAGGAGTTCAATGTGGGGGGTGATAGTAGACAGCTACATATGTAAACAAATAACGACACTGCTTATTTATTTATTTTTTTAATTAATCTACAAGAAGTACTCCATAGGTGTGCAGAGGAAGGAACTCCCAGCTCACAGACACGATCCAATCTTAGGCATTTCTTCTCAGGAATCAAAGATTTTCTCTAATTGACAAAGAGCAAGTTATTAAGTATTTACTGTGTGCTGGGCACAATTCTGTTTTATATGTTGACTTAATCTTCACTGGAGAAGCTAGCCTATTCTTTCCATTTTACAGATAGGAGTCTGAGTGAGGACTGAGATACAATGAAGACTGGGAGAAGGAGTCCAGTGCCTTGTCCTTAAGCCTTCTGCTGGACTGCCTCTTGCCTGGAAAGAAAGATATACTCCTGGCAGGAGGAAAAGTTCTGTGTATAGTGCTGGGGAAGTGAGGGGACATGGCATATTGTGGAAATTGCAATTAATTTAGTGCGACTTCTGAGCAGAGTTAGAAAGAGGAGGTAGGAGCTGAATCCTCATTTTAGATGTTAAGGGATTTAGTACTCCTCTCTAGTTGATAGCTATTGAAGGGATTTATTTTATTGTGACAAAATATGCATAATGTAGAATTTGACTACTTAAACTTTTTAAAACATATAATTCAGTAGTAATAAGTACATTCACATTGTTGTATAACTTCACAACCATTCCATTCCAGAAACTTTCATCTTCCTAAACTGAAACTTCCTATTAAGCAATTATTTCCACTTTATCTCTCTCAGCCCTTGGCAACTACCATTCCACTTTCTATCCATGGATTTGACTATTCTATGGACCCCATATACGTGGAAGCATAGAATATTTGTCCTTTTGTGATTATCTTATTTCATTTCATATACTGTCCTCAAGGTTCATTGTAACTGTTGTAACATGTCAGGACTTCTTTCTTTTTAAGGACTAGTCTTCACTGTAATGTTTGTACCACATTTTGTTTAGCCATTCAATGGTTGATAGACATTTGGGCTGCTTCCACCTTTTGGCTATTGTAAATGGAGGGATTTTAATGTGGGAAATGATAGAGTCAGATTTATAGTTTAGAGATAAAGAGGGAAAAATCCTTTGGCTACCTGTTGGGTGGAATGAATGAGAGGAAGGCAGAGATAAGTTTTAGCCTCTTGAGATAATTCAGGTGACAGATAATAAGGGTTTGCACTGAGGTAGTGTTGTAGGGTAGATGAGAGGAGGGACAGATTCAAGACATTGTTAGGAAATAAAAGCCATAGAATTTGTTACTAGTTGGAAAGGGTTTAATAAATGAGAGAAGAGTTATCTAAGACTTCAATGTCTGACCTGGCAGTAGGGTAAATAATGGTGAAATAGGACCTATCAGAAGAAAAGGAAGATTTCAAGAGGTAAATGCTTCAGAAGGGGTTCTTCTGTTACCTCAGAAATTCAATGCAATTGTGTATGTCACATGCATTTTCTGGTGAGAAGATTGATTCCTTTCCTTAGATCATTCTAAAATTTTTTCTAGTTAAAACAATCAGCACTGTAAGCAGTATCAACTGAACCAGACTGAGGAAGGGCAGAACAAGTTAAAGAGCATGGTTGGAGAAATTGTCCTTGGAATCAGAAAAGAAACAACTTTTCTCTTAGATAAGAAATACTAAAATTGTAGCAAATTTTTTGGCTGGGTAGGGTGGTAGTGGAGCAGGAAGTTGTAGCAATGCTCATCAAATGTTCTCTCACTGTCTCTGTGAAGTGAAAGACAAAGTAGTCCTCCTGCTATTGAGTATGTCAGTGTTTGCAGAAGAGATTGAGAGTGATGAGGGGACAGAGTCATCAATTGTGGAGAAACCTAAAAAAATGTTCATCAAATTAAAGCATGAAAGTGTAAAGAAAATGTCTTGAGTGGTAAGAAGGTGCTAAATAAATGTGTCTGCTTTTATAATATGCTCAAACTTGCCCTTATTGGGCAGCACTCATATGTTGAAAGATCTCTTTTTTTATTTTTGGTTAAAATGGATTTTTTCTTGTAGCATGTATTTTCCTTTTCAAGCTTAACTTTTCCATGTTCTTTCATCAATTACATCATCAGTTGCATCCATAGGATGTAATTTTCAGAGTCCATCTCAACATACTAACCTTATTTCGAAATGTGGAGCTTATTATTAAAGGTACAGCTTTAAATATGGTCTCATTGGTCAGATTCATCTTCCTTTCTCTAATGGTAAATCATTATTAAACCTATCTGGAAGGTTGCAAATTGACAATGCTAAAGGCATGCCTCTCTTACAGTCCCAGCTTGCTGAATGAATGAATGAATGTTTGCAGAAATCTTTGTAAAAGTTGGAAAGTAATCTTTATACTTTAGAATTGAAGTAAAAGAGTTCAATGAAGATAAAATAAAATGATGACCTAAAAATACAGGTAAGCCATAAAGCACTATACACTGGCTAGTTATTATCCTCATTATTTTCTCTTTATTTCTGATATCCTGGGCACATTGTTTCTGAATTCAGAATCCAGTCTTTATCAGTAACTACAGAGCTTCATTGCAATGTTGTTCTTTCCTCACAACTACTGCAATGCAGATATTCCTATAGCTATCTTAATTATTCAAATTAACTTATTTTTAAATATTTTGAAGTTCAACTTGTATAAAATGTCTTTTCCTTTAGCTTAAAAAGTATCCATTTGTACCAGGTAGATCTGTGTCCTAATATTTCACGTGAGTAGAAAAATTATAAATGTTCATCACATTAAAATATTTTATTGTGAAAAATTTCAAACATAGAATTAGGGGAATAAAGAGTACATTGAGTACATATATATCCATCACCCAGTTTTGACAGTTATTGATATTTTGCCACTTTGTTTAAACCATCAACCTATACATTTTCTGTTGAAGTCATTTAAAAAGGATCTGATACCTTCATATGATTTTAATGCTAGACACTTCAGACAGCATATCTGAAAATCATGGGCATTTTTAATAATCATAAAATTGTTTACACACCTAAAATTAATATTACTTACATAATTAAATTTCCCTGATTGGTTAAAAAAAGAGATTTTCTTATACTTGATTTGTTCAACTGAGGCTGCATGTCTTAGTTTGGGCTGCTATAACAAAATACCATAACCAAGGGGACTTAAACGAAACATTTATTTTTCAGAGTTCTGGAGACTGGAAGTCCAGAATTCAGGTGCCGTCTGGTTTGGTGCCTGGTGAGGGCCTCTTCCTGGTTTGTAGACAGTGCCTGCCTTTTTATGATGTGCTCAAAAGGGAGATGAGAACTTTCCTCTCTTATATGGTCACTAATCCCAAAATGGGGTTCTACATGCATACTCTCATCTAAGCCTAACTACCTACCATGACCCCAATTCTAACTGTCATTGCACTGGGGATGCCATATGAATTTTGGTGGGGGGAGTACATTCTGTTCATAACACTTTATAAATATATTACATATAGCATTTATTTATGTCTCTCTTTTTTAAAACCTGTTTTAATACGGAGTAGAAAACCTCTTTTCATGACTTTGTTGCAGAAACTGGGTCAGTGGTCTTGTAATATGTCCCACATTCTCGATTTGTCCATTGGCTCCTTTATTTGATTGTGGTTCCTTGACCTGCTATATTTCCTGTAAATGGAGTTTAGCATTAGAGGATTGTATATGTGCGAGCTCATAATTTTTGCCTCAAATACTTTATAAATGGTTTTGTTTGCTTTCTGTAGCCTAGATTGGGAGGGTCACAACATTTGGTCACCCCAACTCAGTGCTGCTATGCAATACCATGCATTTAGAGATAACACTAACACAGAATAATCTTTAAAAAATAAAGTAAAAATTGTTTTCATCCTTATTTAAAAAAGCAAGACATGTTACTTGTAAAATATATACGATATACAGATTAGCAAAAAGAAAAACAGCCACCTTAAAATCTTAACTTTTGATAACTGCCATCCAAATTTTGGTGTAGGGAGAAGAAATTTTGCTAGTATATCTTAGAAAATTTCAACTTATTCATTGCCCTTGATGTTACATGCATTTCATTTAATTTCGTATATTTTGTATAAACAGGACAAATAGGTTCTAATGCTATATATTTAGTCTCTAGATATTAAAGAGGCTGAAAATGTATGACAAAAGTAGAATTAGTATACCAGAGCACTTTGTACACTTTGTGCTATATTCATTGAAAGACCATCATTTGAAAAGGACTTTTGGAAATAAATTTGTGAAATTACGTAAATGACATGTGGATTGGTGATAAAGAGGAGGTCTCAAGATGGTTACAATAGAATAACAATGGAAAGTGGAATCCATAATGGTAGACTTTCCCGATTTCATCACAAGCACATATAGATACCAGGTTTTGATAGAAAGGCAATGCTAACTAGGGCGTGAGGATGGTGATGGATTCAGTAGCACTCAGTAAAAAATAAAATCATAGAGTTATAGCATGTGGCTAGAGACTAAAATTCTCCACATTTAAATTTTTAGAAGTGATGAGAATAAGTAATGTATATGCACAATAAGATTTAAGAAATTTTCATTTGCAGATTTATTTTGGTTAACTCAGATATGTCTGATTTTTAATTCTGAATGACTATTCAATGCCATGACAACTCTTTCCAAAGTGATTCTTAATAGATGTTCATAGACTCACTGAGTAAACTGTCACTTGCAAACAAAGATACAGTGTATTAAATTTATGAAATATGAAGTGTATAAATATATTAATTGTTTTTTCCTCTTAAGCTCTAGAAAGATGTAGGAGAAGTAGAAAAGGTAGAAGTTAATAGAGAAATGAACATAATATTGTCAAAGATAAGTTCATTTCAGGTTCTATAAAAATCAGGATTAATAATTTTTTTACTTCCTGTGGATAAATTTACCTCCTTAATTCTAAAGATCAAAATATCTTCTTTCTGGTGGGCCTCTAATTATTTTCAATAGTGCAGATGATAGCATGGAACATGATAACATTAGAGATAGTCTCCATTGACACTTTTCAAACTGATTGCCCAAATGAGCTCAAAAATATAAAATTGTTAAGAATTACATTTCTTAAAACTAAAAACTACATACTACTGAAATATTCTTTACTGAAACCCCCTTTCATGTTTACATTCATCAATTCTCTTATTAGACTAACTTATATTAGAAGAATTTCAAATGAAATCTGTGATTGCTCTTTGTTAAATATATGGGAAATAAGATATGTTTTTAATTGAAAAGATTTGGTATATTATACATATGAAAAAATTTAACATGTTTTTATTAGTTGTAATATTTGATTCAGATGATAGAGATTCTAATTATATTGCATTAAAAATAAAATTTACCTTAATTTTTCATCAACCTCCCCTTTGGTATAGAGCCTTCTAGTATTTCTTTATAATATATACTATTAATCTATCATCTCATTACACATACTGTGAATATATACATTTTCTGAAATTATTTATGTGCTTTCTTAAAATTTGCATACATTTCAAAGCAGGTAAAATTGAACAATATGGGGAATATATGGATATTCATTATATTATCATTATACATGTATGTTTATATGTTACATACAATATTCTATATATTTGTTTTATTATTTCACATCACTATATGCTTTTTAGGATATTGAATTCACAACTCAGTCTGTGTGCATTCTACACCACACCCACCACCAGAGTTCTAGTTTCCTTTACTCCTTATTTTTTTTGTTTTGACTTTATTTTTAGGTCAAGAAAAGAGCATAATTTATCACATTAAATACTTCAACAGACACTCAGGAGAGTATAATATAATGCACATTTCTAAAACAAACTTTAAAATGAGTATAGTAGAATATATAAAAATTCGTATTAGAAACGAGTCTTCCTTAATTTAGGAAAGTTAAAAATTGGAATTATCAAGAAGGATAAGGTAACTAAAAAAAAAAGTTTGATAAAATTAAAAAAAATTTGGCTAGCATTATCTTTCCAAATAAAACAATGTCAATAACAATAAAACTAAACAGGATAAAATATTAAGCACACAGGTTTGGGTATAAAAGATGAATTTGAACCTTGGCTCTCACACTTGTATACTTAGGCAGATTTCTTAGCTTTGGTTTTCTTATCTATAAAATGGGGATAAGAAAATCTGCATCATAGGCTTATCTTAAATAGGATAATATATTCCATGTTCTTGAATAGGCCCCACAAAATGATCACAAGCAAAGAAATTGAAGAGGTAATCAAAAGTCTCTCTAAAAAAATGAAAGCCCGGGACCAGATTGCTTTTTTAATGAATTTCACCATACCTTCAGTGAAGAATTAATACTTATTCTACTCAAACTCTTCAGAAATACTGAAGAACAAAGAACACTCCCAAACACTCTCCATTAGCCCAATATCACACTGATAACAAAAGCTGAAAGAAAACCCCAAGAAATAAAGAATTACAGACAAATATCTCTAATGAGCATGGATGAATAGGTCTAATAGACATGTTTTTAAGTGGGGTTTCTTTGCACTTTAAATATCATATTTTAGTTTTTTTTTGTAGAACTGGTTTTGTGGTGATGAATTCCTTTAACTTTTGGTTATTGGAAAAACTTTTATCATTCCTTCAGTTCTGAATGATAAGGTCGCAGATTATAGTACCCTAGGTTGAAAATCCTTTTCTTTCAGCCCTTTGAATTTATCATGCCATTTCCTCCTGGCCTGTAGAGTTTCAGTTGAGAAATCCCCTGACAATCTTACTGGAACTGCTCTGTATGTGACTCATTTTTCTCTGGATGCTTTTAAGATATTTTTCTTTACCTTGTATTTGTGATGTTTTAATGACACAGTGTCTAGGTGTAAGTGTGCTTAGGTTTTTTCATAAGGGACTCTGAGCTTCCTGGGTCTAGAGGCTTGCTCATTCTTCAGGTTAGGGAAGTTCTCAGCTATTATTTCTTCAAATACAATTTCTGTCCCCTTTTCTCTCTCTTCTTCTTGGACCCCTATAATGAGAATATTATTTCTTTTGATGTTATCCTAGAAGTGTCAAATGCTGTCTTTATTTCTTTGTATTCTATCATCTTTACTGGTTTACTTGAGTTCATTCCTCTGCCCTGTCTTCTAGCTCACTGATTCTCTTGGCGGCATTATCAATCCTATTTTTGAGTCCCTCTACTGAATTGTTTAGGTCACCTATTGTGTTCTTTATTTCTTTGACATCTGTTTTGAGCTGCTGCATTTCTTCTCTCTCTTTTTTGCTGTTGTTTTATTTCTTCCTCTATTGTTCTCTTGATTTCTATGAGTATATTTATCACTGTTGCCCTAAATTCATTCTCTGGCAGTTTGCACACGTCCATTGTATTCAGATTTTCCCTTGGGTTTTTGATTGGATCCATCATTTCATGTATATTTCTTGTGTCTTTGCTATGTTTGACATTTTGCTTATATTTCTGTAGGTTAGGTTTTCCTTCAGTGGTAGCCTTGTGCAGGGTATTGACTTACACTGAGTAAGCCTGAGTTTTGATTTGAACCCTGATATTTCTTGAGTTTTGTGGCATCATCACTGATTGGATTTATTAAAGTTCTTATGTGGGTCCTCTGCTGCTCCCCCCAAATTCAGTCTATGGGGTTGGAGTTTGTGTGTGGGATGTAGAGCCTTCCCCCAGCATTCCAGTTCCCAACTGCAATGACCACTTTTCTGCTGGCTCACAATCAGCAATCAGGTTGAAGTTTCATCTACACACTCAAGAAGGCGATAGTGGGTAGAGTTCACTCTTCCCCTTGAAGACTCCCTGATTCCTTTACTGAGGGTAGGATTTCCGGTGGGTGTGTCTTGCAACTCCAGGGCAATATGGTGGGAGAAAGTAGGGATGGGTGATTCCTTTAGCTGCTTTCTGGTTATGGCAGTGCCTAGCACAATTTTCTTGCCAGGATTCCCATTCAAACCACCGGAACACGCTTCTTCTTCTGCCCTGTGCCTAACCCCCCACACCCCCACCCTCCCGGCTCCATATCCTTGTGCTGCTGGGCAGCCTCTCTGCTACTTTTTAGATTCCTGGGTGGACCAGTTCTTTCCAATTTTACCCCTTCCTCTATAGCCAGAATCCTGAGTCTGAGTCTGTGATGTAGCTCTGAACCCAGATGTTTTTAACCTAGCTTTTTTGAATTTTTTGTGACTATCACTATTGCTGCTATGGCAACCCGTCTACCTGCTTTTCTTCTGTGTTTTTTTCTGGAGAATAGGTGATTTTTCTAGGTGCTCTGTGGGGAGTACGTGAATCTTGCTCCTACCAGATCACCATCTTTGCCAGAAGTCTTTGTGAATATATTTTAATATTTTGAAATATTCTCCTATAATGTCATTGGAATGGAATTTATTTAATTAATATACTACCTTTTGTCCAATTCAGGAAAGTCACAAATCCATGGTTCAAAATTCTTATTCAGTTTTGACCTTAAATCACTCTGAGAGCAAAGACTGCAGGCCTAAGTGGTCTAAGACTGCTGCCCTGTTTTTCTGAGGGTGCAGGGTAGGTGATGTGAAGGGTTAGGGGAGACTTAAGAGTGGGGTTGGGGTGCAGGAAGAAGGGTGTAGACTGGGTGCCCTTTGAGAGTTTTCCTGAAGAATTGAAATGTAGCTTTTGTGTCTTATCAAATACCCAAGCTTATCCTCGACCCCTTTCCAAAATCTGATTGCTGATTTCATGTGCTCTGCTCCCCGAATCTTTATTCCTCAACCGTAGTCAAATACCCACACATTAGCATCTTGTGGGAGCTTCTTGGAATACAGAACCACTAGCTGTGTCCCAGATTTGAGGAATCATAACCTTCACCCTAAACAGCTCTCCACAAGTGAGATTTGAGACTCACTGTCCTCAAGCACTTTGACTCAATTAATTTCTGATAATTCTGACTAGGACGAGATTCATGTGGGCTAAATATGCTACATTTAGTTCTGGAGAAAATCTTCAGTTAGCTGGGTGCTCTTTCTCTCTAAGGATGAAGAGCCAGTGCTTGTTCAGGAGAGGTGAAACTGGCCATGACCAGGTGCTTAGAATTTGCAGTTCACATCCAATAACTGAAGAATTTTAGTAAATTATAAGTGTTCCAATCTTTGTTTTACTCTTTGGTGTACTAGAAATCATATTCCTTATTATATAGGGATGGACTGAGGTTTAAATGAAGTCATGTATATAAAGCAAACAGCAATGTACCTGGCACATCAATAGCTGCTCAGCAAATATCAGTTATTGTTATTAATTATTTAAAAATGTTTCTTCATAATACTGTGTTGAGACCAAAGGTAAACTAATAAGTATTACTTTGGGGAATATAAGGGTCTTGAACTCTTTCTTCCTGACTTCAGCTGAAAAAGAAATCCCAAATTTTAACATAGGGTTTCATGGCTTTGACAGAAATCAAGAAAACATTCTAGGTTGAACAATTTATATTATGTGTAGAGACACCATTCAGTACATACCCACTGCTATCTTATTCTTTTACCCACATGGAAAAACACCCAGCAATCTAGCATCCTCTTATTTTTAAAAATGTTTTTCTCTTCCATACAAGCTGAGGTTTAAATATACTTGGATTCCAAAGAGATTGTATTTACAAAGAAACTTCACCTTTAAAAATCATCTGTCAAATTCAATTCTGTAGTATTCTAAGAGAGTACTGGAACAAAGTTGCAATGAGTTCCAAAGGTGAATATACTTTTTGAGGTAAATGCAAAAAAAAAATATTGCCAAAATGCAATATGGACTTTTTCCAACCCCTAAAGTAAATATTTGTAAAGCAAGCCTTGGTGGCATACAAACCATGGAGACAGAGAATTAATCTATGATAACATATTTTTTTAAAGATGGATCTCTGACAATTAGAGGTCAAATTCTTATCCTGGAATTAAGCCAGAATGAGTAAAATAGTTTCAGTAGTTAAGTACTCCTCTAGAAGAGGGAAACATACTCTCTTGGGGACATTATTTAGCTCTAATGAAAGGCATCAACCTTGTTACCATCCATCAAAATAAGGTTACCTAGTATGAACAACTTCTAAACTCTTATAGTTGTCATATATGTGAAGTAACATCCTAAATTACTTTAAATTCAGAAAGCACACGTATCCCACTACATCTGTGACTATTCTATTTTCCTGCTTCAGGTTGCTCATGATAATTTGATATTTTTCTTGTGAATATGATCCCAGCTAATTATTGATTAGATTTGCTAAATATAATACCATGAATATTGCTGGGAGATCACTCTCTGCTTTTCAATGGGGTCCAGGCTCCAGCTTTCCTGTGGCCAATGAGTGAATGAGAAAAGTCTGTCATGGTGTGGATGGGATTCAGAAGCTGTATCCCAGTTTAACAAGCCTGATATGTCACTCACTAGCTTGGACTAGGTAGCTGAATAAAAAAATATGTAACTTCATAGAAAACATAGGTTGATTTCTCTGTATACAATATTTTATAGGATTTATATCAGTTTGTCAAAAGTGTATATGTACACAATCATAATAATGAAATTATACTGGTGTCCTACTTTGTACTTTCATATTTTCAAATATTATTAGACCCATAAAATCCATACAATAGTCATTTTCCTATTCTAATTTACCATTATAACTGCTTTCTGATTATTTTGTATCTTAACTAGCGTTTCCTTAACTAGCTAACGATTCTAATTCATCTGCTTACAGTAACACTCAAATTCCTTCACATTATAAGAGTCTATGCCTCCTACCTCCCAAAAGACAGTACATATACAATTTCCTTTACACCCATGACTTGATTTTCATTTGTATTAAGTAAATTTCTCCTAACATGCATATCCACGAGTCGATCATTTTTTTAAGGAAGGCACCTGCTATTCCTTTATCCCTCTTTTCTTTGAGTGACTATATTTTCAAAATCAATTCGTGATATTCATTGTCACAAGCTTAAAACTATTTAGAAATAACTTTCTAAAACGTTTGCTTAAGCCTCCAGAAAACAAGTGAGGAAAGGCTTCATGGTGCAGGCTATCTCTTTTCAGAGCCAGGTTTAATGGAAAATGTGTTGATGGTTCCTGCATTTCTTCAGGACAGCACTGCTAGAAGGTCCTGATTTTTGTCTAGTGGGCAACTTGGTCTGAAGAACCTGGAAGGATGAATTTTTTGTGACTATCACTCAGCCACAAAAATGTTTGTTTTGAGGACTTATAATGAAAGCCATGAATTGAGGGAAGTCATTATTTTATTTTTAGACTACCTAGTTACAAAAGAGAACTTCACTCCTGCTGACTATTCAGTTGCTGTGTCTGTAAGAATGCTGTGCAGACATGGCCACCAAAGGTCCTTTGGCACCAGAGGTCCCCTCATTTTTTCAAATTGTGGTGAAATATACAAAACATAAAGTTTGCCATTTTAAACATTTTTCGGTGTACAATTCAGAGGATGTTAAGCACATTCAAATTGTTATGCAACCATTACCGCCATCTATCTCCAGAACTATTTCATCATCCCAAACTGAAATTCTAAACCCACTGAAAATAATTTCCCATTCCCTCCTCCCCAACCCTTGGCAATCACCATTTTTACTTTCTATCTCCATGATTTATTAGAGGAATCTCATGTAAGTGGGATCATACAATATTGCCTTTGTGAATGGATTATTTCACTTAGATAAATATTCTCAAGGTTTATTTGGTGCATGTGTCAGAATTCCCTTCCTTTTTAAAGACTGAGTGATATTCCACTGTATATTATATAGCCATATTTTATTTATATATCAGTTGATGGACTCTTGTGTTGCCTCCATGGTACGACTTTTGTGAATAGTGTTCCTATGAACACAGGTGTATAGACACCTGTTTGAATCTCTGCATTTACTTCTTCTGGATAAATACCCCAAAGTAGGATCATATGGTAATTCTATTATTAAATTTTTGAGGAACCACTATACTATTTTATTCATCATTTTTCCACCAACAATGAACAAGTGTTCTCATTTCTTCACGTCCTCACCAATACTTGTTGTGTTGTTTTGTCTTATTTATTTTTAATAATAGTCATCCTAGTTGGTGTGAAGTGGTATCATATTGTGGTTTTGATTTGCATTTCTATGATAATGGTGATGCTGAACATGTTTTCATGTGTTTATTACCCTTTATGTATCTTCTTTTGAAATACATTTGCCCATTTTGAAAACAAGTTGACTTCCTTCCTTCCTTCCTTCTTCCCTCCCTCACTATGACTCTCCCTTCCTCCCGCCTTTCTTTCTATTTTGTTATTTTTAGTTAAACCCTTTGCTTTTGTAGACCCAAGAGAGAGTAAAAACTATCTCATCAGTTTGTCAATCAACATGTTACCTTTATGAATGCAGTATTGCACTAAGCGGGTGTTAAATTTTGTTTAGATGGCACACCAATGACAGCTCTAGGATAACAAGACTTGATATTTACTTGTAGACCAGTTATCTGGAATTTACCAAAGAATTTTGCAGCAGCTGCCACCCAGATTTTGAGAAGGGAGTCAATGAGCCTCTGCATAAATCATCGAGGAAAGCTCTCTGATCAGCAAATCCCTTCTTCCCCTAGCACAATAGCCCTCTGGGCCCTAACTTCAGTCTTCAGATATGATTTAACTACCAGAGGAAAGTAGGGCCCCTGAACAAAACATACTTTGGCACTTATGGCTCTTCTAGATTAAAAGCTTACATTCTTTCTTTTTTTTTAAACATTTCTTTGAAACTTGGGACTTAACATGATTTAGGCTCTTGAAAAGCCATCGTTAACATGCACTCTTCTTCAACCACTACGTGGACCTTTACTCCACGAGCTCTCTAAACATAGATAATTACCATGGTAACCACAGTGTTTCACGACTCTCATACATACACTTGCACCTTTCTTAAAGAAACACAGAACACAACAATGTAGAATTAAAACAGTAAATCATTTGAATGTTTTTTATTTGTTGTTACATAGTTGTCAGAATTTAAAGAAGGGCTGGACATTGTCATCAGTTATCAATTATGCTTGGAACAAGTAGATGTTTGGCCAAGCCCTTTGACATCTTGCCAGAAAATAGGGTCTTGTTTGTAACATCGTGTAAGGAATGACCGATGGGTTTCCAGATTGTTGGGGTCAGAAGACTTTCAAAGCAGAAAATGTCATTAAGAACACAAAGTACTGAATGGTATAGATTTTTACATGACACATTTAGTGAGCCAACTATCTTCAGTTAAATTGCAGTTATGATTACCCTAAAATTGGTAAAAGTTTAAGCGAGCATGCTTTTTTGGTAGCATCTAATTTTATCTTTGGCTGTATTTGGAAACATGCACAATAATTTTATCATGCCTTCAAAAGTCCTTTTATTTTTTCTGTATAAACAAGTCTTTTACTGCCCTATGAATACTTGATGAGTGGTCAGCAGAATGAAACCCATATGATGCTTTCATCAAGAGGCATCTTAAAGTAGCTTCTGACTACAGCATCTGGAGCATTGGGGAGGGAGCAAAGCCAGGCTGAAGACAAGTAATTACAAATGTTTTTAGCAAGCCACCTGCCCTCGGTTTTGAATCTTTCACAATGTTTTGTCCACATATGAAAAGAAATATCTTTCTATAATTTCTATATGTGAACAGGACTAGCTTTCCTTCCAGCTAATGGAATGTAGCCCTGATTTTTCTATCATTAACTACTGTCTCTGGTATACTAGTGTTTTGATGAGCAAGAAGAAAAGACCCTCTTCTGTTTGATTGTTTTCTTTTAAATTAAAAGTAGTAATAAATCTAACTCAACCAAAATAAATGCTGAACATTTCATATTAACATAGCAGTGAAGATGAACTTGGGCAGTGCATGATAAATGTTTCTCTGTGCTTAGATTGGAATGCCTCCAAACCCTTAAACTCCCACACCAATTTGGAAAGGCCTACCTGAGGTTTTTATATCCTTAGTCTCAAGATTCATTTTTCATTTGCGAGATAGAGCTCCTAAGTTTCAAGAACAAATATTCTATACTTCAGTGAAAAGTATGCAGAGATAATATTGGAATGAGGAAAAATTTTTTTAAACCTGGTGTATTTATAATTTGATCTGCAAATCTATCATGAGTGTATTTTCTGCCTTCTATAATTATAATTCTATAAGCCTACATTCTATGAGGTAGCAAATAAATCAATTGGTAATCACTTTATTGATTGTGCACCTACCATGTGGGGTAGGACAGATGTAACATAATACTGGCCCTTTCATTGCTGTCTTGTCAAAGAAGACAGTGTATGAAGTGAAATGTAAGATAGCCTCTTTCTGAGCCTGACCAATCAATTAAATGCTATTTTCTTGTTCATGAAATGAAAATAGAGATTTTGTGTTTTAGGATTGTGAATAATTAAGTTTGATAAAGGTATCTATCATTGAGAATCCAAGAAAACCTAAAAGAGGCAACAGAATTGAATCTGAGTTGATGGAAGTGGTTGAAAATCCTTTAGGTTGGTGGTTCTCAATGTGGTCCCAGACCAGCAGAACCAGTATCTCTCTGACTCTGGTTAGAAATAAAGATTTCTTAGGCTCAACATCAGATCTTACAAATCAGGAATTCTGGGAACAGGGTCCATCACTGAGTTTTATACAAATCCAGTGCACCCTAATGTTTGACAACCACTGATATAGGTGAAACTTTCCCTTAATTCCGTGACCTCCTTTTCTCAGTAGGGGGCCATTCACCCTCTGCTAGGCTTCTTTCATTAAGAATCAAAGTTCTTTATTGCAGAATGAGAAAGCACATAATACTTTTGAATAGATTTGATTTGTAAAATACCCTGTCTTCTTTTTTGTAACTTCCATTCTCTGAACTATGTTGTCCTTTATGGCACTCTATAAAGGAAATAATATTGCTTTCCATGGCACTGCCTGGAGTTACTTCGCTCTTTGTCTCTTTTCTTAGAGAAAGCACTCCTAAGTCTACCCACCTATCCACAACAGACATGTTTCCCAGTCCCTGCATCATGTTTCTTGGAGGTGTTTCTGCTCATCTGGATTCTCCTTGGCACTTTTTATTTTGTATGAAAGACTGAATATAATCCTTCTACCCACATGGTTAAAGATTGTATTCACTTTTTTTTTTTGCCTATTATGTCATATTGTTGACTTGTATTTATCTTTAAGTAAAAGCAAAAACAAAAAGCCCCATAAACAGGAAAAAACAGCCTATCTTTCTTTTACTTGAGTGGCAGTTACTGTTTGTGAGCTTTTGCCTTCTGGGACAGTTTATTTTGTTTTACTTTTCAAGTCAGTTTTTAAAAAAATTAGATTTATTAACAATTAAGACTTTTCAATGAGATGGTTCATGAAATTGAAGATACACAGATACAGCTAAACAGATGATATCATTTACTATTACTATTAGAGTTGGACTTAAGATAGCAGTTAGTTTTGTTTTATTGAAGTATTTTTTTTTTTGAGAGAGGGTTTATTCATGCTTAAATCCTTAATGGGAAGGATGAAAGAAAATCACCCTGTGGACAAATTTAGAAAGCTAAGTCATTGCTGTGGGAATTTCCCTCCCATTTTCAAATTAGCTGTGCTTGCTTTTAAACTTATTGAAATTTACAATTAAGTATACTGACCTTAATAAATTCCACTCTAGAAGTACATTTAAGTTGCAACATAGGGAGAAAAATTCCTTTAAAGAGAATGATATATTGTTTTTTTCTTCTTTAATGTCCTTTGGACTTTTCTTCATTACGTTGTCTATACTTTAGAACAAATGTTCTCCTATTTTGTATTTCTGGTTCCATATGTACTTTTATATACATTTCTTTTTCTCCAGTTGTATTAAAATATAATTGATACATAAAATTTAATAAAATTGAACATAAATAAAATTAATATAATACATCTATATCTATGTATATTTATAATATATAACTACTTCCCATGACTGAATTAATTAACACATCCACTATTTCACATACTTAACTATTTGTTGGGTAGCACAAACTGAAGTTCTACTGTCTTGGAAAATCTCGATTATATAATATAGTAGTATTAAACATAGTCATGTTTTACATTAGATATTCAGAAATATTAATCTTGTAGGTGAAAGTTTGAAACTTATTTCTCCAAGCTCCCATCCCTTGCAACCACCATTCTACTCTGTTTCTATGAGTTGTCTTTTTATTTTGTTTTTTTTAAAGATTTCACATATAAGTGATATCACACAGTATTTAATTTTCTCTCCCTGGTTTAGATTCACTTAGCATAATGCCCTCCTCTTTCATCCATGGTGCTACAAATGGCAGGATTTCCTCCTATCTCATGACTGAATAATTCTCCTTTGTGTTTATGTGTTATGTCTTCTTTATACATGCAACCATTGATGGACACTTTGGTGGTTTTTGTAGTTTGACTTGTGAGCAATGTTACAATGACCATAGGTGAGCAGGTATCTCTCTATATTCTGCTTTAATCCCTTCATATTTCCTTCAGAAATGAATTGCTGAGTCTTATAGTAATTCCGATTAAAATTTCTAAGGAATTTTAACACTGTCATTTTATAGTGGTTGTACAAGCTTACACACCCACCAACAAAGTATAGTATTCCCTTTTCTTCAGATCGTTGTCAACATTTGGCTGTCTCTTGTATTTTTGCTTATAGAGAGCATAGTGTGAATGAGACGTTACCTTACTTTGGTTTGTGATTTGTATTTCCATGGTTATTAGTGATACAGAAAACATTTTTATGTATCTGACTTTGGAAAAAAGTCTGTGTACTTTTTCCATTATTTATTATTTATTTATTTTGGTTGTAGTGCTTTATATGCATTTCTTGTCTTTTTTGCATATTTATCCCTTATCAGAGATTTGCCAAGACAGTAGAACTTCAGTTTGTTACCCAACAAAAAGTTAAGCATACGAGATAGTGGATGTGTTTTGCAAATATTTTCCCCCAGTTCATAAGCAGGAATTCTAATAATATTATCTGCATGTATGGGAACAGAATGTCTTTCCATTTATTTGCATCTTCAAGTTCATCAGTGCCTTGTAGTTTCCAATGTACTTATCTTTTATCTCTTTGCTTAAATTTATTCCTAAGTATTTTATTCTTTTTGATGAAATCATTAATGAGATTATTTTCTCGATTTCTGTTTATGATAGTTCATCATAGTGTATAAAAATTCACCTGATTTTTACATATTGATGTTTTATTCTGCAACGTACCCAAATTTGTTCTAGTTTAATAGTTGTGTGTGTGTATGTTTAGTCATTACATAATGTCTGTCATCTATAAACAGAGACAATTTTGCTTCTTACATTCCTATTTGGATGCCTTTTATTGTTATTATTATATTTTTGCCTAATTTTCTGGTTGACTTCTTGTACTATGTTGAAATACAAGTGGTGAGAGTGGGCAACCTTGTTTTGTTCCTTATCACTGAGGAAAAACTTTCAGCTTCTCCTTTTACAGTATAGTAAGCTATAGGATTGTCATATATGACTTTTATTGAGATATGTTCTTCTATACCCAATTTTTTGAGAGATTTATCATGAAAGAATATTGAAATTTGTTGTTTTTTCCTGTATCTATTGAGATGATCATATGTTTTTTTAGCCTTCTTTTTGTTGATGGAATAACAGAACAGATACACAAGTATGTATCATATTGATTGACTTCTGTATGTGGAATGATCCTTCATTCTTGGAATAAATCCCACAAGATAATGGTGTATGAGTCTTTCAATATACAGATGACTTCTGTTTACTAACATTATTGAGAATTTTTCCATCAATATTCATTAGGAAAATCTATAACTTTTTAGTCTTATAGTGCTCTTATCTGGTTGTGGTATCAGGGTAAGTTTGGCCTTGTAAAATAAGTTTGGAATTATTCCTTTCTTTACTAGTTTTGGAAGAGTTGAGGATAGATATTAATTCTTCTATGACTGTTTGGTGGCATTCACCAGTGAAGCCATTTGACCCTGTTCTTTTGTTTTTTAGGAGGCTTTCAATTACTGATTCAATCTCCTAGTAACTGATCTATTTGTAGTTTCTATACTTCACAATTCAATCTTGGTAGTTTTCTGTTTCTAGGAATTTATCTACTTCTATATTGTCCATTTTGGGGCATAAAATTGTTCTTAGCAGTTTCTAATAGTCCTTATAATTTGTAGTATTAGTTGTAAAGTCTCATTTCTTATTTTATTTATTCGAGTTCACTCTCTTTTTTTGTGAGTCTGTTTAAGGTTTGCCATTTTTGTCTTTTAAAAAAACAGATCTTAGTTCTGTTAACTTTTTTCTTTTTCTTGCTTATTTCATTTATTTCTGCTTTGATCTTTATTTTTTATTTTTTTCTACTAAATTTGGGGTTTGTTCTTTGTATAGTTCTTTGAAGTATCAAGTTAGGGTTTTTATTTGTAATTTTTAATGTTTCTTGACAGAAGCATTTATCACTGTGCACATGCCTTGTAACTGCTTCTGCTGAACCTCATACATTTTGGTATATTGTATTTCCAATTTAATTTATATCAAGGTTTTTTTAATCTATTTTTTATTGTAGTAATTATTCTATACATTAAAATAATTTCCTATGTATAGGTTCCCCATTTCTTAGATATATTTCAACACACCATGCTGTCTACCAAATCACCAAGTGTTCTTCCCCATTGTCCAGTGGGCTCTACCACTATTTGCCCCTGCCCACCTCATTCCCTTTTGGTAATTTCAGTTCTGTTGCAAATGTTTCAGGGTTGGTAATGTTTTATCTGTTCCTTTGTTTTGTCTGTTCACAATCCACCTATGCATGAGGTCATTTGCTATCTATCGTTCTTCTTTTGACTTGTTTCACTTAGCATAATCCCCTCTAGTTCCATCCATGTTGATTCAAATGACAGGGTTTCATCTCTTCTAAGGGCTGTGTAGTAATCCATAATACATATGTACTGTGTCTTCTTTATCCATTCATCTGATGTTGGGTACTTAGGTAATTTCCAGTTCTTAGTTACTGTGAATAGTGCTGAAATAAACATGGGGATGCATACATCTCTGCGCATGGGAGTTTTTGCATCTTTTGGGTAGATGCCCAGAAGTGGAATGACAGGATCATATGGGATTTCCATCTTCAGCTTTTTGAGGAATCTCCAAACTGTTTTCCATGGGGATTGCACCAATGTACTCCTACCATCAGTGCAAAAGTGTTCCCCTTTCTCCATAGTCTCACCAGCATTTGTTGTTTCCAGGCTTTTGGATAATAGCCAATCTTTCATGTGTAAGGTGATATCTCATTGTTTTTTTAATCTGCATTTCCCTGATAGTGAGCAAGAGCAAATAGGAACATAATTTCATGTGCCTGTTGGCCATATGTATATCGTCTTGAGAAAAGTCTCTCCAGTTCCTCCTTGCATTTTTTGATTGGATTGCCTGTTCTTCTGTTGTTGAGTTTTATGAGTTTTTAAAATTTATTTTAGATATTAAGCCTTTGTTGGAAATATCAGTGCAAATTCTTCTCCCAGTTAGTAGGTTTCCTTTTGGTTTTGGTGATGTTTTATTTTATTGTAAAGAAGCGCCTTAGATTGATGTAGTCCCAGTTGTTTATTTATGTTTTAGTTATCCTTGACGATGGAGTTGAATCCCCAAAGGCTTCTCTATGATTGATGTCATGGAAAATCTTTCCTATGTTGTCTTCTAAGAGTTTTATGGCTTCTGGTCTTATATCTAAGTCTCTAATCCATTTTGAGCTAATTTTTGTGAATGGTGTTAGAGAGTGGTCCAGCTTCATTCTTTTGCATGTGGCTGTCCAGTTTTCCCAACACCATTTGTTGAAGAGACTTTGCTTTTTCCTTTGTATGCTTTTGGCTCCTTTGTTGTAAGTTAATGTGAGTGGGTCAGTTTCTGGTGATTCAGTTCTATTCTACTGATGTGCCTGTTATTATTCCAGAAACATACTGTTTTGATCACTGTTGCTTTGTAATATAGTTCAAACCCTGGTAGTGTAATCCCTCCAGATTTGTTCTTTTTTCTAATGATAGCTTTGGCTACTCGTGGTATTTTGTTGTTCCATACAAATTTTAAGATTTTTTTGTTCTATTTCCTGGAAATAAGTCCATGGGATTTTAATGCATTAAACCTATATGTTGCTTTGGGTAAGATGGCCATTTTAATGATATTTATTCTTCCCAGTCATGAGCAGGGAATGTCTTTCATTTCTTTGTGTCCTTGTCTATTTCTTTTAAGAAGGACTTGTAGTTTTCATTGTATAGATCTTTTACTTCCTTTGTTAGGTATATGCCAAGGTATTTCACTTGTTTACCTTCTATTTTAAATGGTGTGATTTTTGTGATTTCATTTTCTTCTAGAGTGTGTTGTTTGCATATAAAATGCAACAGATTTTTGTGCATTGATTTTGTAATCTGCCACTTTACTGTATTCATTGATGAGTTCTAGAAGTTATTTGATAGAGTTTTTTGAATTTTGAATATATATAATCATGTCATCTGCAAATAATAAGAGTTTTACTTCCTCCTTTCCAATTTGGATTCCTTTTATTTCTTTTTCTTTTCTGATTGATCTGGCTAAGACCTCCAGTACAATATTAAATAGCAATGGTGCAACGGACAACTTTGCCTTGTTCCTGACCTAATTGGAAATGCTTTCAATTTTCCACCATTGACTGTGATGTTGGCTGTGGGTTTTTCATATATGGCCTTTATTATGTTGAGGTTTGAACTTTCTATTCCCATTTTATGAAGGATTTTTTTTTTTATCGTAAGTGGGTATTGGATCTTTTCAAAAACTTTCTCTGCATTTATTGATATGATCTTGTGGTTTTTCTCTTTGTTCTTGTTGATATGGTGTATGACATTAATAGATTTATGTATGTTGAACCATCCTTGCATCCCTGGAATGAATCCTACTTGGTCATGATGGATGATCTTTTTGATGCATTGTTGAATTTGGTTTGCTAATATTTTGTTGAGAATTTTTGCATCTATGTTCATTGGTGATACTGGTCTGTAATTTTCTTTTTTGATGACATCTCTGTTAGCTTTTGGTATTAGTGTAATGTTAGCCTCATGAAAAGTGTTTGGGAGAGTTCCCTGTTCTTCAGTATTTTGGAAGAGCTTGAAAAGAATAGGTATTAATTCTCCTCTGAAGGTCTGGAAGAACTCATTGGAGAAGCCATCTGGTCCTGGGCTTTTATTTTTGGGGAGGCCTTTGTTTACTTCAAGTTATTTGCTTGTGATTGTTTTGTTCAGCTTTTCCAGTTCTTCTGGGTTCAGTCTTGGTGGACTATACTTTTCTAGAAATCTGCCCATGTCCTCAAGCTTGTGCATTTTGGTGGCTAGTGCTGTTGATAGTAGTCCCTTATGATGTTTTGAATTTCTGTGCTATCTTTTGTAACTTCTCCCCTTTCATTTATGATTCTAATTAAGAGAATTTTCTCCCTTTTTTTCTTTATGATTCTAACCAGTGGCTTATTAATTTTGTTTATTTTTTCAAAAAACCAACTTTTGGTTTCACTGAGCTTCTGGATTGTCTTTTTGTTTTCTATTGGTTTTTTTTGCTCTAATTTTGATTATTTCCTTTCTTCTGCTGATTTTTGGCTTTAATTGTTCTTTTCTAGTTGCTTTAAATGTAGAGTTAAGTTGTTTGTATGCGGTTTTTGTTTTTTGAGATAGGCCTGGATTGCGATGAACTTTTCCCTTAGTACTGTTTTTTGCTGCATCCCATAGATTCTGGTAGCTCATGTTCTTATTTCTCATTTTTCTCTAAGTATTTTTTAAGTTCCTTTTTGATTTCCTCTTTTATCCATGAATCCTTCAGGAGAATATTGTTGAGTTTCCAACTGACTTGGAATCTTCCAGTTTTCTTTTTGTGAATGATTTCTAGTTTTAGGCCATTGTGGTCAGAGAAGATGCTTGGTATGACTTCAATCTTTGTAAATTTATTGAGAGGTGTTTTGTGTCCCAGCATATGATCTTTCCTTGAAAAGGTTCCATGAATGCTTGAGAAGAAAAAGAAATCTGTAGTCGTTGGGTGAAGTGATAGGTATATGTCATTAGTCCTATCTAGTCCAGATGGTCATTGAAAGTGGCTGTTTCCCTGTTAATTTTCTGCCTGGTTGATGTGCCCATTGTTGTAAGTGGGGTGTTGAAGTCTCCCACTATTATTGAGTTGCTGTCAATGTCTCTCTTCAGGTCTACTAATGCTTGCTTGTTATATTTTGATGCTCCTTCATTTGGTGCATATATGTAAATAAGCATTATGTCTTCCTGCTGGATTGATCCTTTAATCATTATATATTGCCCATATCTGTCTTTTGTTATGCTTTTTAGATGGAAGTCTGTTTTATCTGATATGAGTATAACTGTTCCTGCTCTTTTGTGGTTGCTGTTCAACTGTAGGATTGTCTACCAACCATTGACTTTGAGCTTTTGTTTATCTTTTGAAAGAAGGTGAGTTTCCTGAATGCAGCAGTATGTTGGGTTATGCTTTTTAATCCACTCAGTCACTCTGTGTCATTTGACTGGTGAGTTAGTCCATTGACATTTAGAGTAATTATTGATATATAGCTGCTTAGTGTCATTTTATAATTTTGTCTTTTGTATGTTGCTCTAGATGATGCCGCTGTTCTCTTTCTCTTTTTAGATTGGATGGGTGCAGTTATGTTTTGATTGATTTCACCTTTTGTTTTCTCCATAGGCATGTATTTTGAGGTTACCCTGAAGTTAACATTCACTGCTCTATGTTTACTACCTACTTTTATTTGAAAGCATATTAGTTTTCCACTCATTTTAACCATTCACATTTTTTGTTTTCTTCCTCCCCAGTTTTAATATTAAGTGTCTAATTGTTTTTCTGTGTGATTTCTTTATGCTTCATAGAGCATCTTTTAATATTTTTTGCAAAGTTGGTTTCGTGGTGATCAACTCCTTTAACTTTTGCTTGTCAGAAAAGTTTTTTTTTAATCATTCCTTCAGTTATGAATGATAATCTTGCTGGATATAGTATCCTAGGTTGAACTCCTTTTCTTTTGGCACTTTGAATATATTATGCCATTCCCTTTTGGCCTATAGATTTTCATTTGAGAAGTGCACTAATGATGTTATGGGGGCTCCTCTGTATGTGACATATTTTTCTCTGGCTGCTTTTAATAGTCTTTCTTTATCTTGCATTTTTGACATTTTTATGATGATGTGTCTAGGTGTATTTCTGTTTGGGTTTCTTTTTATTAGGAACTCTTTGATCTTCCTGGATCTAATAACTTGCTTCATTCTTCAAATTGGGGAAGTTCTCATCAATTATTTTTTCAAATATGATTTCTGCCCCCTCTTCTTTTTCTTTCTCTGGGATCCTTATCATGTGAATGTTGTTCCTTTTGATGTTATCCCAGAGGTCTTCAATGCTGTCTTCGATTCTTTGAATTTTTTTTATATCTCTTTGCTTGTTTGCTTGATTGAATTCCTCTCTCTTGTCTTCCAGATCACTTATTCTGTTGGATACTTCATTCATCCTATTGTTGAGTCCCTCTGTTGATTTCTTTTGTTCAGCCATTGCATTTCTTACCTGTTTGATGTCTTGTTTTAATTCCTTGTTTCGCTTCATGACATTTTTTGCTTACTCCCTCTACTGATTTCTGGATTCCTATGCGTATGTTAATCACTGTTACCCTAAATTCCTCTTCAGGTAATTTACATACATCTGCTATATTCAGATTTTACCGTGGGTTTTTGATTGGACCCATCATTTCACATATATTTCTCTGTCCCTTTGTTCTATTCATCATTCTATTTATATTTCTGAGAGTTTAGTTTCCCTGGTGTGTAGGTTTGTGCAGGATTGGCAATAAGGCTGCAGTTTCGCTTCCATCCACAAGGTGGCACTAGTGGGTAGCATTGAGGTTTGGAACGGCCTTCTCATTATATTCCGGGGGTGGGCGGAGGTATCCGGAGGGTGGGATTTCTCCTGGGTGGATTTAGTGGGCGGGATTTCCGCTTGGTGGACCCCAGGCTCTGGTGTGAAATGGTTGTGGGAGGGTTTTGATTTGACTGATTTTCAGTTATAGTTTTGCTCAGCGCAATTTCTCCGTGCAGGTTCCAGATCAGCTTCTGGTGCACTGACTCTCCTTTCAGCCCCTCCTAAGTTGGCCCTCCGTGGTTCTGCATCTCAGCCCCACTGGGCCCACCTCTTGCTTCCTGTGCAGTTGGTCCGGAAATCCCTAGACTCCTTCCCACTGCGCGTCCAGAGACTCCCAAGCTCCATCCCAAATCCAAATCTGTGATTTAGCTGAGAACCCCGCTGTGTGTCCTTACCCATCATTAGTTGTCAGATGTTCTGTTTCCAGCTGAGTCCCAGTTGTTTCTTGGTGTTTGTCTCAGGAAGATAGGTGATTTGCGTGTGTGTGTGTGTGTGTGTGTGTGTGTGTGTGTGTGTGTGTGTGTCTGTGGGAGTCACCCAAAAGTGGAGCCTATTAAGTCACCACCCGGAAGTCGCTCTCTCAAGGCATTTTTTGATTTCTCCTTTGAATCATTTGTTATTCAGTAGCATGTTGCTTAATCTCCACATACTTGGAAATTTTATGTTTCTTATTGCAATTTATTTGTCATTTTATACTATTATAAAAAAGATATTTTCTAATTTTATCCCTATCCACAAATATATTATGTGGGATTTTATATAGTATTCAAATACCTGATTGAAATTAATATATCAAGTGTCTATAGCTTCCCCTTCTCTATCATCGTAATATTCTTAGCCAATGGGTCACAGTCTGGTTAATTTGCTAAGACTTGCTTTTAGTAAACCAGTACTGGTTCCAGTGATCGACATTTCTTTTGAAAATGTTGTAAATCCCTTATTTAATTATATATTAATAACTTTAAAAATATAATCTTTAGTCATTTTTCCTTTATACTTTTATTTGTGTTTGGAAGTCAGGACTTTTTCTTACTTTTAATCTCTCAGCATCTTTCCTTTACTCTTTCAAGTTGAGATAAAATTATTCTGGAATCATATTGCAAATTATGTTAGTATTTTGAGTGTAATCCATTTGACCTTATAGACTTGAATTCATTTAAATCCATTGGTTATATTGTTTACTATTGTTATTTTGACATTTAATTCCTTGAAACTTTTTTTTGCTGTTTCAATTTTAAGACCCTCCTCCATGAAAGTTCAAAAAACATTTCTTTTGATCCCTTATTTCCACAGAGCTTAATCCTATGGTAGGCTTTGACTAAACATTTTTAATGGATTAATGAAATTGAACTCTGCTTACTAGATTTATAATTCAATGAAGATTATGAAAAGTATGGATTACGTGTTATTTTGTAGATATTTCCTTTGCTTCAAAATGTATTGTTTTATTTTTTGTTTTCATTTGATTTAAAATACATGTGTCAAGTAAAAATCCTAATTATACCTTAAACTACAAACTTTATCTGTAAGCTTAATTAATTTATATTGATAATAAAGTTAAATATTGATTTTATTAATTTTTATTTTTTAGAGATGAAGGAAGAAAGGGAGAGGAGCAAGAACATTTTATGAAGGAAGGACAAGGAAAAAAGAAAGGGAAAAGAGAGGGAAGGAGAGGAGATGAAAACAGAGAAAAGGAGTGAAAAGGAGAGGAAAAGAGTGGAAAGGAGAGGAGCAAGGAAGAAATATCTTTATTTAGTTAGTTGTTTATTTTGACTTTTTACCCCAGCCCTGGTTCTGAAACCTGGGTTCTTGGGCCGTATGTATATGTGATTCACATACCAGTTTCTTAGTTGCCTGAGCCAAAAGGGTGCACCCTAAATGCTTATTTTCTGTAAAAATATCTTTGTTAAATATGTTACTAAATTTTAAATACTTTTCTCCTTAAAATATCTGGATCTGGAACATAAAATTTCACCAAAATGGTTATAATAAGTTTCTAACCATGTGCCTCTAAGTCACTGGCAGTCAACAAGAAAGTGTTTCATGTTATCATAAAATCAGATGCTCTACTCAATTTGCTATAAGCTCATCTCATTCTTTGCATCTAAGAATACTAGTAGCTATTGGTTTTCAAAGATGAAGAATATCACTTTGATTAAAAATGATTTATAATGATACCTTTTTAAAATTAGCATCTGCATATTTACACCACTAGTAAAATGGAAAACGTAGACACTGCAGTTTAAAATTTAAGGTTATTTATACTTAGAGGAATTAAAAATTTTTACCTGGAAAAACAACCTGGAATAGTCATGGTTTTAGTCTGGAATAGTCGAAGTAAATGAAAATGACACACGTTAATTGTAGCATGAATGTTTTACCTATTGAGGATGTCTGTGAGTGGGTGCAGTGGGGAACTGATCTGTGATGAGTCCTAGAAATACTGGTAGGAAAATACATTTAGGATTTCCTTTTACTTTATTTCATGAAAAGTAAATTCATTTGCTTTCAAAATGTTGATTCCACCGCTGTGGCCAATAGGCTAGGTATGATGTTTAAGGCACAGTGAGTGACAACACAAGAACCATGTGGAATTGGAGATAGTAGAGTAAGTGTCAGACTGTGAAAATAAGAAGAAAGAACTAAGAATAAACTGAGTACCCTGAGGTTCACTTCAAAGTAAGAGGGTAAAATGGGAAGGTGATTGGGAAGAAGGAAGAGAATAAGGTGGAATAGTCTCTGTTCATTAAAGGCAGCTTGGCCAGAGTGTTTGAAAAAGTTGGTTGAGTCTTTTGCAAGCCACTTTCTCTTTCAGTCACTACTAGAAGTCAGCCACCATTTAAGATACATCAGATTTACAGGCATGTGGAGAGACCTGCCTCCTGCTGGGAAAATCAGGTCAGCGTTATTCCAGTGCTTCATCTTCACAATGTGGTGACATGAAGTTCAGCTAGGCTGAAAACCCCACTCCAAAATACAGTGGGTGTTGTGGGTAATAACTTCACTTGTCCACTGCACAGATTCCTTATATAAACGAACTTCTAAATGACATAATTACAGTACTCAGTTGAGAATTACACTACAAAGATTTACTGAATTCTCCATCTCCAGCAATTGGATTCCAAAATATTTCTTTCCTGATCTGACTGCATGTATTTTTTCTACTTCTGTCCCATCTAAGATGGCAAAGGCATTTCTCCATTCAGCTGGAAATCAGGCTTTCAGGATTGTCAGTAGGCTTGATAACCTGCCTCAATTCAGTCATTCTCTGTGTAAATTACCTCTGAACCTTGGAGGATGCTTTGGAAGCATCTGATTCAGCTGTGTGGTTTTTCCCCCATAAAATATTAATGCAATTAAAAATATATTGATCTATTAATTTTTTTCTTTCTCTTGTTTAAATATTAATTTACTTTTTATTTATTATTTTGATCGAATTCTGTTAGAACCTAATATTCTTCTCTTCTCCACTTTGTTGTGGAAGTCAAAACACCATTTTTTAGGTGACTGGAAATCTTACCCTTCTCATCCTCCCAGACCCTCACGTCCACCAATGGGAGCCCGCATTTTTGCTTCTAGCTATATTCCCCAGTCTTCTGCAGGGTAAACTTTCCATGAGTGGCTGAGAGCTCCAAGTAGGTGCAGTTGAATTGGAAGAAGTGAAAGTTAAGTGGGAGTTGTGACAGCAGTGAAGTAAGGAAAGAACAAAGGGAGATGCAAATTATCAAAAATTCTGATATTTTCTAGAAATATCAGAATTTGAAAAGCCCAAGTTGCACATTCTAAATAATACTATTACAAAATCATAAAATAGATTTTTTTTTGCATGCAATTACAGACAATTTTCCTGAAAGCATTAGGGGTGATGAGAAAACAAAGAGATTTCCAATAGGAACATTTCAGCCCACATTTTAACAGTAAAAGAAGCTCTTTGATTATTTTCTCTCCTACACTGTATTCACTCCTAAAAATGATATTACTATTTTTCCATTCAGTTCAAATGACTTGTTTAATTAGAAATATACATTACACAGAGGAAATGTCTTTAATATCATTCAAATTATGGAGCGAGTCCGATTTACTTAGATTAATCAAAATAGCAGCTTTTGTATTTGTAGAACAATGGCAGAAATCATTAGCTTAAATATTTACCTATTGCAATAGTCAACCATAATAGTTGACTATATATTTAACTATATTTAAGTTGACTAACAATAGTACTGACATAGCAGAACTGTTTCAATAAACAATATTTTATGTTATCACACTTCATAGAGCACAGAGATTTATACTGTGATCAACAGTAAAACAAATGCATTCTTGGGATAGCAACAGATAAAATTCTCCAAATATTCAAATGCTACTCACAATGTACCACTTGTACGTCCATAACACCTTTGTCAAGGGATCACGGGGAAACATTCCTTTTGGTTGTAGTAGTTTCAAATGTGCTTGGAGAGATATAAACTCTATTATTCAAAGGTGATGGATAGTCTTTATTTGCTGGGAAATAAATAGTAAGGGTAAAGATTTGAGACTGTGATTCAAATCTCTTAATTTCGCTGGGACTTCTTTTCACAGCTGGACATGCTCCTCACGGTATCCTGCAGCTCTGAACTCCATGATTTTATGAATTTTCAGTTTAATCCAGGTTTATGGGGGCGGTGTTACACACCCATTCATTCTCTTCCAGATGAGCTGAATGAAACAATGTCTGTTTAATTTTTTCACATGCACTAAACTATAAGCTACTTGAGGAAAGAGACTGTACTTGCTCACAATGTGTCTCAGGCATCCAATAGTCAAGGTCTTCAATGAACGTTGGTAGGATTAAGGAATGGATTGCTCATAGCTGAAGACAAAAGGGTCAGAGCAACATTGTTAGGATGTATTTCTTTTACTGACTAGAAAATATTCTTACTTATTCATCTTTTAGAGATGGACTTAAAAAAAAAAAAAGATGTACTTTACTGACTGAAGACTTACATCCGAGGAGAATATTAATCTGAAAGTAGCAATGTGTGAGGTTTATAGGCTCTGGACCACTCAGGAACCAGCTGTTTCTTTTTAATTGGGATAGCTTTTCCCCTACTCCCCTATTGTCTGGCAGAAGGGTGGGTGTACTCTGATTTCCTTTTGCAAAACGAATGCCTTTGTTATCTTTACTTTAGAATAGGTTGAGTTTTAGTTAAAAAAAAAAATTTTCCCGTAAAGTTTTAATGACAGCCCGAATGCAGACCCTATCATTCTTCCTTCAAAATTATAAACTTCTTAAAAGTTCAATTAAATGTCTATATTCTCCGGCATCTCTGGTTCTTCCAAATCATAATGCTTTCCTCTTCTGAATTTCTGTCCCACTTATGGGTATAGTACCTCTCCTCTACGACAAACCATAGTCTAAACTGAGGTAGGGCCCATTCTTTCTGTGCGACCCAATCTTCTGCAGGGTAGACACTGGCCTTATCCCTGCATTCTAAGCCTCTCACTGCCCATTTTCCATCTTGTTTCCTCTTGGAGTGATTATTGAATGTGTTAATGAACATGTGTGAATGAATGCTTTCTAGGAAAGTTTAGAAATGGAGTTAGTACTACTCCATTATTCCAGGTAAACCATAGACTTTTAGGAATGACAGAGATTATACAAACCAAGTTCTTTATTTTCTATTAAAGTGTCATCTCTTAGAACATCCCCTCTGTGTGGGTGAATTCTATGATTTCCACATGACAGCAAAGACTTGAGAGAGTTTTCAACAATACCTACAGTTTCAGTTGCCAAAACTTTGTTCTGAAAGCAGAACTAGAGCCTGACTCTTGTCATGGGATAGAACATAGCAGTAGAGGCATAATCAATGTGGATCATTTAGATTCGGAAGGATCTGTCTGTCAATTTTGTTGTGAGGTAGTCTTTTTTTCTCCTCTCCCTCAACAACTACATTTGACATTTTACTTTACTGTTGTTTGGTCTCCTGTGTCAAATAAAGCACCTTTTATATTTAGTACAATAGGCCCAGTGTAGAGAGTTTGTCTAGTCCAAAGTGCTGAACAAACATTAACCCATCGGACTCCCCTTGACCCCATATCACACACCCTTGTTTAAACACTACAGTTGTCCTAGATAACCACTCGAAGCAGAGGCTAAGAAAATTGTAGAAAGCACATGAGAGTTTAAATATCTGTTAGGGTGTGTTGCATACTGATGTTTTCCCTGATGTTAAAGGTCTTAAATCCTCATTGTTTACAGTTCAAAAGTCTTCCGGAGGGATGATTAAGGGGAAAAATGCATGAAATAGGAAATGACTGAATGCCTTTTAGGAGTTGAGGGCTTTTGATGATGGACTGTCTAAACTATTTCAAAATAGTGATATCCAAAGATTTTATTACTGAAGTAGAGATTAAGCAACAAATTCTTGAGACTTTCCACAAATCAAAAATTACCACCCCCCCCAAACAAAATGAAAAAATACCTGGCTGAGTTTTGGGGAGTGAACATATTTATTTATCTAAATGACATGTTGACTATAGCTTGTTCTCAGGAGATTGGTTTTTTCCTTTTCCATCTGTGAAGTCTATCTCATCCCTCCTTTCTGCCTTTGGAATTTGTAATACATTGTAAAAGGCCCATTCCAATTCTATCACGAGGGATGGAATTTGAGGAATTCATAGTTATTTCATCCCTTTAAACTTTAAAAAAAAATTTAATAAAAGAAATATTGTATCCTGTGATTAGAATATTTGAATTAAAATTTATAATTATAATAAGTTACAACCCCCTGCCGATTCTTGTCTCTAGTTTATGTACATTTTTGCTTCAGTTCTGTGAGCTTAGTTTCCTTGTCTGTTAAATGAAATGCACTTGATGAACTTAAGTGCTAATCCTTCTTTATTTTGACCATTTATTTAATTTCAGTAACTTTAACATTGGCTTAAAAACAATAGCTGAAGGAAACAAATAATCCTTCTGTTCTAAAAAGTTTAAATTTGAAAACTATTATCACTATTTTTGTTTGTGATGCTTCCGGAGAGATTATGGTGACATAGTCATCGTGTTTTACTGTCTCTTTGCCTTTTATGCGTAGAAGTGTCTTTTGTATCATCTACCTAGTAGAAAGCAAATATCTTTAACACTCCTAATGGCTTTAAATGTTGCTATGGTAGTTGCTGTTTAAATGACAGTTTAATAGGAAATATTAAAAAAAATGGCTTAGTGTTGTCATATTTTCAAAGTGAATGAATACTGTAATTTTAGTTCTATTTTTGTTCAATAAAAAAAGGAGTGTGACTGTCACCAAAGAGAAGTGGAAATTATCACAGTTATCTTTTGAGTGGTCTTTGTGGTTTCAATAAATAATATCACTCCTTGTGAAAGGCTGCTGGAATCCTGGTGTTGCTGGTTAAGGATGACACTGTATCTTGAACTTTTCCTGGTACAGTGAGAAACAGGTCAGATATCACAGACTTTAAGCAATGAAGAGGTTATGGCTCATGCCAGCCTTCCTTACATTCTTCTCTGGCAGCAATATGCAAATCCAGGCAGAAACACTTCTAAATTCTGAAGTGCCGAAGTTCCAATTTCCTTCACCGTTTCTACTGTGTTATTTATTTATTTTTTTTTAAATCTTCAAATATAAAGTTATTTCAAAAATAATTGTTTTGGTGCCACTACCTTGCCTTGATATGATACCTGCTCATGTCCATAAATCATAGTGAAGGACAAAGTATGATCAAACAATGGCTAGGATAGATGTTCTTATAGATTAGATTTACTGGAGTAAAGCTAATTAGATATGTCTGCATTTCTGCAGGTATTGTAAACTCTCAGGCAGAGGGAGGGCCTAGTTAGTTCCTGGCACACACTTAGTTTCACATTTATGTAACGTTTTTCTACTGAAGAATGTTGATAAGTCAGGGAACAATGCCAGTATTTACATAATGCACATATGATAATATTTATATAGAATGTTAATATGAATGTTTACATGAATGCTAATAAATCTTCACATGTGAATTACACAAATTTGGAAGAACAGGTCTTTTGCCTGGGCATTTCTTTATACTGTGTAATAGCAGAGATGGTTTGTTCTTCCTTTCCTGTGTGTCATGAGTAGTTTTCCCCTCAAATTTCTGTTAAAATTCTCATGCCTTTTTACTTCTAGAAAATGTTTTCTTATTTCTTGCATAAAGTGATAGTTATAGAATTTTTTTATTATAATTAAAATTATAGCTTGAAACATGTAGGCATGTATCACTATAAATGACTACACTAGTGGACAATCTGTGAAAATATTTTATTAGATTTACAGTTTTAAAAATTATTTGACATTATGTAGTACAGTTAACTATGCAAATAGGAACCACTGTGGGTCAGATCATGCTTTTGGAGATTAGCCTCTTTTAAAATTAAAGAGTGATGACCTTCAATGAATGTCTTGCTTGTTAAGTGGGCAGCAACCTTACTTCAGAACATGAAAGTTAGCATGAGTTTCACTATATATATGGCAAGGTCAGTGTTTCCAAATTCCTACATTTAATATAATTTGAGACTAATAGGAAATTATCCTCCAAAATAACATGAAATGTGTTAGAAAGTTTTGAAGTGCATTAAATCAGAATAGAGTATTGTAGCATATTTATGGATTTACATGCTACTTAGTAAAGTCAGCATTTCAGAGAATTCAAGTTTAAGCTTGCCCTAGAATTCTTTTTCTTTTATTTTTACATGTTATTAAAAAACAGGCTTCAATAACTTAGTAAGATTTGAGAAGAAAAAGTTAATACAATATAAAGTTATGCCAAGCTGGAAAACATAGTCTGATTCAATATGAAAAGTAGCCAGAATCCTTTTTAATGTGTTTGCATAACAAAAATAGCTGGTGCTGTGATTTCATTTTTGCCAAAATCGTGGCATTCATCAAGGAAGAATATGGCATATGAACAATTTATGTGTATGAATTTATACCCCAAATCATGAAGTAGTTTGCTGAGGGAAACTACTTCAAAGATTTTTCTTTCCTCAGCTTAGATTTTAAGTCCTCTCTGATACTCTGTTACATAAAGTGAGTCTTCTAATATGATTGTCTTGAATTTGGAACAATAGAGATCTTTTTGTTTTGGATACTAATTATTTTCTCTGTTTATTTGTATTGTATTTATAATATTGATTTAAAACTTATTTTCTGTGCCTTTTATGGAAAAGGCAATCTCTGTAGTTGTGTCGATAAACCACATGGCTTATAAAGATATATTCCTTCTCTTATTTGCTCATTGATTTCTCGTGAATTCTGAGGAACAGTGAAATGATTATTAATACACACTATAGTATACTAACTTAGGATAGCAAGCCCTTTCAAGGATACGTGTTTGAAGAAGTACTGTGATTTTCTCTGACCATCTTTGGACTCGGGTCCTATTGGCAATTTTTACTGTTTTTTGTGCTCCTGATTTAGGGACTTAATAATGAATAATGCTAAACACAATGTTTAACTTGGGACTTTATAATGTTTACAAAACCACATCCCAGCTTTCAGAGGCCCAATAAAGATAGCACAATATAATACCCAAACTTGCCCAACCCAACCATGTATTTGGATAGACAAAGCAGAATAAGAATCTTCCCCATAATGTTTCCAAATAGTTTGGATTTTGCCTTAACATTGGTGCATGACACCAGAGTAATGACAGTTCAGTATTTTGAAAACATAAACTTTAAGTTTTTGACCAAAAATGGATTTGAATGCATCATTCTTCTACTGTTTTACACAATTCTTTATCACTATGCTACTGAATTTTGGCTATATAAATTATGCCACTCTTGAAATGTTGGTTTAAACACTAATTTTTTGCATTGCTTTTTAAGACTTTTTCTAGCTATGGAACTGCTTAGAGTTACAAGTTTTTCTAATTCATTAGGGAGACCTTCAGATTTTCATTGCACTGTTCTGGATACATCAACTTCATCTACATTTTATTTATTTAAAAAATGCTCCTACTTGCTGCTGTCATTGATTTAGATATTTGGAAAAAGTCTTATTCTGCCATATTTATCTCCTGAATTGATTTTTTTTCTATTGGCCACACACATAAGCCCAATGAATAACACTTACCAGGCTATAATTGAACGTCTTAAGTGGTTTTTTTTTTTTAACCTTTGTTCATCTTTATAATTAATGATGAAGTATATATGAGATAAGGAGATTTAATTTTTTGAAAACAATGTCTTTAATTCAAAGATAATATTATTTAGTCTATTTGTTGCTAACTCTGAAAGGTACAACTTCATACCATTTATTTAATGCTTTTTAAAATCTTAAAAATAAATTACAATTAAATTACACCAACAGGATGGCTAGAAGCTAACATTTCATACATATATCTCGTTATATACATACTGGTCTGAAATGGACCAAGACTTCAGGCCTTGGGAACTGTCTTAGGTAGGGGCCGCTGGCGCAGCATGGGTGGTAGCAGACCTTGGGTTTAGTCCTCCCTGCTCAGTGTCAGTACTCGATATTTAATTAAGTATGTGTTTTTCCTTCCCCACAAGGGGGATCCCAGATTAAACTAAATGTAATTCCTGCTTAGATGTCAACATTATCACATTTTCTTCAATGGCATTAGATTCTCTGATACTGTCCCAGGGATTTCATTCTGTATAGTTCAATGTTATCTTGGAGATGTACAGAGCAGCTTTGCATGCTTCCCCATTTACAACTACTTATTTTACAACTCTAATAGTCTCATTATTTCCCTCAGTTTAGATAAAGATTTAGAAGTCGCTAAAAATGAAGATCAGAGACTTAAAAAATCATTGTGAGCGTAAATAAAATGACTCAAATGCTGTGGAGAAGTTATTTCTGCACACAAAAAGAAAATGAATTTATTGCTACAACTGTGAGGGAGGTAAAGATGGAAACCTTACCCTTTAGGCTGCGTCCCACCTTTGCTAAGGCATGACAATGAACATCCAGCCTGGTATGGTCAGTTCTGGGTCATCCTGGATGCCGGTCAGATACCTATATTGGGGTGACGACCTGCAATAACAGCTCCACGACTTCTAGATGGAGCTCCTATCTTTCAGGATAAGATACTGTATTTTAAATATGGGTTCTTGAAAACATTTCACTCAGAAGTTGTCTGATTTCTAGGTTAAGTTGCAAAACTAGATCATTTTTGCTGTAAATATGGTGTGGAAGAAAAAATTCAATGTTATTGTGAGGCTCAACTGAATCTAAATGTGTCTCAAAGCAGATGAGAAGAACTTCTAAAATGATAAATGGAAAGACTATTTTAGGGGGAATATCATGTGGATGGTAGGGACACTAGCCGTGTCTACTTGGGCTTTATGTACGTATTTATGTATGTATGTATGTATATTTCACTTTAAAATCAAGAAAAAATAAAGAGAAGCTGGTAATTGAAAATAACCTCAAATTCCCAGAAGTGAACTGCGTTTTGAATGTTCTTTCTCTATTTTGGGGAGGGGCGGTCACAGGCCTGTTTTTTATGTAATAAAATGAAAATGAGTGACATAGTTTATTAGCTCAGCCAGAGGAATGATGCTTTATTAAATTGCTTATTGTTATGTGCAACATGGTCCAGGGTTGCAATACTGCAGTCTTGCAAACAGATGCTGTCAAGGGAGGTCAGGATTAATTATATGTGACCAGGTAACCTTCATTTTTTGAGCTATGTTTCTATAACTTTCTTCTTTTATGCCTGTGTTTGACTTCTTTTCTATTTCTGAGTTTCTTTCTTTATATCCTTTCCTGCATTCGGTGTACCTGTCCCTTGGAAAATCTGTGTGTCTAGTGTTGACCATCACTTTGAAGTACCTATTTCCTAGAACACTGATTTTCAAAAGATCTTGTTCACAGGGGAAAATACTGGAATGTTGTTTTTTTATTAAACCACTTATTCATTTAGACATATAAGCTGGAACTGATTCATGACTGAGTCTAGTTCACAAACAATTTTCTACACTGAGAAGAATAGGTCATCTCAAGTTTGTGGGGTTTATCTATAACCTATATAGGTATCATTATCCTAACTTTGAAGTTCAACAAGTTTTTGAGAGAAAAGTCCCTAGAGTATGAAATTCTACTACTTATTTCTAATGTTCTGACTCTACCTCTGCTTTTCACTAACAAATGTGCTTGAATGACTGTGTTGATTTTGACTCTACCTGAGGAAAGTCCTTTTCCATGATTAGGTCACTTTAGTTTTCAATAAGCACTTGCTAGTTTGAATGTAAGCTCAAAGTGCACCCCCCTAAAATTAAGAGTCAGGAGACTGTGAATTACAGCCATAAATAAAACTTAGCACTAAATTACATCTTCTACTTAATAAACTGGAATATAAATTTTGATTAATATTTGCTAGAAATTGGTTTAGGAGGGTTTACAAATTAATTTGTTGAGATATGCATATTTCATCTTGTTGATAAAGAGTAGTATACATAATTTTTCAATTTTAAACTTCTCACTAAGAATAAAATATTTTTTGACAGAAGATTTATAGAGGGATCAAATAATGTCCAAGTTGGATTTATCTCTTGGAGGCAAGTTTGATTTAATACATGCAAATTAATCAACATAATCTATCAGAGTGAAAAAGAAAGTGAAAACAGAGTGAAAAAGAAAACCATACTATCATCTTAATAAATGTAGAAATAGCTTCTGAAAGTTTAACAACCATTCATGAAAACTTTCAACAAAACATACATATAAAAGGAAGTTTTCTCAGTGTAATCAAGGTGATTTATGAAAACCTTAAAAGTGCAGGTGGAAAGCATTTTCTCTAAGATTTAATATGAGGATGCCCATGCTCATCATTTCTATTTAATATAGTATTAGAAGTCGTAGCATGAGCAACCAGACAAGAAAAAGAGTTATTGAAATGGAAAAGAAGAAACAAAATTACCTGTTTGCAGATAGAAGTATCCTCTATGTATAAAACTTTACACATTTTACAATAAAAAGTCCTGCTAGGACTAATAAACAAATTCAGTAAAGTTGCAGTATATAAAACCAATATACAAAAATCAGTTGTACTTCTTTACACCAACAATCTATCCAAAATGGAAATTAAGAAAACAATACCATTTATGATAGTATAAAAAAGAAAACATTATTTATGAATAAATTTAACTAGGAGGTGAAAGACACATACACTGAAAATGATAAAATATTGATGAAAGAAATTGAAGAAGTCACAAATAAATGAAAAGATATCCTGTATTCATCAGTTGGGAGATTTACTATTGTAAATATGTCCTTGTTACTAACAGGCTCAGTACAACTTCTATAAAAATTTCAATGGCATTTTTCAAAAAATTAGAAGAGACAATTCTAAAAATTATATGGAGCCACAAAAGATCCCGAATAGTCAAAGCAATCTTGAGAAAGAAAGAGTAGGAGACATCACACTTCCAGAATTCACATTTTATTTCAAAGCTATAGTAATCAAAGCATTATGATACTGACATAAAAATACGAATGGACTGGAGTTTATGGACCAGAATAGAGAGCCCAGAAGTAAGTTCAAGCATATTATGATCAATAGGGTAAGCACAGTCAAGTGTAGGGAAAGAAAAACCACTCTCTTGTGTGAGTGTGTGACAGATAATGTACAACATGGTGCTAGCAGGGCTAACATGCTACTATGTGCCATGTGTGTTGTCACATGGGATTTGATAGAAACCCTAGGTCAGCAGTCAGTGCCACCCCTAATGTATATGGGAAGAACATGGTTCTGAGAAAGGTGGGGTTAATTCGTTTTCCTTATGCAACTAGTGATGAACACAGGCAAGATTCACAGCCACCGTGTCTGAAATTTGAGTCATTCACTCTCTTCTCCACCCAGGTGGCCTCCCAATCTCTATCAACAAATTCTTGTGATCTCTGTGTGGCTCTTTGTGCATCATGATTTATCTGAATAGGCAGTTCTTTTCAAACTTTCCTCTGTGTGCATTATTTTCTTGCATATTTTAAATCATTGTGTTAAATTTTACAAATTTAGAGATGGAAAAATAATGAATATAAATTGCAAGTAAAATGAGTTCACTTCATTTTTGTCTTTGAAAGACAAGGTAGATTTTTTCACCACAAGATCATGTCCAGGGCACTTAGTGGGAGGATTAGATCAAGGTCCACTACAGGGTTGGAAGCACGCAGAGACTCACAGGGTACGGAAGTGAGGTAGTCATGAAGGTCTACCAGGAAGCGCTTTCTCATCAGGTTAAAGAGACCTCCTACTATTATTGGGATGTGTCCAGGTTTGAGAACTTCTGCTTGGCAAGGTAGAGTGAAAATGTGTTTATGAAGGAACTAGTTGTGGAGCATAAATGGATGTTGAAATAGACCAGAACCAGGAGAAACAGCCCATCAAGAGATAGCTGTGAAAATTAAGGTTTCAAAACAGAACACATACTTTGCTCTGCTTGTCCATCTCTGAACTCAGGGTCAGGCCCTCAGTCTGAACCTCAGTTCCCAGCTGGTGTTGCTTCACTCCAGTGTTCCTAGGCTTTTTCTTCCTACCCTAGGCTATGCCAAGGTATCATTTTTCACTGTCTCTTTTGTAATATTTATTTCACATTATGTATGTGTGAAATGACTGCCTCTGTGTTTTTCTAGACAAGATGCAGGCTCCTTTCTGACATGTTAGACCTTCTGCAGGGGGATGTAGGAAAGAAGGGGGAAGGTGGGGACAGAAGGAGAAAGGTATCCCCTGAATTTTCTGTGGAATTCGTATCTTAAGAGACTTCAGAAGATTTTGCCGCAAATCTCATATACCTCACCTCTTTCATCCACAAATAATATCTTAACTCTAGCTTCATCTAAACCTTCTTCCAAGAATGAAAATTCCCTTATTCTCCAGACTGAAAAGACACTTCACTAAATCCATATACAAGAAAAAAATGGCTAAGAATCAGACAGTATAGTATATTCAGATTGCACATTATAGATGAAAGGCAAATAGCAGCCATTTTGCAGAGGCAGGTTATGACTGACTTTGCTGAAGTTATCCATGGCTTCTAAAACTTTCCATTTCTTGCAGGATCTTTTTGTGTGTATGCCAAAAGGGTAGATAGAATATTTAGAATTTTGCTCTCATTTTTTTAGGGTGTCCCCAAGACCAAATTTCAATATGAGTGAATGATATCTTTCCCACATTGACAAGTAATTCCCAGACACCAGGCTGAGTATCCAAGAATTCAATTTAATTCAACTCAATTCTGACAGTATCTACTCAGAGTATCAGATTCCACAGGTAAAGGGCTCAGTCTTCCAAGACTTCCCACCACTGCAGAATTCAGTCACAAGTCCAGGCTGTTACCTGTGCTCTGAGTAACTGACTACAAGTCATATGTTCCCATGACCTCTCCTCAGGCTGGATTAATTTGCTAGGTCAGCTCATAGAACACAGGAAACCCATATGCTTACTGGATCAATGATTTATTACAAAGGGTATTATTATTAGGCAACTGCCAGAGAAAGAGATGCATAAGGGTAGGGTATGGGGAAACGGTGCAGCATTCCCATCCAAATCGCCACATGTTCACCAACTCCAGAGCTCTCTGAAATCCTGTTTCTTGGTTTTTTTATGGAGGCTTTATTACATAGGCACAGTGGCTTTAATCACTGGCCAATGGCAATTGAACTCAACCTCCAGCCTTTCTCCCTTACTTAAAAGCCTGCAGGTGGAACTGCAAGTTCCAATCATGTAATCATATTGTTGCTTCTCCTGGCAACCAGCCCCCATTTTTGGTCCTTCCAAAAGTCACCTCATTCACATAACAAGAGATACACTTTAACACTCAATACTTGGGAAATGCCAAGGCTTTTGGAATCTGTGTGTCTGGAAATGTGGGTGAAGATCAACTATGTATGAGAAATATACATTCACAATATGATACGTATCAAGAGGATTCAAGTGAGTTTACTCATTTTTATCATTTTCTGTGGCATGTAGAATATCTAGGAATTTTTAATGCTCTTCACTATAATACATAACAAAAGAATAAAGTTCTGAGGTCTTCCTTATAATAACAGCATTTAAGATCTTGAGTATATCACTTTATATTATGAAGATAATACCTGGTTTCACTGTTTTTCAATAAGCAGTATTCATTTATGGGTATCAAATTAAGCACAGAGCTATCCTAGATATAACTATTCATTATTACTATTATTAATTGTTATTACTAGTCCATTTAAAGGACTCTACAAATTCAAAGTCCTGGATAAGCATGTTAAAATTAGAGAAGAATAAAGGAAGAAAAGTAAATATAATCTTTCTTTACTGTACATGTGAAGATTTAGGCAAGGTAAATACAACAGATCATGCAATTCAGACCTAATTCAGTGAGAAGAAGAGGAAGAATAATATTTTTCATATATTTTTAGTGGCAGATCATGCAATTCAGACCTAATTCAGTGAGAAGAAGAGGAAGAATAATATTTTTCATATATTTTTAGTGGCAGCTATAAATGTCTTCATAAATTGAGCACGTTAAAAGGAATTTTTTTTTATCTTGTATGTAATGGATTAAAGTGGTTAAGCCAATGGGAAAATCTAGGAAGAATGAAATTCTAATATTTGATACTTTCTGGTTGGAAAGAGGTTGGAAAGTCAATGATCTTTTACATTTTAATACCTTTTGATTTTGCCACTTACCAAAAAGTCTTCTCTAGTAATGAGAAACACATTAGGAAAAAGATGTGATGTTTGGTCTGCATGCTGATATTTGGTACCAACCTATCCAGCCCTTCTAGAACCTGTAATAAAATTCTGTCATGGCTGATCAGTGTGTGCACCTCGATGTTTTTCTTATTGCGTAGAGTATTTATTGGAGTTTTCATTTTCTTAGGAGTAAAGTTCAGTGGGATAGTAAATTGGAGTTTCTAGGTTTTTATTCGGCTGAATGCCTGTTTTATTTGTTCAGATACATTATTTGTAAAATCATGAAAAAATTCTTTTAGAGTTCAGAACTTGGAAAATAATTTGTTACCTTTCAGACTGGTAAGATAATTCTTTCACACACTCTCTCCCTCCATTACTTTCTTCTCACTCTGCTTCTTGCCATCCATCCATCCATTCATCCATCCATCTGTCCATTTATTCATTTGTCTGAAAAAATGGGATCTATATAATTGTTAACATTACTTTTTTGCCTTGTCTAGCTGGTAGAAAGCATAGTTAAGTTTTATACTCAGCTTCTATAAATTAAAGATGATAATTAAATAGCTAACATTTATTGAGTACTTACTATACTATTATTGAGTTGTTAACACTTTACATAATTATTTCATTTAATCCTTACAACTGTTCTAAAAAGCAGCTACCAGAATAATCCTTACCTTACAGGTGAGAAAGCTAAGGTTTTACTGAGGCAGCTGGCTTGTGTGACTGATAACAAATAAAGATAAGGCCTGTGTTCAAATCTAAGTGTCTATCCCAGTTACTGTGTGTATAGTATTATATAGTACCTGCTCTAGCCTAGGTCTTCTATTCCACTTTGTTCTTTTCATTATAGTCTGATCCGATTTTACAAAGGCCTTTTGATGGAAAATGCTTCAAATTTGCTTTTAAATTAGATATGACATACATAGTGAAAATAAATTTAATAACTGTCATTAGCACATAAATTTTATGCATATTTGATTGGTATCCTCTTCTTTTTCTAAATCTTTCAGTTAATGTCTCTCATACTTAACAGGAATTTCTATGTGGCACTCCTCTTTCCTGCTTTTTTATAATCATTTAGTTAAAAAATAATTTTGAAAGATAGAATATTTTGATTATAAAATATGCATATTTAATAGTATCTGTGTAATCACCACCAAAATAAAATTTAGATGACAACTTTTCCATATGTACACATTTTTAGTTTCTCATTAAAAGTACATAAAATTTAAATATATATTTAAGGCCATCTTCCTTTTCTTTTCCACTTTTGGCAGAGAAAATTATCATCCTGAAATCACCCCTAATATCCGGGGATACATTCTTTTCATGTATTTTTTTGTGCTTTCCCCACAAAAGTTGATGTCCACCAACAATATATCTTATTTTTATGCTTCAAGATGTAAAAAAGTGATGCCATATTATTTTGTAACTAAATTTTTACTTAGTATGGTGCTTTGATATATATATATATGTTTATGTAAATATAATTTGTCTATTTAAACTTTTACATAACAACATTTTATTTATTCATTTTTCCTCCAATGAACAGATTGTTTTTCTATTAGTAATGGCATTGCAGCAAATGCTTTTGTACATTTTGGAGAGGATGCATATGTGATACATTTAGGGTAGATAACTAGAGTGAGATAGCATCTTGTAATATATAGTCATGTTTAACTTTGACCTGACCAAATTGCTTTCAAAGTAATTGAACTAATTCATGCTAGCAAGTGACCTATAAGATTTCCTATAATATCATGCTCTCTTCAACACTTAGTGTTATCAAACTTACTAATTTTTGTTAAGATGGCTATAAGCTGTTATCTCTTTAATATGCATTTTCCTGATTATTGGTGAAAACTTGAAACATTTAGAAAAATGTTTATATGACAATGGGATTCCTCTTCTCTGAATTCCTTATTCATATCATTTGCTCATTGCTGACTAAACTTCACATTGATTAGTCATAATCTTTATATATTCTGGATAAAAATATTTTATTGATTACATGGTTTGGATTGTAAATATTTCCTTGTGGAATAGCTTTTGTTCATAGTATCTTTTATGATACATGTTTTCGTTTTAATATCATCAAAGCTATTAATATTTTTCTTTGTTCTTATGATTATTTTCTGTTTTGTTAAATTCTGTGCTGCAATATCATAAAGATGGAATCTTTTGCATTTGTACAATTTTGCTTTTTTGCTTAAGGATTTTAATCCAATTTTAAGTTTTTTTCTGGAACTTAGTTTCTTGCTGAAAGAACAGATAAAAGATGTACTTTGGAAATGAAAATAAAACAGGCAGAAAATATAGATATTCAAGTGTTTTAAGCTTATAATATCAATTGTTTATTAATTTTATTTCTGTGTTGATTATTTCTTTTCATGTTTCTTATTTTTTATAACTATATGATACGTGATTGGTGATTTCCTCATCTCTTATAATTTAACAATTTTTCACTGATCTTCATAAACTGCAGTTGTATCTATTGAATTTAATATTTTGATAACTATATATTTTACTTTTGTAAGTTCTAATGGGTCTGGAGGTATTGGCTATTCTTTTACTAAAGTTATAAGACATTTCTCTTGTGTTTTAAATCTATTTAAATATGTTCCTATTACAGTCTCTATAAAATAGCTTTATTAACTGTTTTTATTGAGATTCTATTTTTCTATTTGCTGTTTGGGTTGATTCTTGTTTTTGGTGAATTTTTTCTTTATTTGTTGTAACTTTGGGTAGTGAACTTGTCTTTAGCTGTTGGGATGCTGCTAGGCTTAAGAATGAGGGTCTGTCCCTAGAAAACAGTTTAATGACTGTTTCTATGAGAAGTACTAGGACTATACTTTGTTATTTATAAAATCTGGGCTTCCTAGACCATGTTGGTAAATCCAGTTAAACCTAATGATCTCAAGACCTTTGTGTATTTTTTTTTCCTCCCAGAGCTCAGGGCAAGGCAAACAAGAATTCCATCCTTGTGGGAGGGTCTCTGTCCACTAATTCACTGAGTCTGTGGATCTCTGAGAGCCCTGGCTCTCAGCAATTTTTGCCTGAAATTCATCACCTTGGATGGAACCTTGTTGCCACCTGTCTTAAAACTGAAGTCCAAGGTTACCAACAGTACATTCCCTTCTCTGGCCTCTAGGGCTCACAGAATCAGCTTGGGCGATTTCTCTTTAAATTGCTAAGTAGAGTTTTGTCTTTCTTGCAAGTTCAACTGTCATATAATAGTTTTACATTTTATTATTTAATATACCATTTCTAAGTATTTGAGGTGAAATAGTTTCCAGGTAATCTGAGCCTATTGTCTATCTGGAACACGAAGGTTAAAACCCTTTTGCACTGTTTTCCGGGGGTGAGCCTCTCAGAAGAGAGCCTCTGTAGCCTCTCAGAACACATACAGCTTTTAGATGCAATTCTCGGGGATTTCTGGGAAGCTGGCCCTTCTGGGTATACTGCTCTAGCCTACTTACTGAGAGCTTGTCTCATCTTGCTCATTAAATGTCTGGGCCCCATTTATCCTTTTTGAACTGTAACAACTAAAATCTAATTCTTTCTTTTAATGCTCTTTTTTCAATCAGTGAAACCCAGTGTGCTTTGTGTGCCCAGTGTGTGAATCAGTGTGCCTTTTTTTCCCTCCGTGCTCTGCCATTAAGATGTCATTTCCCCTTTATGTCTCTTTAGTCTCAAGTCAACTCTAAAATCTCACCATTTCTTTTAAAGATACCACTCCTGTCTTCTTTTATTTTGATTTCATTATAAAAAGCACTCGGCATCTGATAATAAGACTAAGACTGTTTTTCAGGCCAATCTAGATTCTCTTCTATTAGCGAAGCAAATGGAATCCCCAGAGAGAGTACTCTGGGCACAAGCCTTTTAAAAAGCATGCTTAACTTTGGAATTTGCATGTGTTTTATCAAGTTGTTTATTTTCAACTAAAGATTGTGTTATTCTTTTTAACATTGCCATTTTTCAGGTATTCATTCTGAACTCTTTACTGAGCACCTGTTGTAGACAAGACACTTCTAGAATTGGAACACACCAATGAACAAAACAATGTTTGTTCTGTCTTTGTTAATAAAACTTGATAACCCCACAAAGACTGAAGCCACAGTTCATGTCTCTTGAACCTATAGATATGAACATAATTCACAAAAACTGACTATGTCAGTCTGAGATCTGGGTGTCTGAGTGGCTTTTCCTAGATTTTCCTAGTGTCGAAGTAGCACAAAAAGCAGAGCTTTCAGATTCCTCTTGGGTCCTGAATTCAGGTAATGGGGTTTGGGGAAGGAAGCAATGGTGTCAAAAACACTGTGAAGGCGAACCTCACAAGGAGAGCTTTGTAGCTCATGAGGACCTTGGTTCTGCAGTCTAGTATCTCCAGGTTCCTGCACCTGGTTTATAGATGTGGCTGAGAAGCAGCACAGGCAGCTAATCACTGTTCTGTAGTCTAAGGCTTGATGTTCTTGGTAGAGAAAGAAACTCTTTCTGTCATAAGAAAATCTGTGCTTCTGCTGCCCTGGCTTGCCAGTGCCCGAGCAGCCAGCCTGAGTTTTAAGGCTCTAATTTGTCTGCTGGCTTATAAATGCCCCAAATGGCCAATATTTGCTGAATTCCAGCCTATAAAGAAACACTCAGAGCTACAAGGACCCTTAGAGATCAAAATCCCACGTGACTTGTATTCACAGCAGTGCAAACCTCAGAGCTATCTGCCTCCATGATTGCTATTTCCTCTATGCTTTTTATATTATTATTGTTACTTTTGCCACGTGCTACTCTTATCTCTAGCTTAAGTTTCCCAGTTCATGAAGCCAGGTATTGTGAATAGCGGATCAATAAATATACTTCTCTTCCTAACCTGAGTTTGGATCAATTGAGAGAGAAAAACAAGTTAGGTGGAAACTGGAATGAACATAGCTCTGTGGCTAAGTAGACTTGCTAATATTTTACCCTGAATTACACTTACCACCTACTCTGCACTACAGTTGGAGAAGAGAATGAGATGCTCTTATCTCAAAGGGGGCCAACCCAGTGGCCCAGCCCTGCAGAAGGTGGGAGGGCATGGGTCTTTGAGCTGTCACTCCGTCTCTCTGGGGAGCGATGAGTAAAGGGTGAAGAAAAGTCATGAATGGAATTTTAATATGAGGCCCTCTGCATGGACACTTGAGGAAGGGGTGTGTGTGTGTGTGTGTGTGTGTGTGTGTGTGTGTGTGTGTGTGTATGTGTGTTGGGGGTAAATGTTTCCCCTCACAAAAAACTTTTCCTATTTTGAGCTGCAGCTTTTGCTTGCATGTCTCTTCCATGACTTGAACTGGATCCTGTAAATTTCTTATTTTTTTCAGTGTCACATGCATATTCATGTAGCATAAATGTTGATTGAACATAGGCCTAGCATCCCAAGTGAAAAACTGCACACCTGCATCTGATAAAATGATCAGCCAACACTACTGTAATCACCAGGGAACAATTTGCCTGTCTTCTCCAAGTATTTTCCAACCACTAGTTGTTGAAGGAAGTTGAAAATAAATTTCATAAAGACATTACACAGCAATGTACACTTATTTCTTATCTCTCCTATAGAGTAAGTTAAAGCCCTAGAAAATGTACATAGTGACAAGCTTTATGAAGAAACCTCCTATTTAATTCAAAATAAACTCTCAGTTTACATATTAAATCCTCCAGTCCCCATTTCATATTGTAATGGTGTGTCTAACCATAATGAAAGGTTTTGGTTAACTTTTTCAGCTTAGTACACTTAAATATTGTTGAAATAATTACATTTAAGATTCTGAAACCCAGGTGTTGGTGGTAGAGACTGAGCAAGGTGGGTTGCACAAAACTCCTGTCAGAACTCCCAGGTGTGACTTCTACTGACGGGCGAAGAAATGGCAGATCTGGAGAAGGAATCATCTTGCCCATGTCTCACAGCTAATAAATAACTGGGTCAGGATTCAAACCAAGTGCTATCCGATTCAAAGTGGGAAAGCATCTCAAGGGGAATGCATCCCTACCGCATAACTGGGGTTTGGGCAATAAGTAGCTTCATCTGAGGTTTCAAAGAAAGCTAATTTTATGTGAACTTCAGCTCTACAAAATATTTTCAGTTATGTCGAATGATATTATCTCAATCATATGAAGATCCAGTGGCTCTGCACTCTTCTCTCAGGCTGATGTTATGATGAGTGGGACACAGTTTTGGGTTATAATATAGAATTGAAAACAAAGGGTAAGAAGTAGTTGAAGTGAAATCTCTCTGGGGAAAATACAACCCAGAAATAATGATATAACTTTTTAATGATGTCATAGTGAACACTAAAATAATTCCTGGTTGATCCAATGTCTTTCTGTGTATTTTATTTCTAAGTACTCTATGTTCTAGTTTAGATTTATCAGAATCAGAGCCTCCTCTCTTGAAAATCTCTGTTTGGAGAAACTTGCACTTTAGGAGAATCAATTTTTTTCCCATTTTTGTCTTTTTCAAATGTTCCCAGCCTTCTCTGACCTCTGCCATACTTTGCGGACAGCTGAGGTTAACATGTGTTCATCAGAGCATATTAACTTATTCCCAAAGCAGAGCTGTTCTGGTCTATTTGCCTAAGTGTCTAGTATATACCATGCTATGTTTATCATTGCAACATCACTGAATTAAATATAATTTTTAAATGGGCTTAAATTTTATATTCTTTTGGATCTACATTTTTCTTAATTATAAATCAAATGGTAGGGTTTGACTTTTCTATTTGTCTTGCTAATTACATAATTTATTGACATAAAAAATTAAAACACCACTGAGTAGCATTTTGTGTTAAAAATTTAGCCAAGACAGCTGTTAAAAACATGCTAGATAAAGTTCTATGCCAATCAAACACCAGTCTCTACCTAGGCTGAGTCTTAAGATTTGCAACCCAAAATCACACTAGGTGAGAATTGTAGCAAATTCTTAGTTAATGGAGAATAGCAGAAGTGAATGCCTCTGAAATTGAGCTGATAGCCTTCAGCTCATTCAGAAGTATGGGAAGATTTCTCTGTCTCCTTTAAGAATAATATGATTCCAGAAATTTTGTAAATTTGCAGTAAACTCCTTAAAAATAAGGGTTGACTATGTTATCATTACTGCTTCCTGAGAGACAGGTTATGGAAGGTGATTTTATAAAACGTTCTTGAAAAAACTCCAGGTTTCAAATATGCAGCATAAACCTTTTTCTGAAAATAGTACCACATCAACTTCAGATTCAGTAGGATTTCCACATTTTAGAGTGATCACTGAAAGGGCAAATACAGAAAAAGCTGTTAGCAAAGCTGCATATTGAAGATCTGAAACAGTTATTAAGATTTGAAAGTTCTCAAACTTTCTGGTCTCAGGATTCCTTTATGTTTTTGAATTTTTTTGAACCTCTGAGAACCTTTGTTTATGTAACTTGTATCTATCAACACTTACCATCTTACAATTTGACATTGGGAAAAATTTAAGCTGAAAGACTATGGACTGCTAGCCCGTGCAAAGTCACTACCACATGCCACACAGCCTCCAGAAAAAATCCACTGTACATTTGTGAGACACTGAGAGTGAGATAAGCAAAAGCTACACCGTTGTCATTATGAGGAGAATTTTGACTTGGCATATTGGGGAGACTCATATTATACTTTGAGAACTGCTGGTTTAAGTTATTTGATGTTACTGTTTAGCATTTATCAATACCCTGTAGAAAGATAATAAGTAATAAACAATAAGTAATTGGAAAACACAGTTTCTGACTGTGGCTCTTAGAATAAGTCAACATTTTTATTTGATACCTATTTTCTCATGCTCTAGCTGTGAGATCTCTAGCAACCAGAGTATGGTTTTGTAAATGAAATTGGGCTCCTTGGTTAGAATGAGGTTGTAGAGCACCTGACATTGTACTTGGTGCAGGTGAGACTGACAGTAGAAGAAAAGAAACAAAGCAGAGCCCTTTTCATGTTCCCATACCTCCCTTCCAAGAAGCAGTTTTACTGATCACTGTGGTATGAAGCAGAAGAATTCTCCCCAGGAAGAATTGCTGAAAGAAAGAAGCAGAGGCTAAAGTTCAACCCTTCATCCCCTGCCTGTTTCCCTATAGTGCATTTATCTTTAAATGTTTTGATCTCAAATGAGCAATTCCTTGCAACTTTTAAGTCCAGGCTTATTTGGTTCATTAAATTTTTGCTTACTTTGTTATTTTGTTACATGAAATTTGACTACTATTAATAGAGTAGCAAAATATCTCCTTTTTTTTCTTGACACCCTCTGTTATTCTTAGCTGTTGGTCATGATTCTAGCCTTGTTTGAGCAATATTCCTTTATCAAACTAGTCCTTGAAAACAGAGCCAGTGTTTGGTTATGATTCTTATCCTCAAACATTTTCTGTCAGCTTCTAAAGTTTGTGTCCCAGAGCCCAAGGGGAAACAGAATGGACAACAGTTTCTTTGCCTGGGGTTCCCGTTAGTGCTACCAAAGGTGGGGTTACAGGTTGAAGCAGTCTGTAAAGAGAAGGTAGGCAAGGGTAGGCCAAGGGTCTAGGCCAGGCTGTTCTCTCCACTAGGCAAGATGATGGCCAGACTCTAGTCTGAAGGGTCCATCTGAGGCTTCAAAAAGGGCTGCTGGGTTTTCAGAGATGATGACTGACAATGATTGTCCTGCAAAGGTCTTGTATGACACCTGTTGGACTTTTCTGAAACCCACAAGAAAATCTCACACCTTTTAGTTCTTAGTTTATGAATTCTTACCTCTACTGATTTCTGTGTTTAAGGTATTCAGTAATTACTTATGAGCATCTACTCTGTGTAGACACTGTGCTGGCCTCAGGAGTCAGTGAGAACGAGAAGTGTATGATGGCCCTGACACTGGGTTCTGATGAAGGACAAATAAATGGACCTGTCAGCTCCAGACTTGGAAACTTAGGAAGCTAAGCAGAGAGTCTTGGGAGCAAGATAATAATTTTCACTTTGCATTTGTTTTTTTGAGAGGGTGGTAAGATATCTAAATGAAAAATTGGTAATAAACTTCTTATAAGTAGTTATTGAAGACATTGATGGCAGGAGAGCACCGTGTTTGAATAAAGTTTGGTGATCAGGCCTAGACTTAGAAATTAATCTCTAGTCTATCATTTACATGATTGATATTGGGTGTGATTCTTGTGATACTGGTACTTCAGTGTCCTCCTCTTTTAAATCTGGGTTTTTGACAAAGAGGTGTGTGTGTGTGTGTGTGTGTGTGTGTGTGTGTGTGTGTGTGTGTGTGTGATAGCATTCTGTGAGACCTATTTTGTTGGTTCAATATTTTAGTTTGGAAAGCAGCAATGAATATTATTCATGCCATACTTGGCTCCAACAAGACAAGTGAGGACTCCTTTGACCTGAGAGTGACAGCAACTGTTAATCTCCTTGCAGAAAGTCACTGCAATGGTCCTCCTGTTGGTTAAGGCAACCAAAAATGGCATTTTATTTGGTGAGTGATGAAGTACATTATAACACATGTATTTTATTGACATCATAAAACTTCATATGCAGAATCAACCTTGTCAATTATGGAAGACTCTTGTGTGGTACAGAACCACAGGCCAGGCCTTCTGAGTCTTCCTTCTTGCCTTGCACCAAGTTCTGGAGGCTACCAGCATTATCCACCTTCGTGGTCCCCAGCTTCTGTAAAACAAAACTCTCAGCTCAAAGACCCCTCTGTCCGGTGTTTGGGGTTCCTTCAGACTCTAGTTTTTCCTGTGGGAGCTGAGCAGCATTCTATATCTTACAAGATGTCACAAGCAGCCCTGGAGATCTAGCATGCACTGTGTGATGTATTTCTTCCTCAGTGTCTGTGAGGCACACTGACCACTGGTCAGTGCCCCATTCTGGGTGGCTTCCAATGTGAAGGCACTCCCAGATATTATGGACGTCATTATTGGCTCTAGTAACCTAAATCTTTTGAGTAGCCTTAATTTTTATTGTTTACTAATTTTCATATAGATAATTATTCAGATCAATCTCAACTTTTGTTTAGAATGCTCTTTGGGACAAATGAAGCAAATATGACTCATGTGCTGGTTGTCCACTATTTCTTCTCTAGCAAACATATTGAGCACCAGGCAGGAAGAAGTAAACACCTAGAAAGGCTTTGAAATCAAAGCCTCTGTCCACCTGAGCCAATCCACTACCCTTTCGTTTGCTTCATCTTTTGCTGTTCCCAGGGTGTCTGAATTGAGCAATGCCTATTAGGCTAGTATCTTCATGAGGTCCAGAAAGGAATTTTATTTCTCAAGTGTGTCTTTAAAATGGTCATATGTAAATATGCTCTGTTTATTTTCCTGAGCAGTTGTCCCCATCCTCAACTCCCAGCTGTGTCTTCATTAATCACACTGTGACTGTGCTCAACAACTTTGTTTTTGTGCCGTAACTGATAGATGAATGATAGATACTAACCACAGCTTACCCTAAAGGAAACCTGATTGGGTAAAATACTTTTCTGACAATACCTTCTCATGGACACAAAGATAGCCTCAGAAACAAGTCCTCATTATGGAAATTTTATACTTCTAAAGATAACTTCCTCTCCTTTGGTGCACGTGCCAGTGTCTTTTCACTGAAATTAAACTTTGTCTCATGTTAGGCTACATGACCAGCAATGACAGGAATGTTATACCCCCTTGTGACTCATGAGAGACTGGGCATGTGAAGAACTTGTTAGTGGTGCTGCAGGCTGTCACATTACCTGGTGGATTTTCCAGTCACGTTTTCTCCATCAAAACCCTTGTGTGGAAAAAAAACAAAGGCAGCTCTGAACAGCAGTTCTATTATGGGCTTGTTACAGGGGAGATGCTCCGTCCTCTGCAAGGAAATTTAATATCCAATCTTTTTCTCATTATAATGAAGTGATGTGAAGTGATAGGTCTTAACAAAAGGATGTTGATGACACCACACTCACCACCTATTGATGAACAAAGCTGAATTTTAGATTCTACAGTTAAGTGATTATGCATGAAAGGCTGGATTGTGGCTCTGGAGGGGATGCAACCAGCTGAATCTGAGCCACTTCAGTGCACATGCCTAGGAGTCTAAGAGCATCATTGTCTCAGGAACACCGTGAAAGGGCACCCACATCAGTGTCTGTGTAAAGATCCCACTGATAGTAGGACTGAAAGTTTTGGAAGTTTCTGTGCTATTCTGCACACTGTGGAGCACTCCAAGATTGGGTGCTCTCAGTGTTCAATGACATGATTTTTTTTCTCTGAGATGCAGTTGGCAAGGCCATTTTGGGTACATCTATGGTGCTGTACTAAGACTTATCAAATAGGGATGATTTCTGAAGCTTCCTGGCAGAATTATTAAAACAATGTATTAAACATAGAAGAACTTTTACACTTACTGGGAGAAATGGTGTGTAGAGGAGTCAGGAATAGGGAAGATGAAGTGGATGTGAAGGGTAGATGAGTGGGGCTATAAGCTGCTAAAAATTGGTCCATAGAAATACATTTTTGCATATTTGCATCATCTGAATTTGCTTAATGCTAACCAGTGAACATTTTAAAAGAGTATTTGAGAAACATCTCCTGGCCCAGGGGATGGTACTGCTTTCCCTTCTCCTGGAACTTAAGCATTGTACTAAACTTCTTATATGACATGAATTTGAATCTGGGTTTTATTCATGGACCATTTTCCAAGTCAGTTTTCTTATCAATAAAATGGACATGGCACCCACATTATAGGGTCATTATTGTACTAAATGAGGTAATGTAGGTGGAATGTGTTCAGTGCTTGGTCATCCTTTAATAAATAGTTGTTATTGTATTAATTACCCATGGGTTAAGTGTTCTATGAAAGGTGAGCATGAGAGGGAACAACAGAAAATTAGAAGTCATCTGTGAGACTAGAAAATGGGGTCTGAGGGATATAGGTGAGGAACATGATGGAGTTATAGATTTCAAAGGGGTTATGAATTCAGCTCTGTGCATGTTGAACTTGAGATATCCAGAGAGGTTTTTCATGAGACAAAGAAATCTAAAGTTGTAACAAAGAGAGCTAAGCCTTGGCATTGGAATTTGTAGTTACTTTAAATAAAGTCTCCCGTCTGTGCCAATGTAATGTTCCCTGAGAGTCACAGATTATAACCACCTACTTCATCAAGACTCCATTTCTAACTCTTGTTTGGCTTGACTATGTCCATGTGTGATATACGTAAGTAATATAGTTATGTTAATCAATAAACTCTGCTGTTTTATAAAATTAGTAACTTCAAATACGTGTGCATAGTACAAGAATGTGAGAAAAATAATCTAGATTCTATTCCATATCATTGATCTGTGCACCCTTAGATGAATAATTTAACTTCTGGTGAACTTGGTATGTTCCTTTGTAAGATGAAGACTTCGGTAAGTTTCTCAAAATTCATTCATTATCTACCATTTCATTCCATATTTAGCAATAATTTATCCAAACCATGGATTCAATTTCAATCCATTCATTTGCTCAGGACATCTAGCACCTACTACGTGCCTGTATGGGCTAGCCACTTTGTCATGAGGAAGCTAGTTCTGCCTAACCAAGCTATGAGCAAGTGAACAAACAGCATTCACAATTTCCACTCTCAATTGGAAGTATATATATATAAATTGTTAGGGAAGCACAGACAAAAGGGTTCTTAACCTTGCCTTCTTTCTCTTCACTCATTTGACTCTACCAGAGACAGAGCAGACTTACTTTAGGAAGTGTTTACTGTGTTTACCTGTGCATATCATGTACCATCACCTGCAGCCATGCTCATCTTATACCTGAGAACCACATCTAATGACATCTAGAATCAGTCACCTGGATGATGCAGGCATTTTTTGAGATCACTAAATGAGGTCTCCTCACATTATTCATAGTTCAATCTAATACAAACAACAGTACATCTGAGAGAGGTGCTTCACTTTCCTGGACAATTTAAGAGCCATGGACATGTCTTATTTCAATGGAAATGGGATATTGCATTTGCTTGTCCCTATGGTGTAGTATTACTGTGTTTATATAACATTAATACAAAAATGCCAAGAGGAGAGTAGCACTAAGTTTTTGGCTCCCTTTTGGTCCATGAATAGAGGCCAAATTTGGGCTCAAACACTTTTAATATGGTACTATTGTAAGGTTGGAACATTATTTCTGCTTATTCTAATTTGTCCATGGTAATATATAAAAATAATACAAAGGCTTCAGATTTTCAGGTTTATGAATAAAAGAGCACAGATATTCCACATGAGAACATGCTCAGTATTCTTTTATGGGAAGGAAGGGGGTCCCTATGACCACATATATTAAAGTGTGCACCTGCCTTCAATAAGCCCGAATCAGCATATGTACGTGAACTGCATGCCAAATTTACCTTGTAAATCAATAATAAAAAGAGCAGACATGTTTCTGGGCAAGGGAAAAAATGAAGAGGTTTAGCTGATATTTGTGAGATGAAAATGACCAGCAGAACCAATGAAACTGCCTGAAAAGTCCTATGTCATTGGACCAGTTTTCAGATTTCAGTATTTCAGAAAAATAACCATTGTCATTCTATTAGTAGAATTTGCTATATGCACAATGATGTTAGATGATACTGTACTATTAAAAAACAAAACCTACATCTCCTGCCATCATGGAAAGAGAGGACAACCCCGATAGATACTTCTTTTAAAGTTTTAGGAACCACTAATATTCTGTGGTGATTTCACATTACCTATCTCCTCCATCCAGGTAGTAGGATACACTTTTATGATGACTCAGTGAACAATTGCTATCTGATGCTCACTTGTAGTATGTGCAAGCATGTGAGTCTGTTTGTTTCTTGTGTGTGTTTCCCTATTTATTTAGTTATGTAGGATACAAAGTGTAACAGCCCTCTGGGAAAAGAGATTCATAGAACAATCTGTAATTTTATGGCACTAGGAGAAGAGGGAAGGAGAATTGGAGCAAAGAAGAATAGCACATTAGGAGATTTTTCTAGGGGCTGAGAATCCTTAGAGTTGATCTAGCCTACTCTGGAGAGGGAGTTATTGGAAATCTTTCTGAGAACAGAAAGTGAGTTAAAGAATGATATAATTTGATAGAATTAGAACAAAATGATGTGTAAACTTACCTAGTTTTGTTGGACTTGATGAACTAAGACTGTCTCTAAATTATTCTTTTTTATCTACTGATTAATGCCAAAGATTTTGAGCTGTGGGGTGCAGAGTGCTGAAGTTCTGATGTTGAATAAACCAGTTCCTGTCCCCAGTGCTCAATTGGGCAGCTGTAAAATCAGATGTGAGGGGACAGGCAAAGAACAGATGTGTTTGTAGCAGGTTTTATGGTAAACAGGCTACTCCTGAACCTCCTCTTCATACCAAACCCCCAACCTTGAATTCTTGTCTTTCATTGATGTTATTGAAAGAAGCTTCCTGGGGAATCCAAAGCACATTCTTTGTCAGCCTGTGTTAATTATTGTTTATAATCACCAAATATAGTTTATATCCAGATCTGGCTTGGAAAGTAAGCTTGGACAGCAGGAGAGCATCTGTGACTGGAGTCCACACTAGGAATTCTAAATGTTCGTTTCTTGTTTTTATTTTCCCATCAGGAGGATGTTATTGGCTCTTTGTGGACTGAGTCACCTTCAAACATCACATTAATTTGTAAATGAAAATGTTATGGTTCACAATTTGGAGGGGAAAGTTTTAGGACATTTAATAAAAATTAACTTTGGTTTCAAACAAGAGGATACAGTCATTACATGCATATGGGCCAGTATTGACATAGTATTGGCTATTTAAGTAAGCAGGACCTAGGTAGCAATTCTAAGCTATTGATATTTTAAATTGCTCTTGGAGAACTGTCCATCTCAAGTGAGGGAAAGGGAATGCCTTAAGCCTGTGACCCACCCAGCAGCTGCTTTCAAGTCTTTATGTGTGATGAACAATGTTAGCCATAGTTAAAACAAGTCACTGCAATGGGGTGAAGAAAGTTCTGAATGCTGAGAGCCCGGGAAGTCAAGACACTTGAATTGGAAAACGGTGTGCTGGAAAAAGCTTATACATGAGCAAGACCTGGGTTTGAAGCCCAGGTTCTATGAAATTGGTCAAGGAGATTGACCTCTGGTAGTTTGGTTCCTCAACTATAAAATATTAATAAGAGCATTAGAGACCCTATTATTCTGTTATAACAATGATGTCTGTGGCTCTGTGAATTTCCAGCTGTTTTTTTCAGTTTACCTGGTACCTGGAAAATGAGGACTGGATACCAGACTTAAGAGAAGAGTTTGTTCTCAAATGTTGTGGTTCTACGGTATGCAAGTTGTTTTATTCCTGCTAGCATTTCCATAATTGGTCCACGGTGTAAACAGAAAACCATATGAAGGTGAATTATGGATTATTAGCATCAATATATTATTTGTACAGCTTTGCTTAAGCATAGCTTTTGGTGATAATAACATACACTATTAAATTTCCTCAACAAGTATTGATTGAGCGCTCGCTATCATTCAGCGTTGGCTTAGGAATAAAGCAAAGTCCTTGTTACCAGGAAACTTACATCCTAGTGTGGGATAGATAAAGTTAAAAATATGTAATATTTTAGAGGGTAGTAATGAAAGGGGTAGAGAGTATTGGAAAAGGAGTGTGAAGTATTAACTTGTCATGAAGGAGTTAGGGAAGGTATCTTTGACTAGGAGACATTTGAGTGGAGGCAGAAAATCAACCCTAGAGATGTCCTATGGAATAACATTCTAATCAGAGGAAGTGCTGGGACAAAGGTCCTGAGTCAGGGTCTGTTGTGGTACTTTAGCAAAACTTCATGGAATGTGTGTATGGGAAACAGAGAGAGCTGCTGTGAGATGGTCTCTGGGGTAGGGGTGTGATGGGCAGATCACTGTGAGGACTTTGGTTTCTTTCTTTGAGTAGAATAGGAAGCTATCTGAGGGTTTTGAGAAGATAAAACCAAGACATCTCTTATGAGTCTGCTGCAACTATCCCTGTGATCAGAGTGGTAGAAGAGGAGATTTTGAAGAGTGATCAGATTTAGGATATGATTTGAAGACAGAAATTGTTTGTGTGTTGGATGTGAGTGTGAGTAGAATGACTCCTTGGTTTCTGATATGAACCTTGTAATGAGTGAGTTCATGTTTCAGAGGTAAGGTAATGGTTTTGGACAGGTTAGAACTGAGATGTGATTAGAGAAATGGCCCTTCAAAGAGGACTATTAGCTCTCTGAGTGCCAGAGAGACTTTTGTAAATATACTTATGGGGGAATTTGAGGGTGCTTGAGGAAGGAATTATGGCTTAGAATGGGAAGAAATAGGTGGAGTAATTTTGCCAACATTCCCTAACCTTCACAACTTTTCTCTCCAAGTTCTAGAGTGTTCCTCCATGGGCACCAACCAACATGACCACTAAGAGGCAACCTAAACAGTGAGGCAAGAGTATAGAAAAAATAACTTAGAATCGATAATAATTGCTTCAAAACATTTTTGGGAGTAGAGATTGCCAGGAGGAGCAGGGAGAAGGAAAAGTATTGATTTAAAGTGGTCACAGAGAAAAAGTACTGTTCTTTTTCATTCTCAGTTGTTTCAAGCATTAGAAGAGAAGAAATGAACTGGTAATTTTAGGGCTGATTGCTAGTGTCTTAAAAGGGGGATTAGAATAATTTTTCTCATCATGTTTGTTTCAGGATGGTATATTATCTTGGAATTGGGGCATCCTAAATTGTTCTCCTAAAGCTGATCATATTTAACTGTAATAATAATAATGAACAAAGTGAATAATGAATAATAATTCAATAATGAACAAAATTCACTAAAACAAGTTTGTTTCCTCACAAGAGATTAAGCACAGTACTGAGCAGAGCATAGCTCAGAAAGGGCAAGGTTTTGCAAGATGGCATTTTCAGTCTTACCCATATGGGCAGGACTTCATCATTGCTCTTTGGACTTCTCTATGGCATCTTCTTATGAAGATGTGAAGAGCATCATCTGTGGAAATGGAAGCTAAGATATTAAAAGTAATTATTGTCATAGTTTCATAGAATTATTTTGGATATATACTTATGTACATAGTAGTTGACAATCTTTTTCTTAGGATGATGGTGGTGGTTTAGTCTGCATGAGAGAGAAATCCAGGAATACATTTTTTAGCCTTGTGCATTGTGAAAAAATGTCTTTCCTTTGGAGAATAAAACTTTATCTTATGAGATGAGCAGAAATATATTGTCCATCTACAGCTTTGGCTCCCTGAATCGAGGTGTTATAATAAAGTGTTTTTGAAAACTAACTTTTCTACAGCCAGAACCCTGAGAATCTTTTAAATCATTGAATTCCAGCTGCCATTCCACAACTCATGATGTGACCACTATGCTCTGATGAGAGATTGCTTTTTACACTTACATTAGAAAAGACTTAATATAATAGAGAAGGCTAATGTTATTAAATTAGGTTTTGCATCGGCATGTTTTTGTTGTTGTTGTTGGATGGAACCAATGCAATTATACAGGAGAGAATGATTGCAAATGTAGTAATGGATTTCCTTTAAAATTCACACACGCACACCGTTGCACACATCTTTACATCTCATGATTTATGGCACTCAAAGACATTTTTAAAATGTAGCTTCTTGCCAACTTGTCACCTCTTTGGAAGTACTATCTCCCACAGAGTCAGTGTTCCCTCATGTCATTGGCTTTTTGCCAGAGGACAGAATGAATCAATGGAAGGTCTATGAGGTTGTTGCCAATGTCATTTATGTCCTTTGACATTTGAGTCTGTATATGAGTGTATTTGTGTTTTGATGAGAGTATATGATAAAGAAGAGTCTGAGATTTAATAGGCAAACCCAGGCAGAATAATTTTTATTTGTAATGGCATTATACTCCTGATGTATCTCTGAGTCTGAATAATATGGAAACAGTGAGTAACACAGGCAAAAGAATTATACCAGTGGAATGGAGAGTATTAGATTTGTAGGAAAGAGACCTCATAAGATTTTCCTATTTGCCTTTAAAGAAGGAATTTGTCTATAAATGCAGAAAGGTATAGCTCTCCAGATGTTTTTAAACAATTGGTTATGTATTAAAAATGTAAGCTACTGTTTTGGTCTTTGAAATGGGAAATAAAATGACTTCTGATTGTTTCTGAAGCCACAACAGGATCGACATGTGTTTCTAATGACCATGGTCTAGCAGGCACTAAGTTCTAACTATAAATTATTTGTTGCAAATTGAAAATGAGTTGTCTGAAAGAGGTAAAAAGAAGTCTGTTGCTGTGTATCATTGTGTTTCCAGATTTCCAGGCTTGGATTTGCAAACCAAAGGCCTCAGTTTTTCTTACTAAAATTTCTAGTCTTGTCCCAAAGGCTGAAAATAGTCCCATGCGCTAGCAACACGCTGTGGAAAGAGTTGGATAAAGGAAACACTGCGGACCACCTAGAGTGCAACACTGCTTCGGATGAAAGGGCATTAAATTGTGGGAATGTCAGTCACAGCCTCAGGCTTCAAACCAAGCTTTTTGCCTTAAGTTAAAAGTGAAAAACAATGAATGCAATTTAATTCTGTTCCAATACATTTGGAACTTTTATCATTGATTTGATTTGACTCAACCTTTGTGATCAGATATTGTTTGTGAGTATTTACTCCAACTGTGTGATTCAAAAAGGGCTGGAGGACCTACAAAGATCCTCATGTCTTACAGGTCACATTTACTTCCTTTTATGTTTCAACGAGCGTTGAAGAGTTTCTTCATTCTTTTGCTTATATTGAAAATTTGTTCACTTACTCATATACACATTCCAGTTAGTAGTTGTCATATTGAGTTTGTACTAAGAAACTCATTTTTCTTTCTTTTTTGTTTTTAAATTCAAGACAGACCAAAGAGGTCCCCAATGTTTTAGACAAATGAGAGCAAAACATTGTAATTATTTTTCTTAATCACTACATAAATCTCCAGAGTACTTTCATTATGTTTTAGAGGGTGAGTTAGTAAGATAGTTTGAATTTCTTCTCATTTCTATTTAATAAAAAAACAAAACAAAACTAAATTTAAATAACGGCAATATGAAAATACTAATGTTTATGAATCATTATTTACAAATAAAGGGTTATATATACATATAATAACACAGATTTAAGGGAAGAAAGAAATAAATGCTATCTTGGTTGATTAGCTACAAAATCCATAAAAAAGGACTAGGGCAAATTAGAATCAAATTTTAAAGAATTTATTTCATTTTTCCAATTACATAAAAATTTGAAACAGACCCATCTACTTGTGGATTTGATTTTCATATGGTTGTGATGCAGTGAGTATTTTGGAGTGAAGGCTGAGGAAATCTTGAAGCAATCTGATGAGATTTCCTGACGAGGATACACCCCAGCTGCCCACCGCCAGGGCGCTTTGGCATTTCCATGAAAGACACAGACTGCTGGAGCAGATGACTTTCCCATGAATGTTTGTCTCCAAGCTGTGGGTTTGGGGTGGGGGCTGGGCAGGTGCTGGGTGCTATGCAGGTGCTCGTGGGTTTCTGTAAAGGCCATATGCAAATGTGGATGTGGGGTGGGAGGAAGAAGTGTTTACTCTGTGAGTCACTGAAGTACTCATATACACAGAGACAGATATACACAGAGACACACATGCACATAATACACAGACATAGATATACAAGACACACATGCATGCAGTGAACACATACACATACAGCCCCACACTACTCACGTGTACACACAGGTATGCATATAGACCCCATACAATGTACACATGTGTACAATACATTTATATACATATACTCCACACAATGTACACACATGCACTTCCATATAAACACACATCTACAGATACATGTACACAGAGACACATACAGACACACATGTACACAATGTGTGCACGTATTACACATGTAGCATATACACATGCATGCACTAAACACATTCATATATCTCCACACATATACTCATATAGCTGCGCACCTACATACATGCACGATATACCTTTACACAATACACATACATGCACGCAATGCACGCACATGCATACTGAGCATAGAGTAGCATAACTCTCCATGCAATATAACATACAGCTACATAACACATGTTCACAATGAACACATACACACATGCACACATGTGGGTGTTCATTCAATGTAGAACATCTTAAAATCATGGATGTTAACATTGAAAATACCAGGAATTCTCAAAGGTACAATAATGTATGTGCATATATTACAATGCAATATATTCCCATACATGTGCACATATAGGCAAACAGACACCCTCCCCAGCATATCTTATTTTTCATAGATTCTGCCGGTCTACAACACTGGCATCTTTGTAATTTTGTGGTTTGACAATGTCCTGGAAGTTTCTGGTCCTTGTTCATAGTAATAGCTTCAGTACCACCCTGGGCCTAAGAAGGGTGAAGGAGCCCTTTAGAGCCCAATAATCCTTTGATTTTTGATGGCTGGTGTAACTCCTGATGATGATAAAACTAAGATATTTGCAAGCATAGTAAGTATAGGCAGGAAGACAAAGCCCTGGATGCATATCTATATCTGATTAAGCAAATTACTTCATAGAATTATGTCAGCCTTCTTAGTCTGCTTTTCTCCTACTCTATTTTTCATTAGCTTGTCAAGATGTGAACATTTACTAGCTGTATCTACAAGTTTAATGTTATTTCTTTCTTCCTATGTTCCTATATTTCTAACTTTTCTTGGCTGACTAGAAAACAGTTTGTAATGCGAACATTTTCCTGATTTCATTTGTTTTTCTCAGCTCACGATTAGCCTCAGTGGCCCTCATCCTCATGGCCCATTCATGGAAAGAGGAGCAGGCCCTAACTCACCTGCCTCAACTGCATTTGGTGTCGGGGAGTGTGAGGTTGAGTTTTGGGAGTCTAGATCCTCTATGTCCTGCTGGTTCCAAGAAAGTGACCTAAAGAGAAGGGGACTAGGAGAGTGAGACAGGAAAGGGGAGGGAGAAGGTGGAGCTGGGGGAGAGGATAAGGAGGAAGAAGGAGAGGAAGGGGGGAAAGAAAAAGGTAGAAGGAGCAGAAAGAATGGAGGAGAGAAGGAGAGAGGGTCAGGAAGGATGAGGAGAGACAAGGATGTAGGAGGAATGAAGAAAGAGGAAGGATAGAGGAGGAGAGGAAGTATAGGGGAAGAGAAGGAAAAGGAGGAGTAGGAAGAAGGCAGGAGGAGGAGGATAGAGGAGAGATAGAGGAGGAAGGATGGATGAGAGGGAAGAGGAGGAAAAATGGAGGAGAAAGAGGAGGGAGAGGAAAGAACGAAGGAGGAGATGGAGGAGCCTGAGAAGGATGGCAAGGAATAGGAAAGATGGAGGAGAGGCACGTGGGAGCAGGAGGAGGATAAGGAAGAATGGAGGAGGAGGGAAGACAGATAAAGAGGAGGAGGAGGAAGAAGAGGAAAGATAACTGCAGCAAGAAAAATGGGGTGGGGGGAGCAGACACAAGGGCTGAAACCCACTGGCTGCATTCTTGCCCTTGGGTGTAAGGCTACAACACTTACCCTAAGGAGGTCTCTCTCCCTTGATGAGATTTAATTCAGCCCAAGTTGTGTGTTTTGTTGAGCTGTATCCCCAGAAAGCCTTACTGATTTGCAGGTGCTATGTAGATATCTGCCTTCTTACGTCCTAACCTCGTGAAGCATTTAGGTCCAGACCAGTCTAAACACATTAGGAAAATAGAAGTGCCATCCATCGTCAGCCCTCAGGAGAAGCAGGCTTTCCAGATGTCTGTGATGTCTGGGGTGGGTCGAGAGTGGCTGCTCCTTCCTCATCAGCATCCCTAGGCTGGGTGTCGTCTCCCAGTCATATCACTCTTTCCTGCCTCTTGCTTTTTATTTTATCTTTTTAAATTGTCAGATCTAAAAGGGCTATCCTGGCACAATGTGTTCCACCAAATGGGAACAAGGAGAGAGTATTCTCTAGCAATGGGGCAGGTCTCTGACCCCTTGGCCCCAGTGCTCTATTTATTTCCCCCTTCACATTGCAACTGATACTAAATGCTGGAATTCAGGGAATGTTGGGGGGTGGGAGGGGAGGGAGGGCAGAAATGCAGGAAGTTTGCTCTCATGCTTCCTATAGCTGGAGAGAAAATTTGTTGCAAGCTGAGGGGACCTAGCCAGCTGCCTGCATTTTGCTGCACACTGGTTTCCATGCAGTCCTACCGCCTTAACAAAGAAGGGAGAGGCCCCATATAATAAGCATCCCTTTGACGTACTCTGACTTTCATTAGATCTGTGACACCTAGCCAGGTGCTCATTTATAGGGCTGTTTGAGACTAATTGCTGAGGCTTCGGGCCAATCCATGTGATTATGAGGAAGTTTCAGAACTACGCGCAGTGTGGAGGTGGCTGGCTTAACCCTCCAGAAAGGGTGCTGAACAGCACAGAGGATCTGAACAGACACAATGGAAGTCTTAAAACTGGAATTGTTGTACTGTGGTGTGAAAAGCAGCTGGGATTGCACGCACAGATGCCAGTTGTCTGTTGTCATGGGAAACAGCAGGCTAAAGGAAAGAAAGCTGGGAGCATAGGACCATGGGGAATGGATCTGAGCATTGACATGTGTTAGATGCTCGTCACACTGGGTTTGGTGTTGGAGTGACACCTGAGCTCGCGGTGATGCTGGCCAGAAAAGTTGAGGGACTTTTGAAGGATCAAAGTTTCAAGAGAAAACTAAAGCCAAAATTGGAATTTCACAGGAAATTATGTGGACATTCTAGGACTCCAGAAGAGTGAGGATTAATATTTAGCAAGTGGTACCTTTTCAGTGAGCAAAGTGTCTATTCTTTAAAGTTTCTAGAATCAAAATCTGGAATTCATTGAGGAATTCTTTAACTTGTTTGCTCAAATTAGAATCTGTGTTTTTTAAGGATTAACAATATTATCTTAAAAAGACCACATAATATGAACAAGCAACTACTTTAATAACAGGCAGAAATGTTGACTCTGCTTCTTTCATTTCTTATGATCACCGAGGACACAGGTAAGCCCCCGACTCCTAATACTTGCAGGGCAGAGAGAGAAAGAAATTAGGGTTTAATTGACAGTCCTTCTAAATAAAATGGGTTTTGTTTTTCCTGCTAGTAGATTCTTTCCAAGTGGAGGAAAACATATACATACATACATGGCATATAATATGTAAATATGTTATGATATTTTATATTATTGGTAATTTAAAAGTATTTATATATTCATATATGCATATACATGCATGTATGCATGTATCTCCATAAATCTGTAAAGTTGTAAAGTGAAGGAAGGGAAGAGAAAGGAAATTTATTATCAAAGTTACTGCTGGGAAGGAGCAGGGGAAGGAATGCCAACCAGAGTTCTATGATTGTGCAAGTTTTTTGAGAAGCCTGCGTCACAGACCAGAAAAAAGGAATAAGTTCCAAGATTCAATGGGTGGAAATATTTATTTGAAGATCAGGTGGGAACTCTGAATGACACAGGACTTTTAGTATTCATGCCTATTTATTTGTTTAGGGCAGTCACAAGGTGTGTCCCAAAGGAATTCCTGAGTTATTTTGGTGCTGTTTGAAAACACCTATTCCAAGTGTACCTATAACACTAAGTACAAGTGAGGCAATGAGATAAACCTACTTTTCAAAGAAAAAGGTAATGTGAACAATCTGGCCTAACTCTTGTAAGTGTCCACCAAAACCAGGACGTCTATTTGGAACCAATCACAGCCACACCTGTCACCTCCTCCACTGTGGGAGTAAGCAAACATTTTCCTTTTGCTTTCGTCTTCTCTTTATTAAATTCTCTCTTAACCTGCCTTGTTCATCAGTTAGTCTCTAAACGGCAGAATAAATTGTTTCAAAGAAGGTCTTAGACTTTTCTTGATTTCATGTAAACTTTCTAATTTAAGAAGTCTCCACCTCCTGTTAATGTTATTTAAAGATATTTTAAAAAATGTTACTTAAAGAACTTAAAGAAAAAAAAAAAAAACACCATGCAGTATCCTCCCCTAGTCTTTATTCAAAGCATGTAGTTTCCTCCACAAGTCTTTATTCAGAGCATAGAGATAATGGACATGGTAAATGCAGAACTCTTGTGTATTTTGATATGGGGTGGGCTCCAAGAGTAGAGAAAATTCATGAAGGCCGGTAAGACCAAAGGTCTAGAATAAGAAGAAAAATCAAGAATATTGCCATATTTATGATCAATAATTATTATCACTCTATAAATATGTAACAGTAATCAAGTGAATAGACAATAGTTTTTTTTATGTCAAGAATGCTGAGTAAATGTGGAAAACATGTATTTACTTTTTTAATGAAGATAGTAAGTATTCTCTAGCGTTGTTCAATAAGCCCCAGAACATTTAGATGCTAATTTACTTGATACTTTGAAATTATTAGAATGTCTTCTGATCTTCTAATTCTTAAGAAGCTTTAAAAAGTCTTCAGAAATTGAATCACTCCTTATTTTTCAAAAGGAAATCTTTTTATTTTGACGTACTTGAAATTTTATGATGCTGTGAGAAGGTCTATTACTATCATCCTTCATGGTCCACACATAGAATCTGGGGCGGGGGATCCAGTATCTATGTTTTAAGATTCCTTCTGTTAATTCTAATGTACCCCTAGTGTGAGGAACCATTCTCTAGAATGTTTTCTCATATTCAGCCCCTCAGGAAAAAGTCATGTTTCATGTGCTGGGGTATTGTGGAGGTAGTCTAAGATAACTGGTTCTCAAAATGTGTTTCCCAGAAACTAGTGAAAAATGCCAGCACTACCCAGAGTCTGGGTCCTTCCTAGTCTCACCAAGTTTGAAACTTTGAGTCTGGAACCCAGAAATTTTGTTTAACAACGGTCCAGGTGATTCTGATTAATGTTTGAGGCCCACTATTCTAGACTATTGTTTTTCATGGTTCCACCTGCTTGAGGACTATGCGAGGGTCTTGTTAAAATGCAATGTCTATTTTGTAGGGCAGGTGTAAAGCTTTAGTGTCTAGCTTTTCTCCCACGTTGCCAGGTGCTGCCCATGCTATGAGTCCTGGGTTACTCATAGAGTTGCCAGGTTCTGGAATATTATGGTCAGCAGAAATATGCATCGCCTGTTGTAAAAGCATGAAGTACATCCTAATTTAAATCTTATTCTCTTTTGGGTGTAACTGCAATAAGTCAAGGTCAAAAATAAGTTCTCTTCTTAATAAACCCCATCACATTGTGAATTCCTTAATGTAAAAGCCTTAGAATGTAACTGTGGTTGTTTAATTTCTCTTTGGCATGTAGTTACTTAGCATGTACTATGAAAAGAAGGAATGGGGACCCAATCAAAGTTCTTCAAGGTACCTCTGACCTTAGCAGTCAGGCAGCAGCATTATGCTGAACCCTTTTTGGCGACCAGGCATCAGAGCAGGAAAGCAGCATCAGCACCCAGAATGGACAACAGGGCTCCCAGGGAAGAGCCCAGCCACAGCATGGAGTCCTTCTGAGGATGCTTTTCTGCTGTCAGCACTTGGCTCATTATTTTATCTGGCTCAAATTCACCCTTTTAATCAATTTTCATTTATTAGATGCCTCTGTGCACTCAGCACTAGTTGTTTTCGCTAAATCCCATCTCTCCCTCCAATACTTTCTTTTACTGCAGTGGAAACAGAAATGCACTTTTGGAGACAGGGCAGCAGCATGGGTGGGAGCCACAGGCAACCTGTGTCCATGAAAAAAAAAGTAAAAACACATGTCCTCCTATCCCCACCATTTTTTTGCCCCCCTTTCCTCCACCCCACCTCTCTGCATTTCCAGTGCTTCATCCTTTATCTTGTATAAATGGATGTTTTCCTCTGCAAAAGCTCTCTGAGTCATTTCCTTTGTTCTTTCTTTCACACTCTCTTTAGTGAGTAGTGGATGCTCATCTTGCCCATAAGAGATTGGAAACTCAGTGGTTCTTTCTGACAGCCCTCTCTTCTGTCTGAGAAGATCTAGGCTGCTAATCCTTGACCTTCTATAAATCTCAGATGAGAAAGGGTGTGAGTTAATCATTAAATAGGAGATTTACAAGTGCTACCATTGGCCATCATGAGGCTGGTCAAAGGCTTGCAAAAACCAGGTTTAGAAGTAAACTCTGGTCTTTTGCATTGTCCAATGACTAGGTCATCAGCTATAACCTCTTCTGGTTAGGTTCAGCCTCTGCTGAGTGATGTCTGGAGGTGCTGGTGTCTCAGTGGAGCCTCCCTGGGATGGCCCTCGCTTTTGTGTGGACCCAGACTGTGCAATCACTCAATAAACTGGGATTAAGAGCTTATGGAACTTTTGTCAAATCACTTTCTTCTATACTAGTAAACTTGTACTGTAAACATATACAAAAACCATGTAAAAAATGAAAAATTAATTTGTTAAAGTTTCATCCTTCTATTTTTTTTTTTTTTTTTGAGTAACAAAATGCTTAACTTCATAAGGGGATTGGTAAATAATAATCAAAGGAAGAAATTAAGAAATATATATTTTTCCCTACCCCCCTACTAAAAAAAAATGAAGTTAGCATTACATTCTTTGAGAAACTGAGCAAACCAGAATCAGGCCTTTTAAAGTTAACCCTAAATGTTCTGCTTTGAGTGCATTATAATCTGGTGTTGAATTGCATGACTACTCTCATTGTGTAACATTAGTAATACACCACACGGTGAGAGAATGCAGCAGGCATGACTTGTCAGCTCGTTCAACCCACGGAAAATTTGACCGCTTTAAAGACAATGGCATTGGGCCCCTTCGACAGTTCCTCACCTGTTTCACATATTTTCTATAATGCGTCTGTAAGGCCTCCACATCAGTGCTCCAGTGAGGAAGAGAATTTAATTTCACAAGTAGAAAAATATTCCAAGGAATGCCCAGCAGTCAAATCAATCTATGCTCAGATTTGCTGAATTTTTTTGAAAATATGATATGTGCACTTTTGTTACTTTCTAAATACATACTATTAAGTTTATGGCTTGATTTAGGCATGTAATGTGGTTAAATTATGGCTACTTGGTAGATCATAACTTCCCTTCCCTTCCTGGGCTACAAATCTCTATTTTTCATAAAAATACATTTTTCCCCTTTGTTCCCAGATCATTCTAATTTTTCAAAGTGAAAATTGCTGGTGCATCTTTTTGCCATGCTAGGCATACCCCCAACTACAGTGGATTTTTTTTGCAGAAAGAGCAGAATTGATCCACCAGCTTCAACATCCTCTGCAGTGCAGACTGATGGAGGCAGAATGCATCTCTGTGAAGATGTAGATTTGCAATTTACTTGTAGGAGTGGGGAGTCAACTACAGGCCTGGGACAAAGCCCCAAGGGCATCACCAAGCTGCCTGCTTCAAAGCACCTTAGACCAGAGCTCCGCTGTGAATGTAGGGAGCTCACTCCAGGACCTAGTGGGGTTCAGGCACAGCTTGAATCTTCCTACTGTGTTGTGCCAATATGCAGCTGCTCTCCTCTTCTTTAGCACCCTCCTTCAAGGCCTGCTTCTATTTTTCTGAACAGTTTTGTACCCCTCCCAGTAGACCTGTATTTGTGGGGGAAAAAAGGCAGGAAAAATTTACCCTCCAAGAAGATGTTTTAAAATAGGTGTGAAAGCAATCTTCCTTTCCTCCTTCTCTGAGGACTTCATCATGCTTGGACCATGGCACAACACAGGAGACTTAGTGACTTCATGCATTAAAGATACGACTTCCAGAAAGAAAGCTGATGACACTTTCTGCATGGGATTCTCTAACTTCATTGAGCTCAGATAATAATAACTCCTGCCTTACTGTATTTAGTTTGCTTCTTTAGCATACCAAAGTTTTGACTCAGAGTGAACTCTAAAACTATGGCAAGGGCTAACCTCCAAGAGGTGCCTCCTAATTGACTCCAGCCCATTCAAAAGATCTATGAAGTTTATTACCTGGTCCTTCTCTCCTCTGTGCCAGAACCTTCTATGTGGACCTGTGATTAGCACACTTCTTGTTTTTAAAATGTGCATACTTAACTAGTCTTGAACATTTGTGTGCATGCCTATTACCACTCTGATACAGCAGAACCTTGAGATCATGAAGCTGTGTAACTAATTCGGTCTTGAGAGAACTTTGGACAGTGTTTCCTAGATGCAGTAGTTTTATTTTTTTCTGACACTGCTTGAATTTAAAGTGACAACCCAGGATCCTTGGTTTTTGATTTTTTTTTTTGTCACTAATCTTAAAATACATGGCATTTCTACATTTGTTCACACATGATGACACTTCTTTGATAATGTTTTCATATTGATAATGTTTTGGCTTAGCCTGAGCTTAAGTAGGAGTGACTAAGAAATAGACTTATGACAACCAAAGAAAACTGAGTGCCGCTCTTCACTGAACAGTGATTTCCACTCTTCTAGTGAACAAACGGTGTTTGGAGCAGCAGACCTAGAAGTTAACAGTCTAGGAATTCATTTTACATGTCTGACAATGGCTCTGCCACTTTGCGCCCATCTATCTGGGGGAGTATTCATGTGAGAGGCTTGTGCTGCTCCAAATGCCTCTGATTAGGTGCCAAGGCCTGAGAAGGACCTGCCTCTCTGTAGGAAGCAGGGTCTTAGAGCATGAAGTTGCCCTTTTGGCAAGAAAAGAGAGCAGGGAGCACACCTCCCTGGAGCAGCCTCAGTTGGAGCTAGCTCCCAGTTTTGGGGTTAAAGTACTGCATTGATCTCAGGGCCTGTGTTTTTTTTTTCTTCAGCGTTTCTGTCAGCTCTCAGCTACTCTTCATCCCTCTTTTGAGGTTGTTCTTATTGGAGATTGGTTCTCCAGTCTCTGCTTTTCATTAATATATTTCAGTCTGGCTGAAAAAAGAATTTTCTGTATCCTGGAACACTTATCTGAAAACCCAGGGCAGGCATTTCTTAACCCAGCCATGATGGCACAAGGTCACTGGCCTGCATCAGATGCGCAAGTCCCCTGGGGGGTCCCTGGCACACACCCTTTCTGCCTTCCAGAGGCTCTCTTAGCCACACATGGGACAACTTCACAGCTGCAGAACCCAGGTACCATGTGCTGGAATGTGCTTTTCCAGCAGTAGGGGCAGCAGGAGCAGTGTGGAGGCCTGTGGAACTCACTTCCTTCCTGGCTCTTTTGCCAGTTTCTCTGCTGGCTCTTCTGCACACTCTTGCTCAAGAAGACAGGCTGACAATCTTTTGGCTGCTTTGCTGGATGCCATTGTGTTTTGACTTGCTTTTGATGGCACAGACTTTACAGGCTCTGCGTGTCAGGTTTCTGTGCAAAACTCTGCTATCATGCCTGAGTGAGTCAGTAACTTCAATGTCCATAAGGAGATCTTGCCACATTTCCTAGTCTCTAGGCCTTTCAGTGGTATAAATGAGCCAGCCAGAAATCATTTGGCAGGACAAAATCAGCCAAATTTTCCTTCTAGGCAAGGAGAGAGTAGACCTGTCCAATGCATAAAGGGCCTTCTTGTATATTTTTTGATGTCCTTCGGCAGGCGGTAGGACAGGGAAGGGAATAGACTTCTCTCCTTCTCACATTACCCTTGCAAACAGTATAGCATGTTCCCAAAGTTCTGGAGTTCCAAAACTGGGTGGAGTAAGAGGTGGAAATTCCACTACAACCTCAGCAATTTGGAAGCATTGGTTGCCAAGTAGAGAGATTCCCTTCAACCGGTATCTTTTGCAGCCTGAGAATATGGGTTCCATAAAACTGACAGGAAGATGGAAGGAGGAGAGATAAGAATGTTTTTCTGGAGTTATAGAGCCCCATGATGCAAAAAGATTCAGTTTCTGCTGCTGGTAGATTAGTTGTACCAAGCTATTGGCTGTTTGTCTATGGATGCTAGGAGAGTTAACAGATCCTTTTGTTTTCCCTACCCATAGGACTTCAAGTTTTCTCTTGTGAACGAGGAGAAAGAATCAAGTTAAAGAAGTTTCATGTGCTAGGGAGACAGTCTATGTGTACGCATGTGTACATTGAACATGTTCAGATTTTCTTTGACAGCTCTAGCCCTATCTCTCAATACCTCCCCTCACATTCCCTATTCTGACCACTACACTCTCTACTTTCACCATTCCCTTTCCTTGAGACCTTAGTATGTGCTGCACTGCCACCATTAGCATGTGTCTTCCCTCTTCATACGAGACTCTCCCTGACTTACCTCACAGATTTAAGCCTCTATATCCCTTCAGATGTCCAGATCAGGGGAAAGAGGTCCTGCTAGGTTTGCCATCGCAACCTGTTCTCCTGATTGCCATCTGTCTTTGGCCTTTACTAAGTTGCATCTTCAACTTTCCTTCTAAACTTTGCTCTGAAGGAACTTCTAGATAGTGATTGGTACTTGGTAGATTTTAAAATGAATGTTGGATGATTGAATGTTGGTCTAGGTTCTGTTGATCATTTCTCTCTGTACTCATCATGCCCAAAACATCTTGAAGAAGAGTGTTCTTGTGACTAAACATTATAGTAATCATTGCTACCATTTTGTGAGTGCTTACTATATGCCAAAAACTGTAAGAGCTTTTATATACAGTAAATGTAGACACAATACTGAAAAGTAGGTATCTGTGTTTCTGTTTTTCACACTGTAGCATGTTAATGATGGGTGTTCACAAAACAGAGAAGGCAAAGGCTTGTTGGCACTGTAATTTGGCCTTCCTACGGTCAGAATTTTTCATTTCTGACAGTAACTTACTGAATCAGGTAGGATACGTTAGATTATTCTGCAATAACAGCCACCAAAGAAACCTTCAAATCACAGCGGCTTTAAAAAAAATCTTTATTTCTTATTGATACTTTGTATTTATGTCACGTAGGTGGTCATCTATATTGTACATATTATAGTTACTTGGGGACCCAGGTTTATGGAGCTTCCCCAATCCAAACACTAAAGGTTCCATGAGAGCAGAAAATTAAGCAATTGGGCATCTTTTATCTGTTCAGAATCTTTTATCACAACTTATTAACTATGTTTAGTCTGATACCTAAATACAAAGGGCAAGACAAGCTATACCTGTCTCCAAAATGAGAAAATAATTACTATCACCATTGGAATTGTAGACTCACAAGTACTTGGATGAAGGATGATTCAGAGCAGAATGACTGTTTCTCCAACAGTACTCAACAAAATCGAAAGTCGATAGTTCCAGCTTGGATCAGCAATTAGTTTACTTTTAAAGGCAGCTCAGTTCAGATGAAGTTTATAGATATAGATTAAAAGGAACACACTCTAATGTCTTGTCAATTTCCATTCCTTTACATCACATTGAAATGAACTTCTAACAGCAAATCTCTTAGCTGTAAGACTTAGTGAGCTAAAAATTGAACACTAGTTCTTATTTCTAATTGAACTGTAACTCTGTTCATTTAGCCCAGCCTCAGATTGGTATGTTGGTCCTAGTATATATGGCTTATTTGTCACCATTTTATATATATATATATATATATATATATATACACACACACACGTATATATATACACACATATATATGTACATATATCCATTTTTATATATGTCATCATTATATACATATATATATATGTAAACCTGGGCTATCATAAAATGAAGAGATTCCTGGAATTCCTGAATTTTAATGTCAGTGAGTCCAATGTTGGAAACTCTTGTGTTCTCTTATGAAATATAACCCTTAGAAGCAGGGTTAGGGGAGGATAGAGAAAGAAAGTTGATTTATTTCTTTGGAGTAGCCTATTTGTTTTTGTTCAGATATTTTGAATGTTGAATTTTTAAAAAATTTTAGTTTACTTAGCCACTCAGATTTCTGAAAGTGCATGTATGCCATGATCCAGGAGTTAGGATACAGAGACCAATAAAGCATAGTTTCTTCACTTGAGGGTTTCATACTCTAGTGAAGAATTAGAAGGGAATGCAAATGTTTATCGATGTTTTTTTTTTCTGAGAAAGCCATTCAAAGGGAGCAAGTTATGTAAAATAGGTAGACTTTTCTTGTGATCCTTAACCCTTTTTAACGATATAAAAATGCCCATATGAATTCATTTGTAAGATCAATATTCAGTTGGTAAATTTTAGTGGAGACAATCTTGGTACTCTGATATTGTAGAGAATGTCAATGCTCAACAGAATGTCTGCGTGCACAAACTCAGTAACCAGGCACTGGTGAGTACTGGTGAGTACTGGCTGAATGCTACTGCAGGAAAGAACTTGTTCTCCAGGGAGTAGTTGCACTTCATGTGCACCATGTGTGGGCATGTTTAAAATATACCTTTGTAAGTGAATATAGTCATTCTGTGTTTGTGAATGTGCATATGTATGTGTGTGCACAGGCATGCCTAGGTTGCCAGGAAACTTCATTTGGTTACCATTCTCTTAATGAATCTACCTGCAGCCCTGTCATGACCTGAGTCCTGAGGAAATGTGTGCACGTAAAACCACACCAAATTGCTGGTTTGCCTTGGTGTCTGGTCCCCCGTGGGCCTCTTGGGCAGGTAGCACAGCACAAATCCTTGCTGCTCTGTGTACAATTTCTATAGCCAGTCAGCTCTCATTTTAACTTGAACAAACAAATAATCTGTGGTTACATCTAAAATTAAATTTAAGGGCAATCTGAAGTTTTTGTTCATGAGGCATGCTAGACCTACCAAGACATTATGACTTACAAAGAAATAGCTCTTACATACATTTGGCATGTCTGCCTTCTCCTGAAAAGTCTCTCCCCATGCAAGGCAGAGACTAGCCTCCCCTTCTGTCCTTCAGGGTTGCTTTGGGAGCACAATTAAAGGGGGAAGTGGGTTGTTTTGGGCATGCCGTGAAGAAGGATGGGTTTTCATGTTTTCCAGATTCCCCTCACAAAGATGGTAAATGAAATCCTGAGCGCTGGTTTCTGACAGAGGACAAATACATCCTGAAGCCAAAGCCAACCTGAAGCCATAGTTATTTTGGACAGGGCCAAGCTGATAAGAGGGGTTCTTCTCTCAGAAGAATGCCTTACTGTTTGGAAGTTCACAATTCACACTATGGGATTAAACAGAAGAATAATAAATTATCCTTTTTTTATCCCCTGAGTATCTGCTGAAAAGATCAACACTGAGTGGATATTGGATCCTCTTTACTTAGTTTAGACGGGTGAGGAAAAGCAATCCTGTGTCACGGAAAATGTCACCCAAGACAAGAGCTTAGAGATGATTTCTTTTTGCTCAGAGAAGGACTTAATGGAAGGAAAAAAAAATCCCTTAGGTCTTTCTTATTTCACCAGGAACCCAGGGCCTGTTTCTGCATTCCCAGACTCTTTCTGCTCCGTTTCTCACCGAGGCATATGGAAAATATCTGGGGAGACACAGAAAAGCAAAGTTTAGGAAAACATATGTCCAAGACTCCCCTAAGCAACAGCTAGTAAACCCCAAGTGTGTGTGAACCTGAGACCCCCTGATCACTTGAGCAGGAGAAATTGAGGCACTGAAACTCCACCACATGCCCCTGGCAAAACTTTTATCTCTGAAGCAATTGTCTCCTCTTCGTCAGGTAGTGAATGAAGAAGCAGAGAACTTCCCTTTTGGCAGAACTGTCTATCCTGCATCGCTATATAGGTGAAGTGATGCATGTGAACATGAGACACTACTTCTGTGCCACCTCAGCCCTTATGATACCTGTCATCATTCTCCATCCTCACAATCACTTAGCATACCTTCCTATCCTATTTCTTCTCCTTCCCAAAAAGAACAAAAGAAACTCATGTGTCTGAGAAGTATTAACAATTACCAAAGGTTTGATCAAAAAGCAAGTATTTTTATAGAAAACACAGGGTGCAAGTGGAAAAAGCAGTATTTATGATCATGCAGAACATGTTCTGACCACACAGAGCAGCCTATACCCTTTTGATTCAACTCCATCTCCCTGGTCTTTGTCTTCCATTTAGAGTATCATTAGCAACTTCATAATCTTTGAATGTAAAGACTTCTCATGACAATGTCTTGAATGACACCCCAGGTGTGTCCTGAGGTTATCAATGTCGAAGTGCTACAATAGATGGCTCTATGTGCCCTTCGATAAATGTAGCTCAAAATCTCTTGAAATGGGTTGTACAGGTAATCAGCCAGTACTGCTCACATTTTTCTCAAGAGAGGGATACCATGTATTGTGGTGAAGGAGAAAAGAGTTTGCCCTCTTGATAAGGCACAGAGTTTCTTTGATTTGTGACAGACTAGTAAAATTCAAAGCTTTGAAACACTTTCCATGTAATAACATGTACACAGAAATACAAATGGCTAAGCCTTAATTATTCTTTAGACAGTACATTTCAGTGATGCTAAACTTTTAGTGTATATAAAAATATAATTTGTTAATTATAGAGACTCCTAGACCGTTGGCCTAGTGGTGCTGGCTTAGTAAGTCTTCTGGGAACTCAGGAATCTCTGTGTTTATAGACCTCAAGTGAGTCTAATGAAGAGAGATCCAGGATTACACTTTGGGGACTAATGGTGTATATTTTTAAGGTAAAAGTGGGCAAATTTTTGATGGTAAGGAAACTACATGAAATAAATACCTGATGAGTCATTGTTTGGCACATTTGTTGATAACTGAGCAATAGAAGTTACCAAAGTGACAGAGATGATTGATAAATCTTTTTGATGGTGCCCGTGCTATGTTGCTGTCTTAATCGAAAGGCTCACTGAATGGTTGCAAGTCTGCATCTGAACCCCAAGTGTTGCTTGGTTGTGATGAATAAGCATGGTAAATCCCAATATCATGCCACAGTGATGGGCCTTGATTTTTCAGAGTCACTGATGTGACATCATCAGAGATTGTCTGTCTCTGAGGGTTGTGGTTTCCACTAATAGAAAAGATAAAAGGCTACACACTACATGTGGTTGTCATGGACAGAAGCCATGACTTGGTGAAGCATCAAAGTCATGTTTGATACTATGAAGAGAGTAAAATGATATAGTACACTATTACCAAATCAGTTACTTGGATTACGTCTTGATTTTTCCCGTTATTCATATTTTTTAATTGTTTTTTAAACTTAAATATTTGCTTTAAAAGAAATTTTATGTCACACTGCAAGTGGAGAGTAGGATCACCACAGTTAAAAGTATAGACACATGACTCTCAGAATGCAAACATTTACCATGTAGCACATAAGGTGCTGGTCTACATGTCCCTCCGCCCCCACCACGGGTCATTATGGGACATGAGTAGCGTGTTGGGAAATGTGCACCTGGCCAGAGAGATGTGGGTGGAAAGAACTCTTTCTACCCACAAAGTTGTGTAGTTTGGGAAAATTAACTTAATGTCTTTTAACTTCCATGTCCTCATCAAAGAAAAGGGAATAATAAAGCCTCCCTCTCAGAGTTGATATATCATAGCAGCATAAACTATATAAATGATATTTGGTTCAATACAATGCAACAGAGGTATAAGAAAATAAAGAACTTGAAGCCTTTGTTTTTTCCAGTGAACAAATGTGATGAGAATTTTTGTCGGAGAAGGCAAATAACAAGTACTGAAAGTGTTGTTATAGATCAGCTGTCACTGAACTGGAATTACACTTCATTATACTTGAGTCATTTAACATTTGGAGGTGTTCGGTGGTAAGTGATGAGGAATGTTAATGAGTTCTCCCTAGAACCCAGATCAGTAGTATCAGAAGGGTGAGAGTAAACTCTTCTAATGCCCACAGTAATCTTATCTTATGGTCCCTTCTCTTCTCCCCGCCCTTTTTATGCCATTCACTCTGTTCTCAGTCTCCAGTAGTCTTCTTTTCTATATATAGGTTTCTCTGCAGCATCAGGAATGTTTTCTTACCTGAGCCTCCCAGAGGGTATCTGGGTCAGCAGTGAGGCTTGGTAACTAGAGGAAGGCTTTGGGCTGTGCTGGCACTTGGCCAGGTGATAGAACACTTCCGAGGTTCTCTGGCAATGGGCTTGTGCTGCCAGTGACCTTAGGTACCTCTGAGCTCTGTGGTTTTGGCACTGGAGGAGAGAGTCCTATCTCTAGTAGGACCTCTGCCTCCCATTCCATTCCTGCATAAGCCCATGCTTCTGCCCTGGAGTAACCTCAGCCATCTAGAAGCAGTTCACTCAGCAGGACATAACTCTGAACCCACAGTTGACCCTTCCATAGGAAGGGGTGTGGTGTCACCACCCAAGGGCTAAGGATAAGGATAAAGAGCAGAACATGACCAGACAGGCACTGACCACCACACACTAGGGGCAGTTTACATGCAGGATCCAGACTAGTTTATAATGGGCTGTCAAAAGAGTAAGACAGAAACCTCTAGTAAGCAAATCACTTCCAAATCCTTCCATTTCACTGAGAGGTGAATGAAGTAAAAGAAGGGAAGGGAAGGGTGGGGTTTTTTTTTAAGGCCAGCCTTGAAGCTGAGAAACCAGCCTCTCTGAATTCAATTGCTTGGAGTAAATTTGGAAGCCAGTCAACTGGAATTCAGAACTCGTTTATTTTATATCTTTCTATGGTTTATAACTTTTATAATTTATAATTGTGATAACGAAGGTAAGATTCTTTAACTCATATTGTAGCTCATAATGCAATGGAAAATAGATGCAATATTTGTAATTAGTTTTAAAAAGTTGTAAATGTACGCAGTTTAAAGTTGGTTTTTTCTTTTTTAAAGAGGATGGAAGACAGACAGGAAAGAAGACAGATACCAGGCAGGAAGAAAGAGAAAAGGAAGAAGTATTTAATTTTGTTTAGTTCATTTGTTGTTCACCTAGGCTCTTGGGCTGTATGTGAACTGTTCCCCCAGGCATGGGATTACATCTGAGCCATCAGGGGTACTTTAAAATGTAAATTTTTAAAATTGATATCTAGTGCTAAGGAAACTAGATTTGTCCTTCAGACTGATGAGGGGGAAGCCTTTGTTTTGATGTTGGAGGGGACTGCTATGCTCTCTGTGAAGCCCTTTTCTCTCCCCTTGCTTTTAGTCCACCCTCTGTCCCTGCTATTTTCCTCAGCTATTTATTGAGAACATACCACAGTGACATACTTGGGGTCCCAGCACAAAAAAAAGAAATGATAGTTTTGTTCCAATAAGAAAAGCTCAATGCAGCAAAGATTAAATGTAATGAGTTTATATTTTAATTATATCTTAGATCTGTCCACTTTCTAACAACTCCCTCTGAAGTCAGCACAGTGGTCTTCCAATCAGTCCCATAAAGTGCACCCCATCCACTTTGTTTTCAGTTATCCTTATCTTGCCCAAATGTTGTATCAGCCACTCTAAATGCAAAGCTCCCCCCAGTCTCTAACATTCTGTGAAGACCACCTCTTTCCAATTTTCCTTTCCCAGTCATCCCACCTCACTGGTTTCTGCCCTATGGCTGTATTATTTTCCTCTGACCTCCTGCCCAGTTCTCCCCTTTTATATCTTTCTCCTCCTGTACCTACCTCCTTCTACCTACTTATTCTGAATCAACCTTATGAACTCAAACAATCCTTAGGAAAACCACATCTATGAAGTGTCCTGATTAGAGACTCAACACTGTAGCTTCTCTTTATAGCACTTTTTACAATTGTGAATTTCATCCTTCGTGGAATTAGAGTAAGATCTCTATCCATCTCAACCTTGCTCCTACACACAAAAAATAGGTTCTCAATTCCTTGAGTGCCCAAATGAGGTCTGTAAGCCCCAAAATGAGTCCAATATAAAACCCTTCATCACAAGGAATGGAACGTGCCTGTTTTTGCACAGTCTGCACATTTGGCATAATCCCTTCTAGATCCCTTCCTGTTAATTCAAATGAAATGATTTCATCTCTTCTAAGGGCTCTGTAGTACTTCATTGTGGGACTTCCATCTTCAACTTTTTGAGGAATCTTCAAACTGTTTTCTATAGGGATTGCATGGATTTGTACGCCCAACAACAGTACAAAAGTGTTCCCTTTTATCCACATCCTTGCCAACATTTATTGTTTCCTGACTTTTGGATAATAGCCAATCTCTCAGGAGTAAATTGGTATTTCATGGTTGTTTTGATTTGCATTTCCTTGAGAGCCAGCAAGCAGACATATCTTTTCATGTACCTATTGGCCATCTGTATAGCCTCTTCAGGAAATGTCTCACCAATTCCTCTTCCCATTTTTAATTGAATTGCCTGTTTTTCTGTTATTGAGTTTTATGAGTTCTTTGTATATTTTAGATATTAAGCCTTTGTCAGAAATATGAAATGCAAATACCTTCTTCCATTTAGTAGGTTGCCTCTTGGTTTTGGTGATGTTTTCTTTTGCCATGAAGATGTTTTTTAGTTTGATGTAGCCCCACTTGTTTTTGTTTTGCTTGATGCTGGAGTTGAATCCCCAAAGACCTCCCTAAGGCTTTCCTATGTTGTCTTCCAAGAATTTTATGGTTTTCAGTTTTATATCCAAGTATTTATTCCATTTTGAGTTATTTTTTGTGAATGGTATTAGAGAGTGATCATTCTCATGCATGTGTCTATCCAGTAATCCCAGCACCACTTATTGAAGAAATTTTCCTTTCTCCATTGTATGCTTTTGACTCATTGATGTAGATTGACTAACTGTATGTGAGTGGGTTGGTTTCTGGTGATTCAATTCTATTCCTGATCTGTGCTTCTGTTACTATTCTAGTACCATACTGATCATCAGTGACGGATCTTTATTGTTTTCTAGTATAGCTCAATGTCTGGGAGTGTAATTCCTCAGATTAATTTTTTTGTTATTAATTGCTTTGACTATTTGTGGTCTTTTGCTGTTCTTACCATATTATAAGATTTTTTTGTTCTATCTGTTTCTTGGAAATGAGCCCATGGGTTTTTAATGGGGATTGCATTAAAATTGTACATCACTTTAGGTAAGATACCACTATAATGATGTTGAATCTTTCTAATCATGAGCAGGAGATGTCTTTCCATCTCTTTGTATCTTACTCCATTTCTTTTAAGAAGGACTTGTAGCTTTCATTGTACAGGGCTTTCACCTCCTTTGTTAAGATTATTCCAAGATATTTGATTCTTTTTACTTCTATTTTAAATGCCGAGATTTTCGTGATTTTGTTTTCTTCTAGCATGTTGTTTTGTTTGCATATAAGAATGTAATGGAATTTTGTGCATTGTAGTCTGCCACTTTGCTTTATTTGTTGATTAGTTCTAATAGTTTTTTGATAGCGTTTTTAGGGTTTTCAATATATATAATCATGTCATATGAAATAATGATAGTTTTACTTTTACTTTCCATTTTGGGTTCCTTTTATTTATTTTTCTTGCCTAATTACTCTGGCTAAGACCTCCAGCATAATGGTAAATAGTAGAAGTGAGAGTGGACAGTACTGGACCTTAGAGGAAATGTATTCAATTTTTCGCCATTGACTATGATGATGGCTGTGGGCTTTTGGTATATGGCCTTTATCATGTTGAGGTATGTGCCTTCTATCCCCATTTTATGCAAGATTTTTTATCACAAATGGGTGTTGAATTTTTTCCAAAGTTTTCTCTGTCTTTATTGATATGATTGTGTTCTTTTTATTCCTGTTCTTGTTGATATGGTATATTATGTTAATAGATTTACATATTTTGAACCATTCTTGTATCCCTGGGATAAATCTCACTTTGTCATGATAAGTGATCTTTTTGATGCATTGCTGGATTCAGTTTGCTAGTATTTTGTTGAGAATTTTTTCATCTCTGTTCTTTAGAGATATTGAACCGTAATTTTCTTTCTTGGTCACATGTCTACCAGTTTTTGGTATTAGTGTGATGTTAGTCTCATAGGAAGTATTTGGGAGTGTGGATCTTCAATATTTTGTAAGAGTTTGAGAGCAATAGGTATTAATTCTTTTCTGGATGTTTGATAACCTTCATTAAAAAAGCTACCTTACCCTGGGCTTTTATTTTTGGGCAGACTTTTGATTACCTTTGCTTGTGAGTATTCTGTTCAGGTTTTCTAATTCTTCCCATTTCAATATTGGTAGACTGTATTCTTGTATAAATTTGTCCATATCCTCAAGGTTGTCTAATTTGTTGGCATAGAACAAGTTCATAGTAGTCTGTGACGATGTTTTGTATTTTTGTGGTATCTGTTGTGTCTTCTCTCTTTTTATTTCTAATTCTAGTGATGAGAGTTTTCTCTTTTTTTTTTTTTCTTCTTTGCATGTCTAACCAATGGTTTGTCAATTCTGTTTATTTTGTCAAAGAGCCAGCTTTTGGTTTCATTGATCATCTGGATTGTCTTTTGTTTTCTATTTCATTTATTTCTTCTTGAATCTTGATTATTTCCTTTCCTCACTGATTTCTGTCTTTAGTTGTTCTTTCTCTAGTTGATTTAAATGTAGGGTTAGATTGTTTATATGTGATTTTTCTTGTTTCTTGAGGTAGGCCTGTATTACAATTAACTTTGTTCTTAGTACTACTCTTTTGCTGTGTCCCATAGATTCTAGTAGTTCATGTCTTCATTATCATTTGTCTTTTAGTATTTTTTTAAGTTCCTCTTTGATTTCCAGTTTTACCCAGGGGTCATTCAAAAGCATATTGTTTAATCTCCAATTAATCGGCGGTCTACCAGCTTTCTTTTTATGGTTGATTTCTAATTCTAAATCACTGTGTTCAGAGAAGATGCTTGGTATGATTTCAGTCTTTGTAAATTTGTTGAGTGATGTTTTGTGTCCTAACATATGATCTATCCTTGAAAATGTCCCACTTGCACTTGATAAGAAAGTGAAATCTGAAGTTGTTGGATGAAGTTTTCAGTATATGTCTATTAGAGCTAACTGTTCCAAATCATCAGTTAAAGTTTCTATTTCTTTGTTAATTTTCTGTCCTTTATTGTAAATTGGGTGTTGAAGTCTCCTACTATTATTATGTTGCTGTTGTGTCACTTGTCAGTTCTACTAGTAGTTGATTTTTATATTTCAATACACCTTCATTTGGTGGATGCATGCTAATAATGTCTTCTTATTGAATTGATCCCTTAATCATTATATAATATCATCTGTTTTTTGTTGTGCTTTTTGTTGGGAGTCTATTTTATCTTATAAAAGTATCACCAGTCCTGCTGTTTTGTGGTTGTCATTTGATTATAGGATTGTCTTCCAACAATTGACTTTGAGTCTTTATCTTTTGAAAGAAGGTGAGTTTCTTGAATGCAACTGAAGATTGGGTTATGCTTCTTAATTCATTCAGTCACTCTATGTTGTTCCACTGGTGAGTTCATTCCATTAACAATAAGGATGATTATTATGTAGCTAGTTATTGTCTTTTTGTAACTTGTCTTCTGTGTGTTGTTCCAGATAGTGCCTTTGTTTTTCTCTTTCTCTTCTATGTGGGTTGTGTTTAGTTATGTTTTGATTATTTCCCTTTTTGTTTTAATCTATGCTTTTCCCTGGAGATTTATTTTAGGTCACCCTGAAGTTAGCATTAAGAATTCTATGTTTACTCCTTAGTTTTATTTGAAAGCAGATAAGTCTTATACTCATTCTAACCATCCACATGTCTTCTTTTCCTCCCCACTTTTTTATTTGCTATCTTACTCTTTTTAGGTGAGGTTCCTTTATACTTTGTAGTGCATCCTTTAGTATTTTTTTGTAGAACTGGTTCTGTAGTGACAAATTCCTTTACCTTTTGCTTATTGGAAAGGTTTTTTTTTTTTTTTTTTTTGTCATACCTTTAGTTCTGAATGATAATCTTGCAAGGGTATAATATCCTGCATTGAAAATCCTTTTGTTTTAGCACTTTGAATATATCATGCCATTCTCTTCTAGCCTATAGAGTTTTAGTTGAGAAATCCACTGACAATCTTATGGAAACTCATTTCTATATAATTCATTTATCTCTGGCTCCTTTAAGATTCTTTCTTGATCTTGTATTTTTGACATTTTGATGACAATGTGTCTAGGTTTAGGTCTGTTTGGGTTTCTTTTATTAGGAAATCTTTGTGCTTCCTGGGTCTGGAGGTTCGCTTCATTCCTCAGGTTAGGGAAATTCTCAGCAATTATTTCTTCAATACAGTTTTTCAATACACTTTTCTCTCTCTTCTCTTCTAGGACCCCTGAGATGAGAATGCTGTTCCTTTTGATGTTATCCCATGGTCTCAAATGCTGTCTTTATTTCTTTGCAAACTTTTATCTCTTTGCTGGTTTGCGTGAGTACATTCCTCTGCCCTATCTCTAGCTCACTGATTCTACTGGAGGTTTCATCCATCTTAAACTTGAGATCCTCGAATGAGTTCTTAATTTCAAAATTCAAATTATACTCTTCATTTCTTTGGTATCTTACTCCATCATTTCTCTCTCTGTCTTTTGTTGTTATTGTTCTTCTTCTTCTCTTTTTTCTTCCTCTTTTCTCTTTTTCTTTATTTACCTAAGTATGTTTCCCTATTTTCATCTTCATGCAGTTTGTATATATCTGTTATATTCATATTTTCCCTTTGGTATTTGATTGGATCAATCATTTTGTATATATTTCTTGTTTCTTCTCTGTTTGCCCCTCTGTTTATGTTTCTGTGAATTAGATGTCCCTTAAATGATGGCATTGTATAGGATATTGACTTGCACTGAGCAAGCATAGATCTTGGTTTCAACACTGAGATTTCTTGAGTCAGTGGCATCACCACTGGTTGGATTTGTTGAAGTTCTTATGTTGACCCTCTGTTGGGGTCTGAGAGTTCAGCCTCGGAGTTTCAAATTTGCGTGGGTGTTGCAAAGCCTTCTCCAGTGTCCTAGGCTCATCTGTAACAACCACTGTGCTGATGATCCATTTCAGAAATCAGGCTACAGGTTAGCCCCCACTCACAGGGTGGCATTAATGGTTAGCATTGATGGTTCTCCTTTTGGGAGACTCTCTTCTTCCTTTAAGCCTGAGTTTAGGATTTCTGGTGGGCATGTCCTGCGGCTCTGATGCAATGTGATGGGAGAATTTGGTGGTGGGAGATTCTAGCTGCCTTCTGATTGCGGTGGCTCCCAGTATAATTTTCTTGCCTAGCCTCCATTTCAAACCCTGGGGTCACTGATCCTTTGCCTACACCAAGACCCTAACCCTTGACTCCATGTCCTGGTCCTGTTGGGCAGACTCTCTGCTACTTTCTCGGATATGGGGAAAGTGGTTCTTCCCACCTTATCTGCCTCAACCCAAATCTTGAATCTGCGGTATAGATCTGAGCATTGACATTTTTGCCTAGTTTGAGGTTGTGATTTCTTCTGTGTCTCTCTAACCTCTATGCCTGCTTTTCCTCCTTGTCTGTTTCTGGAGAATAGATGAATTCCTTGTTTCTCTGTGGGAAGGACATGGCTCTCACTCCTACCAGGTTGCCATCTTGACCAGAATTCTGTACTTCCTTTTTATTGGTTTTAATATAGTATTTTAGAGAATTGTTTTCTTCTCTTATGTTTGGCTAATGTAATCTATGTATCTCAACTGTCCTTTTCTAGATTAATGTTCTTGATGTTTCTACTGTGTCCTTAGTCCCTTAACTATGAATACCATTAGTTTAGCTATTGTATAATTAAGAAAAAAGACTGGCAATTGTCCCAAGTTCATGACAGAAAGCCTGGAAACACTTTAAATGAGAGAAGCATATATGTTAGTCATGGTGGATCCCTTAGACAACACTTATTTTATGTTAAAGAATGACCGATGGTGGGTCCTTACTAGTTTTAGGATGGAGAATCAACATGCTATAAAGGTCAACCACATGATTAGAGGGTTAAGGCTTCAAGCCTGTTGACATGTGTCTGACCTCCACACTTCAGGTGAGAGCATGGGGACTATAGATTGAGTTCAATCCGATGCCTGATGATGCCTATGTAATGGGACCCATCATAAACTCTGGACACCCAAAGCTGGAATTACCCTCTTGGTTTGTGATAAAAATCAATGTGCCAGGGAGATGACACTTTCTGAGGACATGTTTGATACTCTCTCAGATCTCACTCTATGGTCTCTTCATTAGACTGGTTCTAATTTATCTTTTATAATAACGTCAATCACAAGTTTAATGTTTTTCTGAGTTCTATGAGTCATTGTAGTGAGTTTTGAAACCTGAGGGGCTAGAGGGAACTACCAAATTCTTAACCAGTTGGTCAGAAATATTAGTGACCTGGGAATGTCTCAGTTTTTGGATTGTGTTTCAAGTAAAGGTAGTTTTGTGGAGGTCTTAACATTAAACCTGTGAAATTTTACCTAACTCTTGGTAGTTACCATGAGAATTGTGTTGCAATGACTATTTGTCTTTTGTATTTCAGGGTTATTGAGAGAAACAAATATATAGAGGAGAGTTTTTTAAATAAGAATTGGCTTACATAGTTATGGAGGCTGAGAAATCCTGTAATTTGCCATCTACAGCCTAAAGAGTCACGAAAGCTAGTGATATAATTCAGTCTGAGTCTGAAGGTCTGAATTTTGGGGAAGATGGAGCGAGGGCTACTGGTGAAGTGTCAGAATCTAATAGCTCAAGAGAACAATGTTGAAGGGCAGGAGAAGATGAGTGTCTCACCCCAAGCAGAGAGAAAATTCTCTCTTTTACTTTTTTGTTCTATCCAGGCCCTCAGTAGGTTGAATGATACATACTTGTATTGGTGAAGGACATATTTTTAACTCAGTCAACTCGTACAAATACTAATCTCTTCCAGGGATACCCTCAGAAGTTGTTTCATCATCTTTCTGGGAATCACTTAGCCCTACCAATATGACATATAAAATTGACCATCAGGTTTTGTCCTTCTCATTATCAGTTATATTCCCTCCTTCTAGCAGAATCATCAGCTTTGACTAGGCTGATATGCTCTCCTCCAATCTCAAATACTCCTTTCACTTGTGGTTGGGGATGCCTTTCCTCTCTTCTTAAGCCTTTTTTTTTTAACTCATCAAGGTTTGGCTTATGTCCTGCCTCTCCTTGGAATCTTTCTTTTTTACTGCCTTGAATGTTATTTGCTTCCCTCTATCAACTCCAATAACACAGGAAACAGAGGTTTATTTTGACAATCTATTGCTTTTCTAACAGGTAGTAAGAGACATTGATATCCTTACCTTATATAGAAGTAAGCTTCCTATTTAAATAAAAACTCATTTTCTACCTAGCATGGTGATGAAAGCTTATAACTTAATCTATACCAAATAACTGGACACCAATAGGTTAAAATGAACTTGTGCTTACATTTATATAGACTATATGCTGTATTTACTCACAAAAGAGAATTGTAGAGTTAGATTTGGAAGGGACTTTGAAGGACATCTCTTAAGACCCTTTTGTTTTGCTTTGTAGGCACTCCATAATAGTTGTTGAATGAATTAAGCTAAGGAAAGATGAACCTCTGAGAGTAATTGATTAGCCCAAATTCATAAGCCTCTTAATATTCATTGAACTAATGAATACAGACTAGCACAATATAGCATAGTTTCACTCTCTTACCTTTCTATGTCATCCCATTTACTAGCCAGTTCTCCTCACTCACTTAGTTATTAAATACAGAGCACAAGTCTTTTTTCTAGTGGTAATAAAGCTCAAATGATCTTCAATATCTACAAAATGAATGGTTTTATATTTCTCTTTGAAATGTAAATACTTAGCCTCAGATCAATGCTTATGGAAGCATTTACATTTTTAATGAATATCTCTTTTTCGAAGGCTTATTTTATTAAGAATAAAACAGAATGATATCTATCAAAATAGTATCTAGGATGAAACAAAAATAAAAACTGGCAACATCCAAATGTTGGATCTAGCTACTACCTATTTGTAAATCCTGATTATTTCTATTAAGATACTTAGTTACTTATGAATAATAACACAAAGACTTTTTTTTCTAAGTAGTGATATTTCTTTGTCTAGGAATGTATTTAAATATTTCAAAATACAGTTTACCCTAGACAATGTAGGCATTAAGAGTGCCAACCCCTCACACAGTGAATATTTATAACCCTTGATGCCTCTAAAACTTAGCTACTAATAGCCTGTTGTTGACCGGAGGTCTTACTGATAACATAAGCAGTCAATTAGTGAATATTTTATATGTTATGTATATTTCATATTACATTCTTACAATAAAGTAATCTATGCATAAGAAAATCTTAAGGGATAGAAAATACATATACACTACTATACTATATTTATTGACTTTATGTTGTTCTTTTACAAGAAAATCCGCATTTAAGTGGATCTTTAAAGTTCAAATCCATTTTGTTCCAAAGTCAACTGCATAATATTTAAAGCAATTTTGACAATGTTACAGATGAAGTGTTGCCAATGATGAGCCTGTTAATTCACTAAGAGAAGACTGTAGATGACCCTCTCTGTAGGGTTTTAAGAAAAGCTATTCATTTGATATCTTTTAACTATAATCTACTAAGGTTGGTTGGAGAGTTTCAGAAGTTTTTTCAAATGGATACTTGCAAAGTATATCAGAGGTAGGGGAAAAACAAAACTGTATAGAAGGATTTTTGTCTTTGTTTAGAAGTGAAGTAGAAATCTGCGTTCCCCCACTCCAAGCACTAGTGGCCTTGGGAATCTTGTTTAGAATGAATAATCTAGATTCTTTGGTGCTCTATATATGATTATCCTCTTGTTCCTGGTGAACCAGTCTTGGGTCTCCACAGAGTCAGTGCCATTCCTGATCCTTTTTGTCTACGTGAGCCTCTTAGAAAGATGTTGACTTGATTTGTATGAAGAAAGACAAAACTGGCCATGTAATTGTTAATGAGGATTCTTAAGAAGAGAAGGAAGAACATTTCCTCCTATGTCGGACTCCTGTAATAAAACATTTAAAGGATGGCACTGGACTGAGGGATGTGCTTTTAGCAGATTTTCCATTCTTCATAAACTCTTGTTCTTTGTTTATAAAATGGCACAACAATTGTCACCCACTTATGCTTTTTGTAATTACCAACTGAGACCTTGGTTGTGAAGATGCCAAGCAGTGTCCGAAGTATAGAATGTGCTCAATTAATGTTGGTGAGTTAACTTCAGGTTTTTACACCAATATCCATTTGTTTATTTTGGTCAAAATGTATTATTCCTTCTAGTGCATTCCTTTCCTTAAGTGGTTCTTTACTTCCTGTAGAAATCTTATGGAATTGTTTAAAGATAATTGCAAAGTATTTGAGCTCTTTTAAAGTATACTTTTTGTTGTATTTTGGAGGAAAATAAGATTGTGTAACCCAAGGCAACTAACTAGAGTTTGCTGAATATTAATGGGATATTAAAATGTAAAGATCAAAGAGACCCAGTTTATAGTTTAGTTTGTAATTAGCCCTTCTAATGCTGACATTCTGTGGCTACCTGAGCCTAGAAACTCTAGAAGTAGTAGGAAAACAAGGTCCAATTCTCAGTTCTCCATGTCCCAGAGGGTAAGGACTCTGCCCTCCCAGGCTGACTGGCTGAAGACAGACAAGCAGTGTCTTCAGCTATATTCCTGTGGCCTGTGATTCTGTCAAATTTTGCATATTGTGTTCAGAATTACTGCACGCTGAGTTTCCCTCACCCTGTCCCAGCTCAGGGCCTGCCCTTCAGGAGTGGTGAAATATTGCTGGCGCTTTACCTGGGGTGCAGGATATCCATTTTTATAGTTTATGATGACAGGATTCATTAAGCAAAATGCCAGTGTAAACAAGACTACAGAGAGGATATTTCCAGTGCAAACATTTGACAGCACTTATAAGTAAAGTGTGAATGGTATACACACTCCAGCTGTGTTAGATGTGGTGTGTTTGTTGAGCAATAGCTTTGAGCTTCTATTTCAGTTCTTGTGACCCTTCAAGGAAGGTCCTATTATGATCCTCACTTGACAGATAAGGAAGCTGGGGTGCTCCCAGTAAGTGGAAAGGCCGAGCCATGTCAACAACTAAGGTAGAGTCTCAAGAATCATGTATGTGTGACTTGTACATGGTAAGAGAAGATAAGGTCGTAAGGAAAGTACATGTAAATAAAAATCCTACCCATCTGGGCTTATTTTTCTTCCTAAATGAGAAAGCAAGATGAGTACTTTCTGGGTTTTCTTTTCCTCTCTTTGGCAATGTCTGGACTCTTGGTTAGTATCTCTTATTCTACTGGCAGCTTCAAACATCATCTCTTCCTATGATAGTGTTGAAGGACAAGAAGGAAAGCTGGCAAAGAGTAAGTCCCTCACATGTCTGTCATGTTTTAATCAGAGAAAGGTCTCTACACTTCTGGAAGTCTTTGCCTGAGTTAGACTTGTTGCACGCCAGGGCCCAGCTGCAGTGGGGCTAGGGCAGGGGTGAAAGTGTCAGGGGTTGTCAGCTTGGTAATGGGGAGTCTGCTGTCAGAAGAAGTGTGGGAGAATGGTATTATTAGTAGTCACCATACAGTGTTGTCTCCCCCAAGAACTGTGAGGTCTCCTTCTTATAAAGGCGTTTAAACCCTCTACTCTGACAACCTCTACAGGTTCATAGTAGACAATGTGGGAGGGATACTTTTTGTGCTTTTTTGGTGATTGCATTCAATTATTTGAACTATTATTTTTATTTATTTTTAAAGGAAAAGTGAAGGCAGGAATGAAGGCAAACAGAGGTAGGAAGGAAGAGTGAGGAGGAAGAAGCATTTTTATTTTATTAAGTTGTTCATCCTGGTTTTCCCCCTACCCCGGGAGGCAAATGGTTCTTGGAATGTATGTGGATTGTGCTCGGCTAGAGGCAGTAGACTTAACTACTACTCCACCAGGGTGCACCATCTAATTTTTAAATAAGGTAAATAAATATTAGTGGATTATTGAAACATTGAACCAAATGGATAAAAAGAAGCAAATCACTTTCTAACTAGCAAGAAAATAAATTAATAATAGCTTGTGGTAACAATAGCTTGTGTTGGTACACACTGTACTAAGAGCTTTGTCTAAAGCACTTTGGTTCATCTTCATAATAAAGAAGAGAATGCCCATTTTATTCTGAGAAGACTGAGGTTCCTGAGATTAAACCATTTTCCCTGAATCCACAGCTTGTCTATAATGGACCTGACACAAGAGCACAACACTTCACTGTAAGCTGCCACCTTAGGTTTCCTACCCCGCTGGTTCTGAAGCGAGTTACCCTTTATCTGGGTACCATAGACAAGTCCTGCCCCTCCTTGTCCCCTCAGTATTCCTATGGGGACTTCAGTCTTTCTTAACTGTGGCCCTTGGGTCCCACAGATGCCTGCCTCTCTTGAGTTCTGTGTGTTATTCTCTGTGGTTACAACTCTGTTTCCTGTACTGCCAGAGTGCCACCCCACATCATCATGGGCAGCAGACATACCAGAGGGTTTCGGGTGGTGGAGGATACTTATAACTCATTATGTTCTGACTGCCTGTCTGGTTGCTCCAGCATTTCCACCATCCACTTGAGTTTCCCTTTCTTTCTTTTGACTGTGATGTTGTTTTTTCATTCTTTAGCAAGATAAAGTATAAAAGTTTTGGAACTAGTTCAAGAGAATTGTTTTATTATGTTGTTTCTTTTGTTTGCATTGCTATATGCTTTTTAGGATATTGAACTTTCTCCTCAGTCTTTGTGCATTTTGGAACTAGTTGTTTCTTTAATGGACTCATACTCTCAGACATTTTCTTCCATAACCAGGCTTTATACTTAGAAGTTAAGCTGCAGAAGGATTTGTTTTTCCATTATCCAGGACCCTGGACTGTTCTTTTCTCCTGCTATTCACTTTCATACCTCATGTAGGAAATGGACACCCTAAGAAGTTACCTTAAATTCACCATGCAGCCTGGAAACTTTCCCCCATTTTGTACTGCCTAAGACAGCTTCTCTGCTAGAGTGTGGACCTAATATGTATCTTATCTCATTGTTTAGCATTTCATGTGCTATAGAAGACCTGACTGAGCTGAGGCTGGAGTTACAGACATTTCTGGGCATCTGGTGAACTCTTTGAGGCAAGCTCAGAATCATTGTGGATTTGCACGGTCTTTATCTGTGGAACTGCAACTGTCAGAGCATGAAGTGGTGAGGTCAGTGATGATGTTTTTCTGGAGACTGGCCTGCTCCATGCTGGAGAGCAACAGGGCCAGGCTCTGGGAGTCTTGGAGGCAAAAGAAGCCCTGATTAATGACCAGATGTGGCCCCAAATTAAAGAAAGGAGCATTCTCTCTTCTGCAGGGAGTTCAGCATGGCATGAGGGCATGTACCACACAGGGGAGGCACTTGGGGCTATCTGTTGAATGAAGGGAGGAAAGCTGTACTTCTAAGGACCCTAGAGGACTGAAATGATCTCAAGGATCTTTAGTGTTGAGAGCCTCAAAACACAGTCACAGACTTCTGAACTATTATTCCGACTCCTAGGTCCAGGTCATGAAGTTCCTCAAGAAGCTCCTTGGGCAGCATTCCGGAGCAAAAGAGAATATGGAGAATTATCAGACAGAGAAAACTGTAATTTCATAGAAACACTCCTAGGACTGTGGAAAGATCAGGATATGGCTTTGGAGGTCTCCAGGGGGTGACCAGGGTTATGGGACATGTTTGTTTAGTAGTGATCAGCAGGATGGTTTCTGACTAAGTGAGCAACAGGGTTAAAATCCATCCCTCTTTGCTTGCAAAGCTCTCCAAGCTACATCACCTGAGGGGATGCCTTCTTTGGACTGTGTCTCTGAGTGATGACTGATTGTGACATCTTTCATAGGGAAACTTCACTAATTATGTATTTATTAATTCATTACTATTGTTTGCTTTGGTCTTAAAAAAGTTATGAAGAAATGAATATATTTCTACCTCTATAGAATTGATGGTAGCCTTGTCCCCTCTTTCTTCCTCCTCGACATAGTGTCCTGAGTCAAAACAAGGAACATCTTGGTCAGGTGCAGGGAGGTTGTTACAAGCTTCTGGGAACTCATGTCATGTCCTAACTGACACTGTCCTCTTACAGGGGAGGGGGAACAGGATTTGTGATATTTTATTTCTTGGCCTTTTTATAGATTTTTTTCCCCCACATAGTTGATGTGGGTTAACAGGCTGGGAGCTTCTTGCCATTAAGTGAGGGCATCCTCCCCACACTGAGAATTCCTAGGTTTGGGCAAAAGAGGCCAGCTGTGCTCTAGGTGTTGGAGAAAAATATGTATCTTTCCTTTGCTCTTCTATTCTGGAGAGAAACGAGCACTGTGATAAGTAGGATCATGCCCCTCTCCCCTGTACTTGTGTTCAAATCCTAATCACAGTACCTCAGGATGTGATCTTCTTTGGAGACAGGGCCTTTAAGAGCTAATAAAAGTAAAATGAGGTGATTAGAGTAGATCTTAATCCAATATGACAGGTGTCCTTATAAGAAGAGGACATTTGGATACATAGACAGAGGCAGACAATTTTAATACAAGGAAGAAGATAGTCATCTATAAGCTGAGGGAGGGGTCTCAAAAGAACCAACTCTGCTGACACCTTGAGTTTGGACTTTTAGCCACCAGGGCTGTGTGAAGATAATTTTCTTTCATTGAAGCCCCCAACATGGTACTTTCTTAGGTATCTTGAGCAGACTGATACAGATACCAGCCCCCTTACCAAAGACTAGGGTCAGTGTGGGAATGAGAGGAAAGGAACAGAAATCAACAAGCTTCTATTTGAGCATCTGACCTTATTCATTAGCATCCTTGTGGCCCACATCTCGTTCAGCGTAAGGCAGCAGGCCAGGAGGTGAGACCAGAATGATGAGCAAGATGCTTTTGTCCTGCCACCTCTTTTGCCTTTGACCCAGCCAGAAGCACCTGTGACTGGTCAGGTAAGACCTGATCAAGGATTAGGATTCTGGCCAAATACCTTTCTAACTCATCCATCACACAGCTAAATACTGTCACTTATATTTTGCGTTCAAGGGAAACTATATTCTAAATTCCTGATAACAATTTATGAATGCATCTCTGTATTACAACTTGTTTAAAGTGAGGACTGACAAAATGTGTAGCTTCTTATCAACATTTCAACTGTATATATGTTTTACTGACACACCACATAGTTCAAATATAGACTAGTCTTTCCATAATTAGTTCAAATTACTGAAATTATTTATTCAATTGAACAGTGGCTTCAGAGATTTTTTTCAGACATGAATGATATGCTTGAGAAATTATCCTTTAATTATGGTACTGTAAATCCCTAACAATGAAGAGAACATAAAAATGTCAGTTTTCTGTATTTAAGATTCTCCTCCTATTGATATGAAAATAGCATTTTGAAACATTGAAAGTTCGTGAGAAGAGGCAGTATTTTTCTAGTTGACATTCCAAAAAATATTTTGTTCTCTTGTAGCATCCTTTAGCATCATATGAAACAGGATGAACTTCTATATACTTCTTTAGAAGTGCATTAAGGAATTCAACAAACACTAGTCAAAGACTGAAAAGTACGTTGATATTTTTACAGTTTACACCATCCAATCTTGCTTTGGGTTTTAAAAAAATGATTGAGCAAACATTTATTGAATGCCTCCTTTGCTCCAGCCCTGAGAGTGGATGAATGAAATAGAGTGGCTGCCCTTGAGAAACCAACAATTTAGCAGGTCTGATTCATAGTTACTAGAGATATTTCCTTTAATGCTTATTAGTTCTAGAAATGAAAGGAAATACTCATATAAAGTGCTTAACCAAAGCTGGACATATAATTAGTGTTTCATAAAAGTTAGCTATTATTGTAATTATTATAAAAAAAAACAGCAAAAGAAATACAATGATCTGCTTTGTTGATTTTTGATTTACTTCATCTTTTAGTCACCTTTAGGGCAATGCCTATAAAGTGATGTTAATGATTACAGAAGTCGTAAATGCCTTCCCAAGTGTTTGGTGACTACAGCATCACTTTTTCTACTCAGGGATAAAAATAAACAGTCACTTCCCCTGGGTAACAACATTGCATTTTGCAATTCAGATTTTATGTTTCACTGCCTTCTTAACAGCTCTGTCAATATGTTCGTCTTATCTGTTTTCTAGGACTCAAGTTTGAAGTTTTTGTGTGTCCTTTGGCCAACTTTTCTGCTAACCTTAGCTAAATTATTCACTGCATTGTTAAAAAGAACATGGTCCCAGCATTGGAATCTTTGGGATGTTGTTTCACTTATATTTTTGCTACTTAGGGTCTTGCGTTTACTGGGAAAAATGAACAACTATAGCTTAGTGCTGGAGCCCAAAGTCCAAGGAGTGACAGGCTCTCTGTTCAGAAGTCTGTGTACATTCCTTTCTGGCTTTTCAAGACAGCTCAGAGGGCTGGAAGGAAAGGAAGCAGACGCTTTGGGGATGGTTGTGTTGTGAGAATAGATTCCATTCTATTTAAAAATTTCCTCACAGCAACTTCCCATGACTCTGGCAGCTGACTGACCCTTCAACTGGACAGGGCATGATCTCATGCATGGCTTTCCAAAGTGACTACACTTGAATCCCAGCCTCCACAGCCGTCATGCCACACTGGGACAGCCACATGCTGCTCCCTCCTCTGCTTTCATCAGCCGGGATTCTCCGACAGCTGGACCACATCAGAGTCAGTTATGTGGCCACATGGGATGCATTTTCCACTATCATTCCCATTATTGAGGTCATATTGCTTCCTGAAACTCAGGTCCATCTCAACTGCAGTGGACATGGACCTCCTGATAAACTCTGACCTTCAGTGGCAGAAAAAAAATCTCACTTTCCAAATGTCTTCTCTGGGATAGTCCATGGAATCAAAAACCCTGGTTGTCTTTTTTTCCCTCCTAGAATAGAGATGTTTACTTAAATATAGGTGGATAGTTTTCGTTTGTTTTATTTTATAAAAGAAAAAACTTAAAAAAAATCTTTTTTGTGTTGAAGAACACATTTATTCAATACAGACTAAATTACATTGATTAGCTCACAAGGAAGTGAAGATAGACATATAGAAGGAAGAAATCCTCAGAATAAGGAAGAGAAAGCTGGAGAATTTCAGGTGTTGTCATCCTGGAATGGGCAGGCAGAGCTGACTGTGGGTGAATCCGTGCAGCAGATGAGACACACTTCTGGAGGAATCCCCCTTAGAAGGGAAAGAAGGAAGGACAGGTTCTTGTCTATGGATTTGGAATTGGGAGGAGCCTGAGGAAAGCTACTCATTCGCCAAGGCCTCATCTCTTTCTCCCTAAGGCAGAGAGAGGCTGGCTGGTCTCTAGGGTTTCTGTAAGAGTTGAAGATCAACATCATCTTCTTAGGCCCTGCCTCACCTTCACTATTTGGGTTGTGTCTTCTTTGTATGAATGCAGACATCACACAAGTATGTCTTCACAGTTGTCAATGTGACTTCCACCTTCAGTTCTGTGTCCTTGGCGTCTTAGTCTCAGAAAGTAGTCCAGTGTTAGCACATAATGGAAAATCAGTATTTGTGAGAATGAAGGAAAGAAAAAAGGAAATGAAGTGGAGGGGAAAAAGGGAGAAAAAAATGGAAGGAGAAAAGGAAGAAGGACAGAAGGAAGAAGGCTGGAGGAAATAAGGACACTTTTTATTTCCCCCATCTTACACCAAATATGGAGTCTGTGTTACCCAGGAAGTCTGAGTTTCCAGATGTCTTTCAACCCCTCAATCCAATTTCTTCTTTCCTGTGTTTTTGTTCTTAGTGTCCCTTATTATAAAAGACCATTTTGTTCTAATATGGGTGATTTTGTTGGCCCTTTCAGCATAAGTGTGAATTTAACCTTGACTTCATGGATATAGTGCCCAAAAGTGAGTATTAGGGGATCCAAGGCAGCCAGTAGAGAGTCCCTCAGTCAAGGTCACACAAATAACTTTGCATTCCAAGTTCTTGGAGAACCCATATTCTGAAAGAACTTTGTCATTTACTGTCAAGACCCTGAAGAGCAGGGCCTTGCCTCTTGTTCCCTCTTCAATGTTCTAGAGACCACCTGTTCTGAAGAAGATGCTTCAGACTGGATTTGCATCAGTAAAAAATAAGCTTTTATTTTGTTAAGTCACCGAGATTTGAGGGTTTGTCTTATTGGGAAATCAATATTAACTTCTCAGGCTAATAAACAATCTGTTACAAATCAAATAGAGAGCTAAGAAGATTTTACAATAAGATTTCTAAAATTTTGAATGCTGAGTTTCTGCTCAGAGAAGGCAGGTGAAGTTTGTATGTTTTTCACATTGTTAAATGAATGTCAGTGTTGGAGAAATCAACCATTCATGAATTAATGATTGCAAAAAAGCATGTATTGGATTAAATTTAAATGATTTGCGTTGAGCATAATATAGTCACTTCATTACCCACATCATATTTCACCTCAAAGTAAAATTTATGTTATTTTAATTTTCATTTTGTCTATATGAGATAGTGGGTGTTAACTAAACTTATTGAAGGAAGTCAAAAGCTTCATGCCATGAAGCTGTTAAAGAAACACTAATGTGCTAGGCAGGGAGGCAGAATAACTAATAACTTCATGATGGTGAACTTTTGTTTTCTCTTCAAATTCTACAAACAATACCCCTTCTTCCTCCTTAAAATTGCTGTCTTTGCCAGGGGTTTTCTGGTCTGACTTTTTTGACACTGGAGTCTGCCATTGTTCTCAGATGGTGGACTCCTTCATAAAGCTGATTTCTTTCTATATACTCCCACATCCTGCCTTCTGCGTTTTGGCTTATGGATTGATAGCAAGCTGTTAGATATTTGCCTGTAATATTATTTCAGTAATTATTTCACAATAAATGTCAAATTATTATGCTATAATACTTAATTAAACAGTGATCAATGTCATTGATCTCAATATAACTGGGGAAAAAAGAAAAAGAGAAACAATTCTACAAATGGCATTGCTAGGAAGTCTATATACATTTTTTAAGTTAAAAAATATTGACAACTTGTCTTAAAAATGTGAATCAACTTAGGCTATAACTCACTATCAATGTATAGGATATTGATAGATGAATAATATAGTATTATAGTGAGGTTTTCATTGTATTTGTTTGACACAAATGAGGTGGAATACTTGTCATATGCATATTGACTTCCTTTTTAAACGTCCTTTGCATAAACTTCGCCATTAAAATTTTAAAGCTTTTTTTATAAAAAAGTACGTGCGCCCATTTCCCCCTGATCACATTTATGCTTCTGAATCTAAAGGAAGTTGAGTGACATATAAGTAGAATGTATTAGGGCAAATCTTCACTTTGACAGTTCTGATTTGAGTTGGAGGGCAAGACAGAAAAAGACAGGCAAGACAGTTATCTAAGATCAGTAAATGTTACTGTCCTTTGTCCTAATTTTTGTTTATTATTTTTTTAGGAAAGGTGCAGGCAGGAATGAAGGCAATGGCTTATGTTTGTCTAGCAATTAACAGTTTATGAAGTACTTGTAACATTAGAACCAGCCTTAGAACTAAAAGAAATTTTAAGGATCCTCGAATATTAACACCATGTATTTGTTTCTAAATTTTTTGAATTAATTTTATTGAAGGAACCTTGTGTGTGTGTGTGTGTGTGTGTGTGTTTATATATATATATATATATATTGCTTGCACTTTGTTGTCACAAATAATACAGCAGTGAGCATGGGTGTGCATATATCTCTGAAGATAAATGTTGCTGTGTTTTTAGCGTAAATACCCAGTAGAGGATAACTAGATCATTTCCGTTCTCATTTTTTTAGGACTCTCCATATTGTTTTCCATAATGGCTGCACCATGTTACAAGACCGCCAAATTTGTAGAAGAGTCTCCTTTTCTCAGCATCCTCTCCAGCACTTGTTGTTTATAGTCTTTGGATAGTAAATGTTCTCACAGTTGAGAGATATCTCATTGTTTTGATTTGCATTTCCTTAATGATAAGAGAGGTAGAAAATTTTTTTCATGTCTGTTGGTATTCTGTATGTCTTCTTTAGAAAAATGACTATTAAGATCTTCTGCACGTTTTTAAGTTAGATTATTCAATTTTTGTTGTTGAATTTCATGAGTTCTTTATATATTTTGGATATTAACCCCCATCAGAGATACGATGTACAAGTATCTTCTCCTATTTGGTAGTATCTATTTTGTTTTGATGAGTTTCACTGTGCATAAACTTTTAAATTTGATATAATTGCATTTTTCATTCTGGATTTTATTTCCCTTGTTATTAAAGTCAAGTGTTTTAAAGACATCTCATAGGTCAATATTCATTAATGTTTTGCCTAAGTTTTCTTCTATGCATGTTATGGTTTCTAGCCTTACATTAAGTTTTTAATTAACTTTGAATAGATTTTTGTGTATGATGTTAGGTAATGATCTAATTTAAAATTTTGCTTATGATTGTCCAATTTTTCCAATACCATTTGTTGAAGAGACTGTCCTTGTTTCATTATAAGTCTTTGGCTCATTTGTTGAAAATTAATTGTCCATATATGTGGTATTTTTTTTCCAGTCTCTGAGTTCTATTCTATTAGTCTGTATGTCTGTTTTAATTCCATGCTGACTATTATTGCTTTGCAATAGTTTGAAGTCAGGGATGTGACACCTCCATTTTTATTTTTCCCTCAGGACTCTTTTTGCTATCTGGGGTTTCTCATGGTTCCAAATAAATTTCATGATTATTTGTTCTGTTTCTGTGAAGAATGTATTTGAGATTTGGATGGGAATAGACTTAAATCTGCATACTGCTTTAAATAAGCCATTTAAACTGTGTTAATTCTTCAAGTTTGTGAGCATGGAATATCTTTCCATTTTTTTGTGTCATATTCTATTTCTTTTAACAATGTATTATAGTTTTCAGAGTCAAATATTTGTTTTTCTGACTTATTTCACTTACATAACTTCAAGGTTCATCTATATCACGAATGACAAGATCTCATCTCTCTCTCTTTTTTTAATTGTTGAGTAGTATTTCATTTTGTATATATGCCAACATCGTTAAAAAAGAAGCAATTAGTGGAACCTGTTATTCATACAATGAGAGAGCAATTTTCCTTACATATCCTTACATTGTTGGGTCAGGGGTAGTGGAATGTGCATCAGACTTTGCAGAAGGAAAGAGCAGATTTTGTCAGTTGTACCCTTTGGCCCACTCTCTTGCCACCTGCTGACTTTAAGAAAAATTTGTCTGAAGATGAGGATTAATGTAATGGCTGATTCCATTACTTCTGTACTTTTTGGATGAAATTTGATCATTCTTCTTCACATTCCTTCTCTTCACCTGCTCTGGAAAGTAAATTTAATTCTTTGAAAGAAAATTCAGCCCAGAATGCACACTGAACCAAACTCCACCACCCCTCTTAAAACATAAGGGGCTTCTCTGAGCAGCACATGCTTCTCTTCTGGTTTGTTTACACTACATGGTTTATTCCATTAACTTTCAATTTCAGGTGCTTGGTGAAGCCCAGATGGTTTGGGGCTGACTGCCCTGAAGAATATAAATACCCACAAGTAAACAGTTGCTTAGATTAACTTCTTCAAGGAATGTTTTAGAACTCACTAGAAACTCCACCAGAGGAAAGTTCATGTAGTTTTTGGTCTGCTCAGTGTACTTCCTGGCCCAGCCCAGGAAGTAGAGCACTTTTGTTAATCAAACTTCTCAGCAGGTGCCAGGTTCTGTCCACTCTGGGAAGCACCCTGTTTAGGGGTGTCCTCCCATGGCATCTCTCCACTTCCAAGCTCCGTCCTTGGGGACCTAGGCTGCAGATGCCTGGGAACTCAGCAAATAAATTATCCTCATAGCTTCCCTTCCCTTTTATAGCAATTTGTCCCAGTTTTCTTCTTTAGCTCCTTTTTACATATATATATATGTATATATGTATATATATATATATATATATAGAGAGAGAGAGAGAGAGAGAGAGAGAGAGGAGAGAGAGAGAGAATATAATTGTTGTACTTTGCTTTATAAACTTCTAGTTACCAGGATTTTGAAATACGAGAGACTAATATATTTGAGTTTGTAGCTGAGCAAACTGACATCCAGGGAAGTTAAATAACATGTCTAAGGACTCTAATCAGTGCGTACTTGAGCTGAGGGGCGTCACCACGTGACTCAGTCCTGAACTACCACTAACTGTGGGATGCTACCTCAAGTCTTCCTTCCTTCAAGTACATGCTCAAGGTCTTCACCTCGCTAACTGTAATATACTAGAGTCTTCTGTTTTTTGAGTTACTTTTGTAACTTACATTGGACAAATCAATACTGACTAGTTCTTATGTTGTTTAGGAGTACTGGTTTTTTCCTCTAAAACACTCTAGAAGATCAACAAGGAAGAGATTTGGTCACTTACCTCTGTATTCAGAGTAACATAAGAATGACACATATAACAAATGCTGGTTGATTGATTAATCTGATTGATTAATATGTATACCTTGGCTATAGTCTCCACTATAAATTCTATTAGTTATGTTGTGTTATGTAGTCCTGATGGATCTGATGCTGATTGTAGTGATTCTGACCTGCCTATCAAACTTAGTGTGTCCTTAACAGGCCAGCTGATGATGACTCTCAACTCAGCCCCATCACTCTACACTGCTCTCCATAACCACATGACTGGTTCTCTAAACTAGTTGCAACCATATGCATATATGGATTTGTCATATGCATATGCTCCTTGCTCCATTCCATCTTAGATGCTCTTCCCATTTATTTATCTTTTAAAGGACAATGCAACTTTCTCTGTAGGCAAAAGAATTTATTTCCTCTCTGCCCATGTCTACTCACAGAAATGGTCCATCATGTGGGTCTAGAACTTGCCTCCTTACATAATTTTACTTGTTTTCACATCTTCCTCCTCCATCATACTTGGGCACTCCTAGGCAGTCCAGACTTGTCTTCTAGATCTTTGCACCTTCCCTACTCCAAATTCTGGTATAGCATTCAAAGCTGAGGTGCTCTGCCATATTTATTGAATGAAATGGTGATTTAACTTCTATTGTTTGATGTACTAGAAGGAAGAAATTCAGAGAGGGGATCTAATTGGAGTTGCTGACATGGTCCCTGCCTATTCTGACTGCTCACTGTCTATAGACAACAGAGCAACTTTGAAATTTCTGAGAAATTTCCTAAAATTAGAAGACACAGGTCATGTTTTCAGAGAATTTTCCATCTAGCAGGAAAAACAGGGTGTAGATTTAACACAATGCTAATGATACAAACTTTAAGTACCTCATTTTTCCAGGCCTTTTCTAAGGTCCTAGACTTAATTTGTTCTTCTAACTTGCAATTTGTTCTTCTAACTTGCAATCTTTTCTTAACAGATCTACATTTTTAAAAATGTAGAACTTTACATCCTCACATGTAGTTCCTGAACTATGGATGCTACTCCACGAGCCCAAAGAGAGGCACAAAAACACCGGGTATAGCTTAACAGAGTAGCGGGTTGTGTTGGGTCAGATGGGTAGGAAAACTGGTGTTTTCCTGAGGACCAGCAGAATTCTTCAATAGATAAGATAGTTGATCCTTCTAGTTCATTATTCCCTCTTTCACAGTTAAACCAAGGCATGTTTTAGGAAAAATTGCAGTACTTACCCTCAATGATGTCTGCCTCAGAAAGACAGGAATGCTGCTGAAAATGCCTCTAAATTAATAAATAAACTGTTTACAACATCTTTAATTGTGTATAAACTTTCTAAAGTTCTTTTGCATTTGTTATGCTGTTTTATCCTTCCATTTGCCCTGGAAGGTAGGATAAAGTAAGTGTGACATCTACTAGCAGAAAAGGATGCTGAATCTGGGATTAGTAACTCACATCAAGTCACATAACAACCAGTGTCAGAGTTGTAGTAGAACACGAGACTCTTATTTAGTCTGCACATTGTCTCCATCTTCATGAACTTTAGAAAGAAACATTATAAACCATGTTTAGTCTATAGGAAGGAATTGGAAACCCAGAAGTTTCCCTCATTGTGAGCATGGAAGCTGGTCTCCCAGTGTTGGGGGGATAAGAAAGGGTTAAGACAGAACAAGTGAGTGATGTGTGTTGTGTGTGCGCATGATGTGTGGTATATGATGTTTGTATTTATGTGTGTGTATGGTGTTGGGGAGTGTGTGCTACCTTGGAAGATGTTATTTAGGTAACAATGTTACAGATCAGTTTACATCAAATCCACCGATGAAAACTTGGGGGAATGAGAGAAACTAAGGAACTTGAGAGTGTTGGTGATTTGATTCATTGACACATTTGGTGGATTATTCTGAATTTAGAATTTAAAGAAGCAGCTGGAGCTTAGGTATTTTTAGTATTCAACATCTACTTAATAATTTATTTTCTGATTTAACACCCCCTCCTCAAAATAGCTAAAATACTTACCCTAACTTCATGTCAAATTTAGTGTGAAACTAAAATGATAAAAAGCTACCCTTCCCAGAGGCCTTTGTGCCTAAATTTGAGGCTTGTTAGAAATTTGTGCCTATATTCCTCTAGTAAGTTTAAAGCACTTCAGAAACATTTCCTAATAAATCTTCATAGTATCTTCATGAAACAAACAATACCACTCTATAAGAATTAACATGGGACTAGCAATGGCAATATTGAATTTGTTTAATTTTTTACTACATATGTAACACGCAGCACACCACACATATGTAAAGCTTAAGCTAGAACTGGGACTCATGTCTGTGAATAGACAAATACCAGCAACTTCTTTCCTATGATTATTTTGCATTTTGAATGAAATATCACAATCACTTGTAATTATTTCTTCAACTTGGAGCAATTTATGGATGTTTTTGAATAGAAGTGTAATCAGCGTCTCATGTGAACTTTTTGTTCACTATACTTTGTTTATAGTCGTTAGTTTGAATTCATTCTTTAACTGTCAAGTGTCTGGTTTAATACATAATTATGCAACACACACATATTCATAGATAGACATACAGTTCTGAATTCCAACAGCAAACAAAGCTTAGCACTAGTTGGTGGGGGACAGCACAGCCTAAGAGTCTGAGATGTAGGGGAACGGGGAGACAGAAAGTGGCCTTGTGATTCTGGCTGCTAAAGGAAGGCAAAGTGGTTCCATTTTTAGGTCCAAGTGCTGGTGGGGGTGGGAGCATGGGCCTGGAGCCACAGAAGGTGAGTATGGAGACGGCGGCTGAATCAGATGGATTAGGGAGATGAAAAAGTCAGAAAGATGAGAGGTGGGGGATTAACAGAAAAGAAGTGTCAACTCCATAAGAGAAGACATGAGTTTTATGGAATGTGCTCCGTGTAAAAAATAACTGTATTTTGATGTCTCTTCCAGGCTTTTCATAGTTAGACAGCTGCAGAGGGAGAGAAAAATGCAGGGTCTTAAACAGGAGGAGTCTTTTCAGAAGATGTGTGACCTGCATGAAAGGGCCCTGGGGGTAGACTGCATGTTGTCTTTCCATTATATCACACAGAGTTTGAATACCTGGTGGTGTCATCAACTTGATCCTGTCTTTCTTAGGTCCTTCAAGGAAGTAATAAACTGTGTGATATTTTTATATACCTACTTAAACAAACATATGTGCATTGTAAGGTCTAGCATTATCTTTTAAACAGATTAGTCTATGTAATGATGTAATGGTTCCTCTTAATAGTCAACTATAGCTAAATGTGTGGGCATTTATACACACATACACACACACACACATTCTGCAGATGGTTTAGAAGGCATGAAAGTTTATCTTCGTCCTTGAGTGTTTTTATTTAATATAAGGTAATGCATGTTTACCAACAAACGTACTGTCACTTTTATGCCTGCACATGTAAAGATGGCTTGTTGGCCATCAAACAATTCCACTTCCACATAGTTCATCTTCTGAGTGTCTGTTCACATTTAATTCTGATTTCCACTTTGCAGAGACCTGCTTTTGCTATTTGGGCAGTTGAATGCATCAGTCACACAATTCAGTTAGAATAATCACTTGTTTGTGTGAAGAAAGCAGCATTTTAACATGTATCGGTTACTCAAAATGTCTGTTTTCATGGCTTTTTATTTATGGAATATTGGCTTATTTTTATCTGTAAGACCTCTCAGTTGTTTTTGGAGGAGAGAGATTTAGAAAAATGAATGACGGGTACAGTCATGGATAGCCAACTCTAAATTAAATATTCTCTGTTTGATCTTGTCATTTTATTTTTAAAAAAGAGAAATTAGCACATGTTCACTTAATATTTTACAAGGCCCAAACCAGAAATAATCCCGTAATCCTAAAGGATCTTTTCTATTTAACACTCCTGATTAAGCCTTCAAACATTTCTTTAAATACACATGCCTTTGTCTTAGCATTTCACTTTCTTTCATGTTTCTCCTGGCATTTGCTTTTGGAGTCTAATGCATACTCCTTTTCTTCTGAATTCTCCTTAAAGCAAATTTCTTTTGGTAAGTCATTTCAGTACTGATGGTCAAATGTCATTCACATTTTTGTTCTGGGCATTGAGGACAATTGTCTTTCTCATTTGATTTTAGACATGGGGGCTGGGTGAAATGTAAAATACAGTTGCTCAAATACCATATTAGGACCATCCACACCATGCTGAGTGGATAGCTAGGAATGAGAAATCATTTGCATGTCATGGTGCTTTTATTATTATGATGACTTAGTATTAGAACTACTGTAGCTCCAGGATACTCCCCTAACATATTGATATCCAGCATTGAGATTTGAGTTTTGATGTATGTTATATAATAATATCCACTTATGGGGTTCTGAGCCTAAAATATTTTGAAAACCACTTATCTAAGATGCTTTCCATATTTGTTGTTTATTAAAGATGTGATTAAATTTATTTCTGACTGCAGAGGCTTTGGTTATGGTTACTAGGGTGAGCTCCAGTCAGAATTGTAAAACTGCACAGTGTTTCATTGGAGTCCTAGTCAGAGGTACTTGTACAAAGGTACAGAGTCTATTTTGACTTACCTGGGACCCCACTGCAGTGTCCATTGGGTCAGACATTGTTTCGTGCTGAGACCCTACTTTATTCTGTGGTTACTACCCTCTTCCCATTCCTCAGGAAAGCTCTTGCTTTTTCATTTGTTCATTGTTCAATGAATTGACAAGCTAGAAGGAACTGGGCATTCTACTTGACTTGAAATACAAAGACGGCCCCTGCTCTCAGAGCTCTTACAATCTATGCGTAAGTCATGAATTATACTGCAGTGGGGGGGAAGTGGGCAGTGCTTCCGAGGAGGGTGAGGAGGAGTAGGTACTGTGTGAGTAAGGGAGGGTCTAACTGTCAGAAACGAAGTTTCCATGGGGAGGAAAGGAGTCCACTTTTTGAGAATCTAGGATGAAGCTGGTGAGGCAGGAATATAGAGGGAGGACAGCATGGTTGGACTTGACTCTTAGAAGTTGTACTTGACTAGTTTTTAGGGGCTTCATCAAGGCTTTGGCATAAATTTCTGTTTCTACTAACTGACTTATGCTATATTGATAGCACTAGACTTTTTATAAGTTTGGTTTTTGAAAATTCAAAAGTTGCCTTCTTAAAATTTATTCTCTTATTTCTCTAGTTCTTTTTTTTCTCTCCTTCAAAAGAAAAAAATAACTTCTCACACCTTGAGAACGCTAAGTTGCTTTTGGTCCCTTAAATTATTTAGGTCAAATGGCTTCTAAATTGGACAGATTTAGGTTCTTTGCTTAAAGTTTACATGAATTTCTGCATATATTAAACAAACTAATGCAAACATTTCTTCTCCATCCCACCCCGCAACTAAGTACAATTTATAATAAAGCCAGCCTTATTGTTGTCATCTGATGGGCATTTTCTAAGATGGTTAGTGGGATTTCAACATATGTCAAGCAATTTTTGTACCAGTAGGTATCAGTTATCAATGTATGGTCCCTGAAAAACTGCAAATTTGAGCAGAACTGTGCAATGTTCAGCACTTATGAGCTTGATGCTTTACAAACTGCTCTGCACAACAGCCAATCAAATGTTTACAAATGTGGAGTCCTTTGTGTCATTTCTCTTGCCATTCTGATTTCAGAGCAGTACATGGAATCTTTAGGTTTTTAAATTGGAAATGACTATTTTAGAGAATTGAATGCTCACTCCATTGTTGGAAGGGCTGAAGAAACAGGTTCCAATCTTGAGTTCTGGAAATCATGCACAGAAAATGCCACTACCCTAATCCAGATGGGGGTTTGGTATTGGGCACGGGAACTTGGAGTCAAAATCTGCAAGTACCTCTTAGGACTCAGGAATATGGCCACAGAGAAAACCTCATATCATAGAACTAGTTCTAGCAGAAAAAAGTCAAAAAGTCAAGTTTTTAACTCTGTCTCACTCCCACATTGTAAACAGAAGTGACAGTTATATCATCAGGGCTTTAGCTGAAAGGGAGTCTGGAAAAATGTGGTTTTAGCCTCTTAGCTTCTGCAGTACAGGAAAATATCCCAGACAATGAATGTGACAAGGGTTGACAATGAATGTAAGTGCCAGTTAATTATACCAACTACAATTACAGAAAGGCAATTGCTATCGGTGAGCAGCTTGGGGAAAATATCTGCTATAAGGAAGAGGCCTCCTTTTTTATTATTGGAAACTTCTATCATAATGGTAATCAATACTCCCTGCCACTTTTGAATAATATGTCAGGGAAATTCTAGTACAGCCTGGGCATGTTCAAAGAAGAAAGAGAAAATATGGTGTGCAGGTGGTCCCTGGAGTTTCAGTGGAATCAAGTTGATGCTAATCTCTCAATGTCACAGAAGGTGACAGTGCTTAGGCAAAAGACACCAGAAGGAATCCAGAAGCATCTATGACTAAAATAAAATTCTCTTGGTACAAAGCCTCAGAACAGAACCATAATGTGAGTTGGGAAGCATTTGTAATCTAGGTACCTGAAGACATTGTGAAGTTAAGCTACCTAGTAAAGGCACTGTGTGATGAGCTTTGGCAGTCAGACTGAAGCTTCACAGGGAGGCAGATGAGCTCTGACTCAGGTGAGCATTATCCTGATTGCCAGTTACTGAAGGGGTAACACAGCTAGGCCTAGAAGGATATCCAGGGCTCCCCGAGAGAGGATATTCACTACAGGAAGAAATACCAGGGTGGACAGAGGTTCCAGATTTTCTTGATTCAAAAGACCCAACAGGTAGTATAATTTTATTCTTGTTATTTTGGCCCTGGATAGAGACTGGTTGAGATTTATCATTCAACATAATTTTTGGGTTCAGTTTTGTAATAAAATTCTTACTTGGTTTCTAATGGGAGCTTGTAGCCTCAAGAATCTGAAGAGATTTTGTGGTTTGGTTTTATTTTCATAGAAAGACCAAAACTTCTAGAACACAAATTGATTCTGTGTTTTAGGTTTGCTATATAGTTTCTGACAACCACAAAGCTCTCAAGCTTTCAGACTGATGTTGACAGAAATGAGCAAGATTTTATTCAAATTCAGGGAATCTCATGAGCACTGTAGGAATTTCATATGATGTTTTTTTTTTGCCTACTATTGGCCAAATGCCTCATTTGAGTTGTAAGGGTGAAAGTATGAGTAACCTATAATTTTATATTTGTTGAAAGTTTTCCTGAAAAGTCATCTTTAAGTATCTCATGTTTAATTCTGTATCATACTTTTATTGCATTTATATTTTAGGCTAAACATGCCTTGTAAATGGCTTAGCCAACCGGAATGGATTCTTTAGTCAAAAGATCTTTAGTGTCTGATGAAATTTCATTTTCTTGGGAAACAAAGAGAAGATGATTTTTTCTTGGTATTTCCTCAAAACTTCTTTTCTACAGTCGGAACCAACATTTGGGCATGTCATTTTTTGAGGTTTTTTAAAAAAGTCTTTAGTTATTTGCCCACATGATTTCTTTCTTTCCCCTCAAATAATTATCCTCTTTGTTAGAATCAAGATGTGCTGAAACATTACAGGGAATGTTTCCCCAACAGGTAGACTATAGAAATGGGATGTAATAGAGACCTAAATTAAAGTGTACTGGTACAATTCTAACCCTAGAATTCATAGATTTGGGAATTGGTAATTACTAAGGAAGTGACATCTAAGGAATGGCTTTGAAATTTGAAATTTTCCTTTCTAAACAACACAACACAATGACTTCTATTGACTATCTGGATGTGAAGCTGTTGCCACAGGTGGTTTACTTAGCCCTTTCTACCCTTAACTCTTAAAAGTGGTGTTAAGGTTAGCAACTAGCTTGCAGGGCTAATATAAATATATCTGAGTGCATTGTATTCACAGAATTTTATAGTAAATATGTTAAATCAATATTATTATTTTAATTTATGCTATCAGTGAATTTCTGTCCAAACTGGACCTATGTATCTATTGGTTCTTTATCTGCTCAGTTTGAATAAATTGGTTAATTATTGTTATTTATTTTGCTAGAGTCATGTTCAGTTTCTAACAGTGCTACCTATGTCCATGGGTAGATTTATCTGGAACAAGGTAGAGACAAAACCAGAAGGTAATTGTAACAAATAAAGAGCTACAACATTATGTACTACATATCTTTAATGCATTATTTGAAATAAATTTTTGCAAAAGAACATGAGTCAGTAGGAATGTGGATACACCTCTACTGAGAGCAGGCTGGATGCCAACCTCCCCCAAAGAGGTGCCAAGGTGCCCCCACACTCGACTAGGGTGTGCTTTCATTTCAAGGATACCCTTGAGTTTCATTTTTTACTGTTAAATCAAGGCCAACATGGGTTTGAGAGTGCTTGACCATTTTGCACATGGTCTTTAGTTATTAAAATTAAATGCTCAGTGGCTAATGAAATTAGGTAGGTTAATGCAGTGGGTCATGCTTAATCAGTCCCTAATAAATGATGATCAGAGACACTGAGATGTCTCAGGAACTGTAGAAATCACTGGTGAGAACCTTGAAACTGTGCATATTTCCTGGAATCATAAGATATGTTTATGTAAAATTAATAATAAACTGAGTGACTGATACCTTTTCAGTTGGTTACTTCCAAGGACATAAAACCTAGATTTCTTATAAGCTGGAGTTTTTATTTTCTTAGGTTTTGGTTCTGGTACTAACTCACTGTAAGACTGGACAGATTACTTAACCTGTCTAAGCAACATATGCAGAACATGCTTCTAGAAATACAGAGACTACAGGTAAAACATTTTCCATACTATGACGTCCTTAAGAGAAAATTTATTATTTGTTATCATTGTTTTTTTTTCCTGGAGATAAGTTTGAAATTCATTTTGGGAGGTTCCTGGGGGATTATTTAAAGAAATAATGACTCCATTATTTTCATGCCTGGGTCTGGTAGCACCCAGCTGTCATGGTATAAGGGTCTCAGGTTCATGTGGGTGGTTTACTTCATTCTGCTCAATAACTACCAAGTCAGACTTTAACCTTGATAATGACTTTGAGTGTGTACCAGGACTGGAAAGAAATTGTGGTGGAATCAGTGAAAAACCTTTTCAGCTTTTGGAGATAGTCACCAGGGGTCTACCCTGCAGAGGGTGAAGGACCAATTTAATCTTAAGAGTTTAGAGTGGCCAAAGCAGGCATCACTCCTGAGTGTCCTAAAGCAATGAAGTACCTAGCTATCTCAATCCCTCAGCCTGCATTTATAATCTTGGTTTCACCCACATTATTTGTTCATAGCTTTAGAGTAGAACTCATCATGCCATAGATCTTCCTGGACCTACAATGAGAGCAAGTCCCAATAAATATATCATAAACTGAAAACATAGTTAAGTTGAAAATGCACTGAATACACCTAATCTACCAAACCTCATCAGTCAGCCTAATCTACCTTAATCATGCTCAGAACACTTACATTAACCTACAGTTGGGCAAACTCTTCTAACACAAAGCTTATTTAGTAATATAATGTTGAAAATCTCATGTAATCCTGTGAAGACTGACAGTGGAAAATGGCAGAGTTTGTGTTGTCCCCTCTGGTGGTGGTGGGGTCATCTGGGAGCTATGTAAGGCTGGTTGCTGCTGCTGCCCAACAAAAATTGAAGTATGTTTTCTATTGAATGTCTATAGCTTTCACCTCATTGTCAAGTTGGACTATCAGAAATCCAGGCTGTTTGTAAGTAAAAACTGCCAGTCTCCTGGTGGCTGGACTGAAATTAGCTGTAATTTCTTGGTTAATACTTGGCAAATCTTGAAGTGGTTCTTGAGGAATCTTCCAGGTCACTCAGGTATCTGCTCAGCGTTCAGAGTTAACCCAGAACAGGGATTGTTTCAACCCCACTTCAATGAAACATATCACTTGAGTTATGTAAACTTGGATTGGAATCTTGAGGGCTCTAACCCAGTGGCAGTATGTCAGAACCGGCACAGGGATATTTTTGAAAAGTTAGATTTTCTGACTTCAGCTCTGGAGTTTCTGATAGGATGGTGTGGAGAGTGCATATGTGAGTCCTGCAAAGAGGTAAGTCCTGTGGAGAGGTGAACCCTGCAGAGAGGTGAGCCCTACAAACATGGCAGCATGAGAAATGTACATTTCAATCATGTAGTAAGAAACTCTCTTTGCATTTATTGACTAGGACTAACAGTCACCCTATTTTTGCTATATACAGTTGACCCTTGAAAAATTGTGGGATTAGGGATTCTGACCCTCTTGCAATAAAATATCTGACCATAACATTTGACTCCACCAAAATGTAACTGCTAGTAACTTGTTGACTGAAAGCCTTACCAATAACAAATGGTGAACATATAATTTGTATGTGTTATATACTATATTTTTAGAATAAATTACACTAGACAAAATGAAAATCACAAGGAAGAGATAGCAATTTTTACTACCATATTATATTTATTGACATCATAAGTTTACATTTTCTGTTTATAAGACTATTCCAGTATAAGTGGATCCTTTAAATTCAAACTTGAATTGTTTCAGGGCCAACTATATTAATTTATTTCTAGCTAAATTCTAGCTGGGAAAAAGGGCAGTGTTGTTTCGAGAAGTAATTTCTGCTTCAGTGGGTCTAGAGTGGGACATGGCCCTGTGTATTTATTATTTTTAACTTCCTATGATGATTCTAGGTAGCTGAGCTTGGATCATTTTGAACAAGAGGATTTAAAAAGTTGAGCCTTTCAAGTAAAGTCTGGCAACCCAGTAGACAATGCCAGTTATGACTTGGGACTTTTGAGGGTTGGAAACATCTTCCAGTGATCTCCCAGGGACTTTGCAAATGTTGGGCTTCAAAACATGTTTGAATCATCTAAGAAAACCACTTCTCATGTGTTTACAGGAGAAAGTCTCCTAAATCAGGAAGAACCTCCTTTATCTGATCCCTGTGTATCCCCTCTGCCTCTCTGCCCATTTGGGTGCTGAGTGACTTCTAGTGGTGGTGGTAGGTGCTGGGTGGAGCTCTCATAGGGGTCCTAAGATGAATGGAAAATGGTGGTGGGAGAGAAATATTGTCATTTCCTTTGGTGCTTTGTAATTTCCTTCTTTAGAATGCTGTACTTTAAGTGATCTGTGCACACACTTGGAGTATACCTGTGTATAGAGCAAACAGTGAAGAACATCACAAACTTACCCAGCTCTGTTTCATGGAGCTTGTGATCATGAGGACCATGGCCAGTAGTGACTTCTTCCATTACAAAGGAAGGTGACTATTGATGGGGACAGCCAAGGTCTTAGGCTAGCAAACTGATACTGTTGATTGAAAAGGAATCCTGACACTGCCGAGCCCTCACTGCATGCTCTGCTACTCCATGACACAGTTTTGAACTGTAAAGCAGTTTTGTGGGCTGCAATCAATGGGCAGGTCAGAGTCTTCCTATTGCTCAGAGGAATATGATCACATAAGTGGTATAAAGTCAGCAGATGGCGGGGTAGACAGATACTTAGGGAGGAAAAGGAGAAGGTTTGAGGTCGGCTGAAAAGTCAAGCCCTTTGAATAAAAATACCACAACAGTTCCCCAACCACATGATAAATTTTCACAGGCAATATATACAAGTTTTTTTTTAAATTAAGCTTATATCGTTATTGAATAGTGAGACATGAAAGTAATTTAATTAAAGAGTACTTAAAGAAAAAAAAAGGTTAGCTCTAGGCCGAGATGGTAACCTATGATTTCTCTAATTTTATTTAGTACATGAATTGCTGTGAAAATATCATCACAGGATCCCAATAGATGTTTTAAACATGCAGTTAATTTCACAAATCTCTCTTTTTGGGTTAGTTTCTATTGCCTGCTGTCCTCCTGCCCTGCCCTCCCCAGTAAACCCCTCCTTTCCAGGGGCTAAAAGACAGACTTCACCTTGTCGCTTTCTCCATTGATCATCTCCAGTGCAGCCTTTCAGGACATCTCACATGATACCTGCTCAGGAACACTTTCTCCTGTTCCCTCTAGACAAAACAGGTTAACCAAATCTCAGCCACTGGCACATTTTCGTACCTCTGTTCTAAGACATTGTCGTATGGATTTATTTTGTGTCTCCCTGCCCTGGAAATCTCAGATTGTCTCCTGCTGGTGTTCTTGGGACTGGTGAGGTGTCTGCAGCAGGAGCTCTGGGATGCTTGCTGCCTGCGAATGAAGGAGCCATCTCCATGACACTGGTAACAGTTGGAATCTGGTGAGATACATACATAAGGAAAGTTCTGAAATGTATTAGGACGACTACCGGGAATTCCTAGAAGTATCACAGTGCATAGATATGGGAATCTTGAAGCTTTTGTGAAGTACCTAGTTAATACTAAGCACTTAAGTTCTGAAATGTATTAGGACGACTACTGGGAATTCCTAGAAGTATCACAGTGAATGGATATGGGAATCTTGCAGCTTTTGTGAAGTACCTAGTTAATACTAAGCACTTTCAAATGTTTATTGAGTATGGTAGTCTTAAAACATGCATTTTGGGTATTAGGAACTCTGTGGATGAGAAGACCCGGCCCAAGGGGAGATGTGCCTTATCAAGTGACACCCAGAAGCCAGGTGACAGCACAACACTCTTTCCTGGTTCCCAGCCCCTTTTCCTGGCTTCTGTGGTAGAGGAAAGACTTAATCTGTTTCTGGGTTTACTTCTTTGAGATGATCTGGCTATACATTGCCAATGAACCAAGCTGCGGTGACCCCATGGTCAGGAGCGTGTGGGAGCTGGCTCTCTGGGTGTGCCGTCCTCTACATGGCCTGTGTTCCAAATGGCACAAAAGTTCCTGAGGACCTCAGGCCCGTCAGGCAATGAGTGCTTCTGTATAAGGGCTTCCATCCATCACTGTCAACTTCAGAATTCACATTGATTTTGCTGTTTCTAACATAAACTGTGACTACTGCTGTGGTTTGAGAGTTTGTAACGCACAATAAAATACAAGTAGACGTTCAATTTACTTAAAACTTACACATGTCAGCACCTAACTAAATAAAAAAGAGGAGGAAAAATAAACTGACAATGATTAATATCACTAATGATTTGTTTTGCTTATTTTCTAAAGTAGTAACTTGATCCTGTTTAAAATAGGGAGAGAAATGATAGGAAGAAGCACTAAGGCAATTGAACTTCTGTACTCACTGGGGCCTTTGCCACTGTTGGGAATCATTTGAATTTCTGTGGAGTTAAATGTTCAAATATAATTTCATTTAGTAAAAAGAATGAAGTGAGGCTAAGGACATGTTTGGTAAAGATAAAATATATTGATGTAATGATGATCACACATGAACAAACATATGTAGAGTTTGGCAAAATGAAGGTGTGTTACCACCTATAGTAACAAACTGTGAAGTTATTCACTCTTTCTCCTATGAAAGAAATCATTAAAACATGTTTATGTTGGCATATTTTGCTTTTTGTATGAGTGAATCAAGAATAGTAACACACTTGAAGACTAGCAGGGACTCAGAATTAGTGGAGAAAATTAAGCCCTTTTTTAGATGAGATCCTAAGAAAACCAACCAGCTTCAATGTATTCCTTATGAAGATTTTAATATTAGGGGTTCTCCTTAAGATCTCAGCATCCTGTCCTCTACATGATTTCCTTCCTTCTCACGTTGGCTTTCAATGTAAAGAGATTTCAGGCCTTATATTCTCCTTTTGGAATCTCTCTGGTTTGATGATTTGGGGTGTTAAATAGCACTTTGCAATTTGTCCCAGGAACTTTAGAATGATCCTACTAAACCAGGTCCATGTATTGCCAATTAAATGGTGTCACAAAGTTCAAATGCAGCTTTGAATTACAGATTTGGAATGTAAAAGAATTAGCAGTCGAGGTATAAACAGAGGCACCATGAGAATTTCAAAATGGTGCTCACTTGTGAATTACATCACCAGCACAGCTTGAAAGAGGAACTTGGTGTCTGAGTCCTTGCATGAGATTTCTTTCCAGTGGGAAGCCTTATTACTATAGAGAGGGCCTGCATATGCTCTGTCATCATGAGGAATAGTGGTCCGTTAATTTCTTCTGATGGGTGACTTGAAATGAGAGATGGTGATGATGGTGAGAATGAAAACCAGGCTCTCCTGGGACATAGGAGGCCAGGGGTACTCAGCACTCAGCCCTGCAAGGCTAACTGTTTGCTTCTTCCAAACCCAAGGGAGACAGTAAGATCTCAGTCTTTTTTACTTATTGTTTGCTCATTATGGCAGCTAAATAGAAACAGATTATTCAAAAATAATGTTAGTTGAAAAATTCTGATTACCCACTAGAGCACTTATCAGCAACCTTTGGACCCTGGGGCCTGCCACCTAGTTTTGCAAGTGGAGTTGCTTTAGAGCACAACTGTGCTGATCTGTTTTCATCTTGTCTATGGCTGCTTGTCCTATAACAGCAAGCATAGTCGTTGTGACAGAGATGACACAAATTGCAAAGCCTAAAGTATCTACTTCATATTCCTTTCTAGAACAAATTGCCTGCCTTGTACTCTAGAGAGTCCCGTCCAAGAAAAATAAAATGGGTCACATGGCCAATCTAAAATTGTCTAGTGGACACATTAAAAATATAATTAGTTAAAATTAATTTTAATAATATATTCAATCTAACCTAATACATTAGATATGTCATTTCATAAGTAATCAATTAATGAGGTATTCTGTTTTCATAAGGAGACTCCAAAACCTCATGCTTACATCACTCTGGCTACACATCTCTGTTCACAGCAGTCACATTTTAAGGGTATAATCTCTGTATCTGACTAGTGAAGCCATAACTGAACAGCACAAACTGTTCAGAGGGAGGTGCAACACCATTATCTTTCTTCTACCACCAAGAAAGGGACTCAGTTGGTTGATACCTTCCCGGCTTCCTTACCTTTTTCAGTACTTGCGATTCAGTTCTGGAAAGGGACATGAAAAACGGCTAAGAGCCGGGTAACAGAAGGGAGTTATAAAAATGTCTTATGATCCTGAAATAAAATTCTTTATAGAACTACTTTACTGAATCTATCATCTAAAAGGCCACCTCACTTTTGTTCCAATCAATCCCTATTGTCATCTTCTATACTTTTGTGTGGTAAACACGTACTGTGCAGAAAAGCTAAGTGGAAAACCTCAAAATTTGACAAAAAATCTCAGTTAAGTTTTTGGTGTCTGGTCACATATCTTGAGGGATAATCTTATTTAGTTAGACAGATAACCTCTTTCTTCTGTGTTAAGTCAGGGCATGCTTTTAGCAGAACTGATGAGATACTTCCATCCAGATATTTAGGAAGGAAAGAAAAGACGTTTATTTTGGTAGGCATTTTTATATTGTTGAAGTGTTTTTTCAAGTGGGAAATATTCACCTTTATTTTATCTGGCTTAAAAATAGAAAATCAATATAAAAGTGTCAATTCTAGCAAACGAAATATAATACCCAAAACCAGAAAGACTGCTTTTTAATCAAGAAGATAAGGGGGTAGAGAAAGAGGATTTATTTGTAGATGGAACACTGTTTCCTAATGTTTATCATGTACATTTGAATTTCAGTAAGCCTTGGACAAGATAAACTGTTTGTAGTTTACGGTTATGTGTTCTCTGGGTTAAGAGGTTCAATATTCCATTGAGTGAGTCATCAAGGGATTAGTAGAACAAAGTTGTTACAATTTAATACTCAGTATTCAATATTTAAGTCATGAGGGCTGAAGCAAAGTTTAAATGAAATATCAATGTGGGGTTCTAGTCTTTTTTGTGAATTTTTATTTATTTCATTCTAATACCGCTCTGGATAGTTTTTAGCTGCATTTATGAAATGGGTCAAATTGGATTTAACTGGAATTCTGAAGGAGGACAAGTGAGGTAAGGATAAGAGACAAAGAAGGGAAACTAGAAGCTCTGACCCCATAACATTTGAGAAGTCTTGATTGATTGGTTAAGATAGGGAAGTTAGACATGAGTCATCTTATAAGAGGTTCTGGACTTAGCATGACTCTTAGTGAGGTAATATGTTGGCTGATTAATGAGTCTTAGTTCCTTCAATGGTAAAATTGTAATACTTGTGTATATATTTTACTTACTTTATAGGATACATGTAAAAATCAGCATAGTTAATATTTCTCTAGATGCTCCAGAGAAATGTTATAATAATAATTTTAAAGATGGAATACCTATACAGCTCATGTGAGGTTAATGGCTTTTATCTTCTGTTTACATTTTGGTGGGAAGTATTACATAAAATGTTCCCTAAGTTGAACAAAGTGGCAAGAAAGTGGTCTGTTTCCCAGTGGGTTACGATCTAATATTTATGAATTTCTCTTACTAGTAAAAAGGAAAAGTGTAACAAGAGATAATTAAGTTTATTAAAGAAGGATCAAGGAGACATACTTAAGGAAATGATTTTATTTTAAATTTCAACTCTGAGCTTTGTGGTCTGTCTCAGAAAAACAGGCCTCATCGTTTCAAAATGATAGGTTCAGTGAAAGTGCATTATGCCATTAGTCCTGGAGCATTGCAGTCTGGCCTTTTGTGGAAAATCTGTGTGTTTTGTCGTGAAGATTGGAGATTTTATATAATCCTGCTAGTATACTCAGCTTTGAAAGACCCAGGCAATCTGTGTTTAGTGTGATGTCTGATTACCTATTAAACAAAGAAGAAAAGAAAATTTCTAAGTGATTGCTTTGGAAAGCACAGAAAATACCTATTTTTTGCCAGATTTTTTATCTAAAAGCAGAAAAAACAGGGTTTAGAATGTCTACTTGTGAAGCAAGGAAGCTTTTAGCGCTGACATCTATTTAACAGATTTTGATTTTTAAACATTTGTTCTGTTGGGTCTCAGAGGTCTCCTGATGTTGGAAGCATCTTAGAAATAAAAATATTTTAGCAGGTCTTGTTATTTAGTGATAATATATTAGAGGTTGTACACAGCATTAATTTGGAAATATTTAAAAAAATAGATCACGGGGAGACAACTTGATGATTCACTCTAAGTCTGGAAGTTTGAAATTTAGGAAGCTGTTTTCCCAAGGAATGTTATTGAAATTGTTTAATGTTGTTGAAACTCTTCAAGACTTTATGTGTATAAGGCTTTCACCTGTTGAAGTAGATGTAAATATGGATTTTCTTGAAAGTGGGATATAAAGTAGATAATCTCCTGATTCCTTTTAATACCTAAATTTTAAGGTGCTCTGTTAGATGCATTTGTTAGGCACAATGATTCTCTGCTTGATTTCTTTTTTTCTCTTTCCCTCCTATCCTTCCTTCTTCTACTCTCTGTTTAGGCATGTTTGTTTTAATCATTAAGTGGTTCTCCAAAGTTAGAGGCATACTTCACTTTCAGAGTACAAATTGATTTCTCTTTATTCTTTGCAAATCACTTCCCTGAATATTCACCTTTTACTTGTTCTTTTCCCAAGTCCCTGAAGCTTAACCTTTATACAAGTTTAAAATTCCAGCACTAGTTCCTGTTGTTTTGGAAACTTTTACCTTTCTTCTTTTATTTTCATAGAGGTAGATTGTTTGGTAGAGAGAACATGTAAATTCTATTGCTTATTAGTAGTTGTTCAATTTTGAAAACTTTGTTCAACTGCTTTGAACCTCATTTCCTAATTTTATTGAGATGTAATTGATATATAAAATGATCTCTATGCCAACAAAATGGACAACCTTGAAGACATGGACAGATTTCTAGAAAAGTATAGTCTACCAAGACTGAACCTGGAAGAACTGGAAAATTGGAAAAGAACAATCACAAACAAAGATATTGAAGAAGTAAACAAGGGCCTTCCCCAAAATAAAAACCCAGGACCAGATGGATTCTCCAATGAGTTCTACCAAACGTTCGGAATAGAATTAGCACCTGTTCTTCTCAAGCTCTCTCAAAATATTGAAGAACAGGGAACTCTCCAAAATACTTTTTATGAGGCTAACACTACGCTGATAACAAAAGCTGAAAGAGATGTCACCAAGAAAGAAAATTCGTAGAGAAGACTTTGGGGACTCAACTCCACCATCAAGGGGAAAAAAAAGAAAAATAAACAACTGGGACTACATCAAACTAAGGAGCTTCTTCAGAACAAAAGAAAACATCACCATAACCAAAAGGAAACCTATTAACTAGGAGAAAATATTTGCATTCGATATTTCTGACAAGGGCTTAATATCTAAAATATACAAAGAACTAATGAAACTCAAAACAAAACAGGTAAACCAATAAAAAAATGGGAGAAATAATTGGAGAGACACTTTTTTGAAGAGGATATATGGATGGTCAACAGGTACATGAAATTATGTTTCTACTTGCTGGCTATCAGGGAATGCAAATTAAATAATAATGAGATATCTATCACCTTACACCTCACAGACTGACTATTATCCAAAAGTCTGGAAGCAACAAATGCTGGTGAGGATGTGGAGAAAAGGGAACACTTTTGCACTGTTGGTGTGAGCGCAAATTGGTACAACCCTTATGGGAAACAGTTTGGAGATTCCTCAAAAAGTTGAAGATGGAAATCCCATATGATCCTGCCATACGACTTCTGAGTATTTACCTAAAAGATACAAAAACACACATTCACAAAGATTTATGCCCCCCCATGTTTATTATAGTGCTATTCACAATAGCTAAAAACTGGAAGTTACCTAAGTACCCAACATCAGATGAATGGATAAAGAAGATACAGTACATATGTAATATGTCATTTGAATCAACATGGATGAAACTAGAGGGGATTATGCTAAGTGAAACAAGTTAAAAGAAGAAAGATAGATACCAGATGATGTCTCTTAAAGGTGGAATGTGAATAGACAAAACAAAGGACCAGAGGAAATATAACCAACCCTGTAACATCTTCAACAGAACTGAGGTTATCAAAAGGGATTGGAGTGGATGGGGGCAAATGGTAGTAGAGTGATTTGGTAGAAGGCATGATCTGTTGAAATATATCTAAAAAAGGGGAATCTATACATAAGAAATCATTTTAATGTGTAGAATAATTACTGCAATAGAAAATAAATTAAAAATATTAAATAAGCTTTCGGTGTACAGCATAATAATTTGATATATATATATGCATTGCAAAATGACATCACATAAGTTTATATAACATCCTCACCTCACATAGTTACACATTTGTTTTTTTCTTATGATGGCTGAGACTCAATGTCATCATGTGCAAAATGTGAACACATATTCACCTCATGGAGACTTGAGAAATAAAATGATTAAAGTGTAGTTGATTTATTGAATACATTTAAAAATGACTGGTAAGCAATTGACAAATTTCTTTAAACAGTTAAATGCTTTCTATATCATACCTTTTTGTCCTTCGGTCAGATGTTTTCTGTTTGAAAAAGGCCACAATGTGATACCTAATGAATAGGGATTCAAACTCTATACTAACACTCTTTTGCTTTCCTCTCTTATTTTTGTTACCATGTTGGTAAGCAGGTAGATGGTTTCTTTCATCTTTCTCTCAAATAATAAATAAATCATAAATAATTTTAAGTCTTGAATCTCCAATGCAAAATGCTAAGTGTCAAACAGTACCACCCTAACTTCAATTATAAAAATAGATAAAATTTCCCCTCTCTAAATGAAAATAATGTAGAAGACCAGCCCAGGCTATTGCCTCCTCTGTGTCAGCAGATACATATTAGAGGAGAATCCTGTGATGGCAACAGACATTCAGAGCCTTCTTGTTTAGTTTAGCATTTTCCAGTCTTCACAGACTTTCCATAGGAGAGTAATTTCGGGAATGTAATGAGTGTACAGCAAGATGTTAAAAGCGAATTCTGTGGTTTTAATATAGTCATGAGTGGTATTTTATAGATTCCTTTTATAGTTGCCATTTAAAAGAGGAGAAAGCAAACAGTCATTCAGGGGTAAAAAGAGCCCAGGGCAGATGAGCAAATGTCCTATGAATCCTTCTGGAATGTTCTTTCTGTATAGTATTGTCTAAGAAAGCAGGACTTTGGAAGATGACAAAGTTATCAGTGCCACAGTACTGGGTCCGTAAGAAGTGATATGCTAAGATTCATTTAATGGTTATGTCTGTCTGCTACATGACGTGTTAGTTTCATAACTTCTTTTGCAAGTTACCACTATCTCTCCCCAAAGACACGAAATACCAGCTGGAATCAAAACCAACTACCTACACAGAGGATGCAATGTGCACTAATGGGACTTTACCAGTGCATTATCTACATTAGTACAATGTTGCTATTCCTGGAAGCTCTTACCCAGGCAAGTAACTTTATTGCTCATTGCAGGGACTTCCAGAAAGATACATAAACTCTTCAATAGAAAGCACCAATTGATGGTTTACTCCTTACCTCAAAATTGTTTTCTTGCTGCTTCCATCCATCTTACACTATTATATCAAGATCCATATGCATTTCTAACCAGACCACCTGTACTGAAGGAGCCTCCTTTAACCCAACTTCAAACTGCCAATAAAATTCAACTTGCTCTTTTCCTTCTGAGTCCCTGGCAAATCCCTTTGGTAGAGAAGGGTGTCCTCCCCTCCAGTGGTGAGTGACAAACGAAGTTCCTTCCTAATAACAGGCTGTGTTGGTAATATGTGGGGATGAAATTAACATATCCAAATTTAAGGAAGGTGTGAGGAATTAGAAAAACAAAGGGGACAAGTTTAGGAGCTTATATCCTGGTGCTTTAAGACTGTTTGCAACATAACAAAATAAAAAGAATGGAAAGAAAAGCCATAGACTCAGAGAAAACATTTGCAAAATTCCTATCTGATAAAGGATGGATACCCAAAATATACAAAGAACTCTTCAAACTAAAACACATAGAAAGCAAACAACCAGTTAAAAAATGGGCAAAAGATCTGAATAGAAACCTCATCAAAGAAGATACACAAATATCAAGTAAACATATGAAAATGATCATCATCAGATGTTTTTAGAGGATTGCAGATCCAAAAAAAAAATGAGGTATGACTACATACCTATTAGAATGACCAACATCCAAAACACTGCCAAAACTAAATGCTGGTGAGAATGTAGAACAACACATCTTCATTCATTGCTGGTGGGAACGCAAACACGTACAGACATTTTGGAACTCAATTTGACAATTTCTTACAAAACTAATTCTATTTTTACCGTATGAACCAGTAATTGCACTCCTTGATATTTATCTGAGTGAACTGAATACTTATGCTCAGACAAAAATGAACACACAAATGTTTATAGCATTTTTTATTTATAATTGCCAAAATTCAGAAGCTCCCACGTTATCCTTCAGTGGATAATAGGAAAAACACACCCTGGTACATCCAGACGATGGAATTATTCAGTAAAAAAAACATGACCCTGAAGGAAACTAGTGCAAGGTGTTACTGCTAGAGGGAATTGGTGGTGGTCGGGTGCATGAAAAGCCTTTCTCTGCACATTCTGCTCACCTTTTCTGTAAATTTGAAACTACTTGGGAAAACAAAATTTATTAACTAAATGTAGCACAATAAAATTCCAGACAGTTAAAACTTAGTTAAATAAGTGATTTGGTGTAGGTAGTTACCAAGTACAATGAATACATATAATTCATCTGCTCACCTAGACCTTGGTGAGAGGAGGAGAGAAGCAATGCAGTTGGGGAAATCTTTGATGGGAATGCACCCGTTTGGCAGAGACCTGAATGGCAAGAATGGATTAGCTCAGTGAAGGTGGGCAAAAGTCATTTCTGGTGAAGGAAGTAAAAGTTATGAACATCCATTTGTGATCTTGTTATTTGTAAGAAAAATATCTATTTGGTCACTCAGATGACCAAATAGATACTTTTCATATCTATTCAGTCTTTATCCACATTTCTGGCTCACAGATTCCCAAAGCTTTGGAATTTCTTAAGTGGTGAGAGTGAGGAAGTTGTTTCTTGTTATGAGAATGAGATAATGACTTTTGCAAGCATCTAAGGGTGGGGACTGGTTACTAGGAGAACTAACTTTGTGATTAGAGGGCCCACTCCTTGGCCTTCAAGGTGGCTCGAGGAGTTGAAAAGTGAGCTCAGTTGCTAGTCACCCATGATTTTTTCAATCATGCCTATGTAATGAAGACTCCACACAAACCCAAGATGGTAGAATTCAGAGCACATCTGGGTAGGTGAACGCATGGAGATTTAGGGAGAATGGCACACCTAGAGGGGTAAGGAAGCTCCTTGTTCTTTCTTCATGCCTTGTCCTACACCGCTTTTACCTTTGGCTGTTTCTGTGTATAACGCGTACATTTTTTTTTTTGCCCAAATTTCTGATGGAAAAATAAGGATGCACATTATACATCGGCAGTACTAATTCCATATCAATATAAATGTTTTAAATTCTTTTATTTATGTTTATGAGTTAAAAGTTTAACTCTAGAAATCAATAACAATATGTTTATGCAAAATAGTAGTCTGGAATGGCCATCATCGGTTTGTTGAACTTACAACAAACTTATAGCAAGTTATTTTGTCCAAAGATTCAATGAAATGATTAGAAGAGGTATTGTTGTCTACAACAATAAGTGACTGATAAGCTAGGTGAGGCCGACTTTATTAAAACAGAATGTAAAGCGTGCCATTTCTTTGCATACACTTTAGGTGGGAGCTATCAATATACACACTGCAAGCTTTAAGCAAACAGTTATTAAATAAAAAGAGCTTGGCAATAGAACTGGGGAGAGACACTGTGAACCTCCTCCCACAGTGTTATCAGATTGGGAGGCAACAGGAAGAAAAGCTTCTTGTGCCTTGTATCTCTTTTTGTGTTTTATGATTATTTGTTACATAAAATTCCTTGTGTCGTAATATGCTAAAAATGCTACAAATCCCTTTATGATACAAAACACAAGTACCTAAATATAAACAAATAAAAATGTGAATTAAGAAACTGAAGTAAAATATTTTTTCCCATAAAGTTTGGGTCCAAAATGTGGGTGTGTACTATATAAGACAAAATACCATACCATGTAATAAATCGACACAATGCATAAGTTGGTTTCCTGAGTTCTGTGAGTTGCTCTAGTGATTTAAACCTGAGGATAGGACTGAGGGAAACTTCTAATCTGTAACTAGTTGGTTGCACAGGTAACAGTCTAAACTAGCAACTGGCATTTGAATTAGAGGGTGGTCAGTCTTGAGAGCCAAGCCTTTAACCTGCGGGATCTGTTGTTATCTCCAGATAGACAGTGTCAGAATTGAGAATTCTCAGACTCCCTGCTAGAGTTCAAGCATTGCTTGTTGGTGTATGAAAGTCTGCACATACTCATACTGGAGTTGACTGCAGGAACACATTTTGCCAGAGTTTGGGGGTGAGGATCTTTAAGGCACTTGGGAGGAGACAGGAGGAGTCCAAGTCATAAATGACTTCTGATGCCAGCTAAGGAGAGAGCGGACTGCATTTATAGAAGAGGGTGACATGGTCAATGTACATTTAGAGCAATCACTCAGGTGGCAGAAGAGAGGTGTGTTAGAGGGAGCAGAGTTAAAGGCAGCAGGATGATTTGGATGCTACTGTAGCAATCTAGATAGGAATCTTGTGGGTTTGCCTTTTCTCCACTGTGCAAAGAACTGCATATTTGATGTACACTCAGCCATATTCTCTGAGGGAACAAGCTGAGAAGAAAGATCAGTACTCTTTATAGTTGAACTTTAAACATCTTTCCATACCTACTTAGCTTTCTCCTCTACTGCATCTATAACAAACATCTTTTTTGAACCCTAAATAGGATTTATATGTTTTGCTAATTATATGAAATATTGACATTTGGGTTGCTGCTGAAAATCTAGGTTTGAGTGATCTCTCTGCTTGAAGGAGTTAGAGGAATAAACACTTTAGTTTCTTTTAGAAGCACATACATTCTGAGCTCATAGAAAAAAAGGAGGAAAAGGAGTTAAAAAAAAAGTTAAAGTCTAGAATATGCTTCATTATATGGTAAAAGACTGCTGGGCTATATAATAGCATGACTTTTCAAAGTGCATAATGACCAACTTTATTCGTTTTAGCAAATTATTAGAGTATTTTGGAGGCAGAGTTTTCTATGAAAAGGCAGAAGACATATAGAAAAGAAAGCTCCTGAGCCACAAGTGCTGACAGCATAATAATAGCTCTGCCCCTGGCATTACAGAACAGACGGCCACACCACACAAGTTACTTCAAAGTCACTTTGTATTCAGAGAAATTTACTGTAATTCCTCACAAAAAGGACCTTTGAAAATTACACTTAACATATTGTATCCCTATAATCCTTCATGTTTTTTGCCTTCCTATAATTTGTGCTCAAGTCATTATCTTTTAAAAGCAAAATTTAAAATATGAGATCAACATTTGTTCAAGATAGGAGAAAAATGATGATTTAGATCAGCCCACAAGTCTGACTCTTTCTTTCCCTCCCACCCCCTCTCTCCCTGACTCTCTCCTCTCACTCCCTCCCTCCCTCCCTTCCTTCCTTTGTTGCTGTTACCCCCGATTCTTGTCCCCCCCTCCTCTTTCTTCTAACTTTTACTCATCATTTGCTTCTTCTTTTCAGGATGAATCTTCAGAACCCCATGTTCAACAGTAGCATCGCTGTCATCACTGTTTAATGCAGCTCTGGCATCCACACAGAGCTTTCCTTTGCATACCTAAGATGCTTGTGGATTTCAGACTTTGTGACAGGAGCTCTGAAGATTTCTCAAGGGTCCCCCACCTAGGACTCCTCAGCAGGTCACAGGGATTGGGCCCCCTTTTGATCCTTGAGAATAGCTTGGGGCATCTCTGTGTTCTTGAACTGGGAGACAGGGGTCCTGGCTTCAACAAAACAAAACAAATGGGAAAACTTATGATCTTGGTTAAACTGACTCAAATGCCAGATCATCTGTATATTTGTGAACCAAAGTTCACAGATCTCTTACTACCTGAATTCTTGTCCTCAGAGGCCAACTTGATTTGGATGCCGTTTTGAATAAATTTGCTGCTGCCTCAGACTCTCACTATGTACTCTCTAAAACACTGGAATCAAATATTTAAATAGTATTGATCTCTGAAATCAATCTAAATTGATCTAAAATTCAGTAACTGAATAGATTTTTATTACTACAATAGATTCATATCAAGCATTTCTCATCTTTTGCAGCTGCATATACTCATACAATCATAAACATTCAAGTGTGAATATAAATAACCTCTAATAATGTTGTAAATGACAGGATAGAAAGAAAAAAAAGAACATTCTGTTGTCCCTTGTCATTTTTTCACTGTCCTAGAGCAGTAATGTGCAAATGTGTGGGCATGTGTGTATGAATATGTGTGCATGTTTGTTGAAATAATTTTTTATTTAGTATCCCATTATGTAATACTAACAGAATAGTAACAGAAATATGAGATTTGATTGCATTTTCAATTCCAGTGTATTACATAGGAATGGAAAACATATTTATGTGTCTATATATACATGTATAGAGACATATACACATACACCCCTACCTATCCATAGCACTCATAATGGTCTCCATCCTCAGTAGGACAAAGAAATAAAGTTGTGTGGTGCTAAGAACTATTTTAATGAGCCCATGTTTCAGTCTTACTCTTAAAAAATGAGCTAATATTAACAGGATAATAAAGTGCTTGTTTAAATCCTACTACATATTTAGCAGTCTGAATTTTGGCTCAAGGGGAATATAAAACCATAGTGTGTCTTTTTGTAGTTTGCGGTCAGAGAATCATCCTTCTAGAGAAGGGTCAGTGTGCAGTTTGACAAGAAGGGCAGAAGAGCGCTCTGCACTTTGACAGAGGAAACCCTGTATGGTCAACCGGCATCACAACTTTGGGTCCATCACTTGGTAACATTAGGTAAGTGCCAAAAGTATCAAAGGCTGGTACTTAATTCTGAATTTTTCTGAAATCCTTCAACTGGTCTTTATTACCCCTAATAGTCACTCTAGTCATTGAGGGAGACTTCCTGACTTAGTGCGAAGTAAGTGTGGTGTTCTCATCCATCCGACACTTTCAGGGACAATGTCCTAAGCCACAGTCAAGAGGCCTGATCAAGGCTTGATGAGTGCAGGTGGGGAGCCTTTTGGAGGGTCTTCTCCTTTGGAAAAACATGCTAGTATAGCAGTTTTATAGAAAAAGTTTGATCAGTCTTTTATTCCCAAGATATTTCTCCAAATATCAGCAATTATGTCAGAATAAACTGATTTGTAAAGATGAACTTAGCTACTGAACATTAACCCCTTCCCTGGTATCACAGCCCAGGCAAAGAATGAAATAAAATAGCAGGCTTTGGAAAGAAGGCGTTTCTTCTGAGAGCAAGTACCAACTGCAACTTCACTCATTGTCTCTTTTTATGGCCTTTTATAAAATGAATAGTCTTGATTTGAATGTCAATGAATTTTAGAAGATTAGCATTAAAAACAAACTTACAAAACCTTTCTTTGCTAGCAAAATTACTTTACAAAATTAACATTTTTCAAAGGAGTTTATAATTCCCTGTGCAGATATAGTCCTCTAATTTGCCTCTGGTGGCCCATTTCCCATAGTCTGTGTAAAGAGAGAAAGAAGTAAAAAGAACCACTTGAATTTCTCCTCCCCTGTGCAACGTCCACCCACATTCAGGTCACCCTTACCAAAAGTTTCAGGAGAGGGAAGGACTAGTTATGTGCATCCGAGAATTTTAAAGAAAACTAGTCCAACAGGATTCTTAGAAGCCATGAAACTAAGAGATCATACTTCTAGTTCTGATCTGCTATTAAGTAGCTAGGTAACCTTTGGTTGAAAAACATGAACTTTACAAATGACTATGTGTCAGGTACTTTACCTGTATTTTCTTATTTCAACCTCATGAGTTATCCATGAGATTATTTTTATTTTACAGAAAAATAAATATTCAAATTGTCATTTCTTATTCATTTGACATTAGAAATACGTAAGGAAAAGAAAATGAATAAATCAATTTTGATTTCAAGATGAAGATGGACTTTTAGATTACCTATGAATCTCTGTCTCTTACTCTCAGGTGGAGGCCCAGGGGCCAATTCCCTCCTGGGGGAGAGGCTACGGTTTCAGAGGGAGTCTCTAAAGGCCAACCTGGGAAAATGGTTGGTAATCTGCAGGAAGCCTCATGGTAGATTGTATCCCTCAGAGCAACCTGGACAAGGTTTGGAGACATTTTTGATTATCAAAATTTAGGCAAACCTTAACGTTATCTGGGAATAAGAGACAGGGAAAGATGACAAATATGCATCACAATGCACAGAACGGACCCCACGCTGAAGAATTTTCTGCTCTGAGCAAAGTTAAGAAAACTGCCTAGTGAACGCAGATTAATTTATGAAATTCAGTTGGAAGAAGAATAAAGAATCTGAAAAGGTGAGGTTTCCTTATAAATGATGAGGGCTTTCCTATGTTGTGAATATATGCTCTTAACCTACCTTGCTCCCAAAGCTTTCTCACTGCTGTATACAGCAGGAAGTGGACTGGGCTGAACTCTTAAAATGGAGGCCAGCTGGCTTTGATGCAGGAAAGTACTTAGAATAAGGTCGCTGAAATGAGAGCTTGGGAAGAATAGTGAAACAACTGGTTTGGAACATAAGATTCCAATTGGCCACCCACCATTTTGGAAGAGACAGCCTTGTGGTCTTGTAGTCAAGAACTACATTCTGTTCCATTTCTTGTTTCCCTAGTATAAAGAAATCATTGACCAACTCAGGGAAAGTTTTTCTATTCACAGAATGGGCTAAACTCAATACCACCTAGATTTGGGCATTTTCTGTTTGCTTTGCCTGGAATATTGTTTTCCCCACAGCATTGTTGTTTCCTCAGAACATATGAATTTCTGCTTGAAAGTCACCTTCTCAGAAAAACTTATCCCTTCAAGTTACATTATTTATATTTTGACAGCTCTAATTTCTTTTAAAAATATTTATTGAAGAAACATTGCATAATAACATTATATAGGTTTAAGGTGTGCATCATTTTGAATCAACATCCATATATAATACATTGTTTACCACCAGTGGTTCAATTCTACCCTTCATAATATATTTGACCCCTTTTACTGAATTAGTCCTGTCCCTTTCCTCCTTCGCTTGTGGAAACTTCCAGTAGACTAAAAATCTATTTTTGTTTGACTTAGTTCATTTTTTTTTGTTTCTCTCTATACCACATGTGAGTGAAATTGCATCTTTGTCCTGTCTTATCTTACTAAGCACAATTCTTTCTGACTTGAAATTGTTATTTACTTGCTCACCTGTGTGTCTGCCTCTTTGACTAGAATTACATTTATGAAAGCAGCAATTTTGCTAATCTTTGTCACTGTTTTATTCTGTATTGCAGTACCTTTTTCAGTATTTGATCTTTTTTTAATGGAAGAACGCAAGTGTAAATGAGTGTGTGTATGTGTATGTGTGATTGAGTAGAACGCTTATAAGACTACTGAGTTGCAATATTCTAGTGCAGAGAGGCCCAGGGTATGCTGAGAAAAAACTTGAAAGATTATTTGCCATTTGAACTCATGAAACTATTGTAGGGGTTACTCATGTAAGGATCACAAGTTCTCAATTACAGTTTCTCCAAGAACTGAGAGTAATAATAAAGCTATATAGACAACATGGAGCAAGACTTCTAAAAGCCTGCACTGGAGCTGTCTTTGTTTAATCTACTGTGAGCACTGGACTATGCAGCATTTTATTTGGAATTTGATAAGAACCTTACTCAGACCATCTGTTTCAGTAACAATAAATAAATATAAAATATAAATTTGAAAATAACTAAGGGAGACAGCACATTGGGCAATCAGTTACCATTTAGGAAAGACAGAGTGATAGCAATGTTATGCTCAGAGTATCTCAGTTATTCTTAATTGATCAAAATATCCTGATGTTTATAGAAAACATGAGAATGACTCAGAATGAAATGAAGTCAGCGAAATGCCAGAAGTTTTTACATCCAAAACAGAGACATGGCCCATATGTTCAGAAATACTTTTGCCCTTAGGAAATGTTTATGAAAAAAAAAAAAGATAGGAGCTCCCCACAAAAGAAACTCAAATAGTAGTGACACATTTTGTGTAACAAAGAATTTTTCCCATTAAGATCACTGCCTCTTTTATTTACTAACATTCACCATTATGCTTGAGAAAAAATTCAGAGAGAAAATGTAAAATATTATGTTCATGGCATATTCATTTTTACATGTAAAAATTTCAGAAAGTTGAAAGTTTTTTCATGCTATCACCAATATATTGTTTTTGGTAAATAATCATGAATGATGATAATTGATAGATAATCTCATCTCATAATATGAAAAATATATATAGAAATCTTTATAAACAACTAAATCCTAATATCTGCACACCATATAATACCTTAAAATTAAGTTGGCATATAGAAAAATGTAGCAAAAATTATCATGTTTTTAATTAAGAAAATGTTAATTTAAGTCCGGAAAATATGGCATGGCTCAGACCATGAAAGGCAGATGACAGAATAGGCACTACTGAGAACCTAGGAGAAGAACAGGCAGAGCAACCTGCCAATATCAAGGGGATTCTGTCCTATGAAAACATTTCAGTGGTTGTGGTATAAATAGAATGATCATATATCTTATCATCTAGACTGAGGTACTTTGGGGGGTTAAAGAGGGAGTTATGAGTAATGATGCTTTGACAACTGGTGTACATTGAAGTGGTTTCTGCGTACTCCTATCATAAGAACACAAGTTTGCTATTTTATATGTTACCACTGTTTGGGAAGTCAAAGCAGGACTCCCAATGACTCCTATATTCTGTTGAAATCTCCTCTTAAGTTGGGTTAGACTTAAAGACTTGCTTCTAACACACAGAATACAGAAAAGTGAAGGGATGTCATTGCTGTGATTAATTTATAAAGTGACTATGATTTTCACCTGCTCTCCTCTCACTTTTTTCTTGTATTTCTCACTCTGGGAGGCAAGACCCTGTATTGGAAGCTGCTTTATAGGGAAGTTTATGAGCCCAGGAAACAATGTCTCTGACCACAGCCAGTATGACCTGCAAGTGGTCACTGGAGAAGTTTGGGAAAGCCTCAAGATCACCAAAGTCCCAGCCAACACTATTATGAGAGACCCGGAAATTGAAAACCTGGTTAAGTCATGCCAAACTGATGATCTGCTAACACTAATATATCAGTGTTTTCTTTTAAGTCTTTTAAGTTTTGTGGAAATTTGTTACATAGCAGGAAATGACTAACATAGAGAACTTAAAATGTAGTATCCTAATTAATTTGTTTCCAGGGGTTACAGACAAGATATTTAATTACCAGCACAACACAGGTACCAAGCAATCAGGATGCACAACTCCACCCCACAACCCCACCCCACCTCCACCATTCAAGAATAGCAGTGCATATCAACTTTGCTGTGACCCTGTCTGTGGACATTTTTCTCTCTAAACCAAGCCTCCAGGGTTTTTATTGTTTGTTTTTATTGAGGTACCTTTGGTTTGCAATACTAAGTTTCAGGAGCACAGCTTCATTCCTTGCCAAAGTATCTAAGACACCACACTTGTCACCAAAGATGGAGTTCCCATTCACCATTCAATCAATCCCTCTATCAGTTCCACACCCCTCCCCAAACCTCACCCCTCTAGTAACCACCATTGTTTGCCAAAATTGAAATTTGTTTGTTTATTTTGCTTGTTTATATTCTACATATGCGTGAAATCATTCAGTATTTGTTTTTTCTAATTTATTTCATTTTATTTAACAATCTGCTCATGGTTAATCCATATTGCTGCAAATGGCAACATTTCACCTTTTCTTATGACTGTGTAGTTTTCCATTGTACATATATATCACATCTTCTTTATCCACTCATCAGTGCAGGAACATTTTAGTCTGTTTCTGTGTTTTCTTGACTATTGTGAATAATGCTCCAAAGAATATAGAGTTACACATATTTCAAATTAGTGGTTTAATATTCTTCAAATAGATACCTAAAACTGGAATTAATGAATCAAAAAATAAAAAAAATATAGCTTATTAAAGGAAGGGTGCAAGGTAGATTTCAGCCTGGGATTACTAACTCAGATATCTACAGAAATCATGTAGGTAACATGAATAGAGAATTGCATTCAGAGAATAGGGAATTGCAACTGACTTCAGGAGGGACAGTGAGTGGAGAGCGAAACGGCAGTGTGCAAGCCTTTCAAAAGAAGAGCCCCTTGGGCTAAATCTCGTCATTCCTGTCCCCACATCACACACAGTGTCGGCTAGTGCAGTGGTTTGAATGTGAAAAATATGTCAACATTAAAACATGGGGAAGCGTCACCTGAAACCTGGAATTCCAACTTCTCAAATAAGATTTAGCCACAGGGTCACTCACTATTTCTACCTCAACCTGCAGAGACACACATCAGTATTTCTCTCTTGGACTGGCTGTTATGGTCCTGGACTCGCTGATTTTCCTTTTCTCTCCATCTTCTCATTCAATCATCCTTTGTGTCAAGCACTGGTTTTGTTGTGTTTATTCCTGGGTTCCTACTAGGGAGCAAATCTGTGGACAAGATACCTCAAGATATTGGTATAGGTTAGAGGTTTGGGGTCAGATGAGGTGTATTGACAATCCCTCATTAGCAATCTGGCTTTCTATCTACTCTGAAATACGTTTTCTTGAGTCAAGACATGTAGGGAAATATTTAAGGTGAAACGACCTCAAAATTTTTTGACGTAATCACAGCAGGATAATGAATCAGGAAGAAAAGGAACATGATACATTTCTTTCTCTTTTTCTCTCCCTTTCTCTTTTACCTTTTCTTCCCTTCTTTCTTCTCTCCTAACTCCTGAGACTCTGAAGCAGTTTTATTAGTTTTTTTTCCCAAGAGGTGCTTTTCAGAGGGTTTTCTACAGACACATCAGGGTTCTATTATAAGTGACTGACTTTCACCATGTGGTAAGATTGAGATGGAATTTATTTTTCTGTTTTATGATTGATGCGTTTAAGGTGCAGAGGATGCCCCAGGGCCTTGAGGTGAATGCATGAAATGACAACAATTAAAATGAGATCCAACTGAAGAAGTGGATGCCGAAAAGAATACAAATCAGTGCTTGGAAAGGAGCCCAACTTGACTGGTCTGTCAAGATCAACGACCAGAGCTTGTGGTGTCACTGCCTGGAAAGGAAATCCTCTATCCTAGTATTCACAATTGTGGCCAATCCTTACATATGCTCTATGTCAGCTTCCTTGCTATGCAGACGAGCAGACAGTGCAAAGGAGAGCACAATGGACCTAGAACTCAGACCACCATACTGTCAACAATGTTGTGGATTAGATGGTAGATAGTCAATGATTAGCTATGTGACCCTGGGCATGGTACAGAATGCCACTCAGCTTCTGCTTCCACATTAGTGAAAATAAGGAGGATGCTCATCTTGTTCCATAGGGAGAACCATAGGTTCATAGCTTGGGCCAGAGTGAATTCTCACTAATGTGGTGATTCCTACTGCTTGATTATTTGTCCAGAAATTTTGATAAAGGTTGATAGATTTGAGACTTGGAGTCAGCTTTTCTAACTCTGGATCCAGAGCCCTTTCTCTGACATCAAGTGGACTGTCATGGTAGAAGACAGTGATTACTGATTTTGAAGGAGTACAGCTCCATCCTGGACTAGTGAGATGTACCTAGGACATATACAGGGAGGTAAGGACAACACAAATGCTTCTAACAGGCACTGTTTTGGTGACAGGCTACCCTCAAGGCAAGTTAGAATAGCCATTTTAGGTGTATTATGCATAGCTCAAAGAAGTTGAAAGAGTTTGAATTCAAATTTGGGTTTGGGTAAAAAATAACAAGGATTGTTCTAAAATAATTTTTGGAATTGAGTCTACTACTCAGTCAGAAAATTCTGGCCTGCTGGAACTTGATACCTACTCGAGTGGCCAGGTTGAGTAGTTACGATGCTTTCAACCCAGGGAACTGGGTGAGAAGAAGCCTTCAATCCCACAGTACTCCTGAGGTGTTCACAGGCTCTAAGTGGGTAATTTGTTAGAACTGTTGTTAACCCTTCAATAGATGCAATTCAGGTCCCTTTCATCTCTCTTTTCCCTTCTTATCTATTACAAATGTCTCCAGAAAAGTTTATAGTAGATGGCAGCAAGGATGTTAATAGCTAATTGAAAAATCATGGACTTCTAAAGCTCAGAAAGGTTTTCAAAAAGATTGGTGATGGACCATGGTGTGGAGTTTACCTTCTGCAGCCCCGTGTGTGACTGTGTGACTCCTAATTCTTACTTGAGGTTATAAAGTGGGTAAGTCATGTTTGCCTTTTCTCTCTCTCTCTCTCTCTCTCTCTCTCTCTCTCTCTCTCTCTCTCTCTCTTTCTGTCTGTCTCTCTCCCTCTCTCTCATGCCTGGATGCCATTGTTTGTGGGTAACTAGGTTTGGCAATTTTCCTTTCCCTTTTTGACTGTGAAATTTGGAGATGATAAGAAGGCTGGGAATATTTTGAACATTTTTTTCTAGATGGAATCATGGCTATAATTTATTCTGTTTGTGGAAAATATATATACCCTCTCTGCTGAAGTGGTAAAGAGTTCCTTCTAAGCAATGAAATGTCATATTGTGTACATATATGGTGATCTCATCAACACCTAATGAATGAAATAATATTTTGCATTTTGTGTAATGCTTCCGCTGCCCCCATCCTTGCAACAATAGCATACATCATTTTTCTGCAAGAAAGTCAATTTGAATATGGGTGAACATTAATGAGTGGGAATTTCATTCTTCATTATTGTCACACTGTTATGGTAAGCTTCCCACGGTACTCTCAACTTTCATATAGACTAAGTCAGTAGTTCTCAAACCTGGATTTTCACACAGAAGTCAAAATGTCAAAAATGATAGAATAGTTACATGTTTGTCAATTTTTAATTTTTCTAACAAAATTTTCTGCAAATATTAGAAATATGGTCATATATTGTATATCCATTGTCATTGTATCTTTCATAAAAGAAATGAAATTTTGACACCAAAATATTTGGAAAGCCTACCTCCCAATTCTGTAAATAAATGAGTTTTTTAAATGAGCTGCACTTTGCATTTTGAAAAGTTTGCTACTTAGGTCTTATTTTATTATGGGATCAATTTTTTTTTTAAGCCTCTAACAAAGGAGGAACCAATATACATGAGAGATTAAACAAATACGCCCAGGCAAATGTAGAAAATAATGCCTACCCAAATCACAATTCTCTTTCTGGTTAGGAATGATTTATGCTTCTTTTTGCTTCTGTATGTATTCTGAAATTTGTTACAAGTAGTTAATATTAATAGAAATGTAAAAGCCATGTTAAATCTTTCAACCAGATTTTTTAAGGGAAGGGACAATTATCAAGTCTGTTTCTTGGAATATTGACACAAATGTCAGCATACTTTCCAGTGTATTTTTGCCCTTCGCAGCAGGGGCTGGTTGGTCCATTGCCATGCAGTGACTTGAGTGTCACTGTCTTTGTCTCTGCTTTTTGCCTCTCCTGCTGCCACCACCCGCTGTTCAGCTCTTCTCCCTGACACTTGCTTTCTGTTTCCCTAGGCTTCCTCTTGACATCTTCAGGCCCTGGCTGTCACATCTTTGTCAATGTGTTTTCTTTTTCTCTTAACGCCTGTGTTCCCTGCTGACTGGCCTGCATCCTCTTTCTATCTTCAGTTCAAATTCATGAAAAAGGAAGACTGGCCCTGTTTTGTGTCATGTTCCTGTGTGAACGGAACACTCTGTTTGGATCCTAGGGAGGGTGATATCCCTCCCTCCCTCGTTTATTGGCTACTCTCAGGTCTGGTGCCCAGCTCTGGACTCTGGGCAGTTGACTGTGGCTTGGCACATGTGGTCTGCTTTAGGCTCTTCATATTGGTTATCCACGTCATTGCTTTTAAAGACTGTGAGGTAGGTAACCAGTGAACTTACCTGACACTTGAACTCTGGGAAAAGTGCCCATGGTTACAAAATCCCCCTACTCTGTTCTTCTCAGAAATAGCTAACCATGAAAGACGACCTTGCTCTCTTATACATTCAGACAAGACCCACTGCTGTCCTTATTAATTTCCATAAGACGCTCAATGACTCATTACTCATCTTAATAAAAAAACCTTGTTTCTCTAATAAACTTTCTCTCTGTTGCAATAGCCTGCATAAAATCATCACCTTAATTATCTAGTGTATTTTGTCATCCACATAAGAATTTTTTCTCCATATTTATTCATGAGCAAGATAAAAGTTGATCCAATGCACACAGACAAAAGAACTTGGCATTTAAACCGAACTTTGTTTCCTCTCTCTCTCTCTTCCCATAAGATTTTCAGAAACAAACACCTGGGGTTCTTCCACAGGCATTTTATTGGCTTTGGAGTCTTGGTAAGAAATTGATAACATTTAGGCATGAAAATAAACAAAAGGCTTATTATGGAAAATGAGTGCTGATGGGTTGCATGTTTGATTTTGTTTATAAGACTTATGACTTTGATTCCTGAATGCTCTGGTCCACAAAACTGGGGCATGGCCCAAGAAGGCTTTGCTTTTTTTTTTTTTTTTTGCTGGTTCCTCCTTCCATAACTCTGGGTTACTATGCACACTTTGTTCTGCTGGGAAACAATGCCCCCGAGACTTGTGTATACCAGAATGGACAAATGGTATAGTGTCCATCTCCAAGTATAATTCAAAGACAACCAGCCTTGCTGGACAGCAGCATTTCAGGTCCCCTGGGAGTCAGGGCAAAGTGCTCTGGGAAAGGCCTTTCTCTGTTTCAAGCTCCAAGTGAAGGAAGATGTTTCCACAGGACAGAAAGTCTCACCCTAAAAGGTGTTTTGTGATCATCAGTAGAATTCAAATACATTAATTATTTATGCATTCTGTACATTATGAAATTCTTCAATTTGGTTCCTTTAAGTGATTATTTCTCTATTTCCAGTATTAAAGATCTCCATTTCTATAAAAAACCAGTTAAGACATTCATGAATTAATTTTTGCAATCTCAACTTTGAGCCTAACAATTGACCACTTTCTTGAAGTTCCTGAATAGCCGTTACTTCCAGAAAGGGAGGGGCAGTGGCCAGCATCTGCCCTTTGCACCTGGGCCTCAACCTGTGCAGTGTGTCAGACAGGGAAGGAGTGGGCAGAAGGAGGGCTAGAAGCCAGTCCAGTTCCACACGACCTGAGGCATAACCTGCATTTTCTTTCTGGTTTTAAAAGGAGCATGCACATACCTCAGAACAAATGATGATTTTAGAAATTGCTTATTTCCTTTTTATATGTAAAGTATTTAAAATTATTATTTCCATTTTAAGGCCAGCAGTCTTAATTTTATGAAGCAGAATGCTAATATTTCTATTCTTGCTCTTCCAAGACTTCTGACTTAACCTTAAAAGTTAGCTCCATTCATAATCTTAATTATAATCAGCAAAAATGATAAGCCACATCCTTTATTTTAAATACCCTAAAGCTTAAACCAAAATATACACGCCAATTTATTAAATGACAAAATGACTGCCAATGGAGTTAAATGACTTATTAAAAGACATTGGTAAAGAAAGGCCAAATATCCATCTGCTGACACTGCAGCTGTCATGCTTTCCTTTTGGACACATTTCCTTATAGGTATAGTCTTTGGCATTTCATTGCCTGGGATTAAATCCCTATCCTGACACTTATAAAATGTGTGATGCACATTAAGTGATCTGTCTTAGCACATTCAGGTTGCTATAACAAATACCAAAGGCTGGGAGGCTTATAAACGATAACAATTTATTTTTCAAAGTTCTGGGGTCTGGAAAGTTCAAGGTGCCAGCAGCTTCAGTGTCTAAAGAAGACTGGATTTCTGGTTCATAGATGGCCATATTTTCACTGTCTCCTCACATGACAGAAGGGCTAGGGAGTTATTGAGGGTCTCTTTCATAAGGGTCTTAATCGCATTCATGAGATCACTCCTCATGATCTTAATCACCTCTCAATGTCCCAACATTATGTTAAGTTTCAACATATTTATTTTTTAAGGAGCATACAAATTCAATCCATAGTACTTACCAAGCTGGATTTTTATTAATTTATTTTTTGCTTTAAAATGAAGATACCTACTGTAGCATCAGTACCCCCCAAATTATTCAGGCATAACTTTCCCAAAATGTATAGAGTAGACATTTTTCAATGTGTGTCACCTTCATATACGAAACTAAAGGTTAATCAAGATCTCGGCTGTTAACTTTATCACAGATACTTAGATATAAAATCATCTCCAGATATAATCTTTTTTGTTTTAATCAAAAAGCCTATCTTAAGGCATGGCAAGAGTGTAGATGCAAGGTTTTGTCATATGAAGTCATTCCCTCATGTGAGGACCCCTATTCTCTTCTAGACACACAGACTCCCTTTCCCATTTCTCAACACAGAGTGTTAGTCTTTGGTCTGTGCCATTTGCCTTAGAATTTACAGCCATGTAAATTATCCATTAATTCTCATCAAATATAGTTTTTTCCCTACTAATCCTGTCTGATGTTAATTTGCCTATTCTTCCAAGCTCTGAAGGACCGCAGAGGGCTGGGAACATTTTCTCTGTGACTCAGCACATATATATAGAATTTTTTGAGGAGGGTGAGTAGGGCATGGTGGTAAAATTTTAATAAAAAGCGTATATAGTTGCCCAGAGAAGCTTTATGTTTTTAAAATTTGTGTTACTTATAGTAGCAATCAATGTTTATGCTTACCATGACCACAGCTCTTTTCAGGTTTACCATCTTCATTTCTTGTGATGAGCACAAGACACAGACTTTCCACACTGAATATACTGTCTTAGTGGTTACCACTCTGTCTACTACGTGGACTATAATGATGGTTTTCCTACCCAGACATGAGCAGTACCCCATCTCCCTATACTGCATTTGTCCTGCCAGCCTGGAGGGCAGGACGGAGAAGAGAGGAATCCATATCCCAGAACAGATCCTGGGCCTCCATTTTATTTCTAATTCTGATACTGGATAACCAGGTGCTATGAGGATGTGTCACTGGGAAGCATTCTTTCCTAATTTTAATTCATTAAAAAATGTCAGAAGATTAAAGCAAAAAATTGACTTGCAGGTGTCATTACCATCTGTGATCTCCTTTCCTGAGTTTGTGGTAAGCTCCTTGAAGCCAGAGTTAACATTCCCTGTGTAGAGTATCAGTTCTCAAAGAATGCAAGGATGTGATCTAAGGAGACAAGTGCTCAGCTCTAGTGTCAACTGACAAACATCTGAGCCAGTGTAGACACAGCCAAAGAGAGGAGGCAGTAAACAGTCGTCTGAGAGTGTGAATAAGAGTCTCCAAATGAGCTTCAACAAAAAGAAAGCCATTTATAGAGGCATCAAAGAATACCCAGAATTTCTCCCATGTTATCAGAGAGAAGCCACATTTTGGACCATGTCCTGGTGTATCACACTGGTGTCCAGCCCTGGTGCTGACTGGCCTCAGAGGAAGGCTATGGATTTCTCAGACATGTTCAGAGGCCCACCTTGGAGAACAGACAAGCAATTACTTTGTGAAAAAAGCCAAGTTGAACATTCTGTGTATAACTAAGTGAAACACCTCCAAAGTGAGGGACATCTCTGAGTGCCTGGTGCTTCAATAATGGATTCATTTGAAAAACTCACAAACCACAGCCTGACCTTGACCACCAAGACACTTGGGGGTGGGAGCGAGGGAGGAATATGCCCAAGAGACTTACACTTTGTTACTACTTTCATTAAAAATTAAATGTAAGTCTGAAAAATCTCTTATCTAGAAGAGTGCCTTTACTGTAGGTAAGATATTTTTACAGGAGGAATAAGGAAAATCCCACAGAGATCAAATCACTTCCATATCAAGTAACAAATACTTATTGAGCATCTCTGATATGCCAAATGCAATTTTAGGTTACTTGCTTTTAGGTAATGGGATGTGCTGACTTGCTCCATTATGCACCAGGGCCAATATTTCAAAGTGGAAATGGAAGTGTATAGGTTCTGGTGGGCAAATGAAAAGAGATTAATTACATGGTGAAGAATAGAATTGAACTGTTGGTATTAAATTTAGTGCATTATATACATATGCTGATTTATGATGTTTTTGCACCTTGAGCCTATATAATGTTACGATGCAATATTACTTCAATAAAATTTTTAAAAGGCAATGTATACTGTTTTATCCTATACTTGTACATGCTCATACCTACATACACACACACACACACACACACACACACACACATACACACACAAAGCCCCATACCCACATATGCTATTGAAATATTCTAGGGAATAGGTTGTTTCAAAATGAAAAATTGTCCTAAGAGTTTTCATGTCATAGACATAGCTAATTCTATACCCATCCACCTCAGCAAGGTCTAGGTTACATTTCTGATACCATAACTTTAGTAGATACAGTCAGGCATATATGAAAAAAAGGTTTCCAGACCTAACATTTGCTATTTGAAGCACTGCTGAAATGTTTTTTCTTTAGGCATTAACTTTGGAGATTAATGCTACTGTAAGATCTTTATTTCTGTCCTGTGACTAAGCTGGTGTCTTGAGGAAGGACAAGTCCTCTAGATTTACAGAGTTCATCAATTAACCTCTCTTGACAGATATGTCACCATGTATGTGGCCACTGTGAAACTTAATCTGCGATTGTCGGGCACACTCAAGGTTTCCTTTTTTGTAAATTAAAAAATTTTTTTTTTATCTGGGTGCCTGCAGTCAATTCCAGATTCACTGGAATGGTCTTTAAATTGAGTCTAGTCTCTGTCATGCTGTTTGAGAACTGATGTGAGTCACATTAACATTTTTTGAGACTGCAGATTTCCTAGGAGAACAAGACAAACTTTTATAAGTAGTTTGACCTCGAAGTTAAAAGAAAGAAGACACTTTATTTTCTAGCTCAGTGTTTACCAAATGAAGGCTTGAAATTCAAGTAAGAAAAGGAAATGAATGGAGTTATGAAACTTGAATTTTCCTTGCAAACCTATGCTGGGCAACTTCATTTACCAATGAGATTTTGTTCTATGTTTATGGTAATCACTGGAGAATTACTATATTATTAGGTAGGGTCTCTGATAATTTTTGTTCTTAAATTTTAATTTATTTTTAAATTTAAAGAAATAAGTTTTTAAATGAACTTTAAGCATAAACGTGAACCCCAGAGCAATGTGTCATAAAACTTAAGCATAGGAAATGGAAAACACTTTGGGATGCTAGCCTGCCCAGACAGGCATGAAGGGAGATGGGGAAGGTGGGGAATTTGGGAAAAAAAATTATGAGCATCTTAGTTAAGATAGAGAAGTATTTTAAGGGGTTGTAGGGGGAGAATAATATGTAAAGGATAAGCTACTCAAGACAGGCAAGATCATTTTAATATAAGTAGCCAAAACCATGTGACCCACAGTTGGTTCTCTTCATCCATCAATACCGAATAATCACATAAAGTTAGCATTCACATAAGTAAAGTATAATGTTCCTAGTTCTCAGTTTTTAAGCAGTTCTCTAGCCTGAGACCTGGGAGAAGTTTGTATGCGGAAGGAGGAGGGTGCTGGTGTTAGTGATGCCAAATTTGAGGAATGCAAGTGAAAATGGAAAAAAAAAATGAAAGAAGTAAATGGTAAGAGCATAGTTTGGAAAGAAGAAAAAATCAGAATGGACAAAATACTTTTTTGTTGTTGTTGAAATTGACTTCCTAGGCATTTTAGTCAACATGTTGGATGCTGAGGGTATAATAATGAGCAACAAAGGACAGAGTACAAACCCTTTCAGATTTACAACTTAGTACGGAAGACAGATCATAATGAAATATCACCCAAATGAAAAACTTCAACTGTGACAAAGACTAGAGATGAAGCTTTATAATTTCAGTTTTTTCAAAAAATGGTTTCAATGTACAAGCCTAAGTTTGTTGTTTTTTTAAATCATTTTTATTGATAAATATCAAGAGCCTATTATGTGCTAGGTGCCAGTGTCCAGGGACACTAAAGAGGGAAAAGCAAAGTCCCTGTTCTCCTAATTTACAGATAATTTGGAGATATAGATAATTAAACTGGCACTTCATATACATTCTTTTTAATATCCAGGAACATTCAGATATATGTCATTGACCCTATGATACGATATTAATGAAGCATAGGTCAGAAAACATATGTTAGTTTTAGCAAATAGAACCTATACCCTTACGGTTTCAAAGATGACCTTTCACTATCCTATGATAGATGTGGTAATTTAATGTGCAAGAAGCACACTCATTCTTTTTATTCAATAAAAAGTAATTAGTGTTTTGCTTTTGCAGTTTTTTTATCTTGAAATGAGGGTCAGGCTTCATGTGATGTGCTCCTGCTTAAGGAAATTGTGACCTCCTTATTCAGTGGGTACACTATATCAGTGATGTGCCTTTTCCACTTCTACTGAAGATCTTCTGTGCCTTCATAAGTGACTTTGTAAGTGAGATGTTTTACCATTGTTTCATTATGAGACCAGCCCTAACTGCTAGTTCTTCCAACCAATATAGGCTTAGAAGTGTATTATTTATGCCTATTGACAGATTAAATTTAGAAGACTGTGTTTTCATATAAACCTTATATTTTAACTCAATAATAGCTCAGGCAAGAGGCTGGCCCAGAAAAGGGATAAAGGACCCAGCAGACCCTGGTCTCAGCTGGACACAATTCAGACAGACAGTAGTACAGACAAAAAAATCCATCAACTTGAGCTCATAGTAGTATAGCATCAGGTTTTCCAAGTTTCTTTTACAAATAATATGTGCTTTCATCATCTCTGCAATAGCATTGTGAAGTAGATGAGGATAATAGATATTTTCATTTTAGCCATAAAGAAACTGGGATGCAGTGAATAGAAACAAAGAACAATAGACTTTCATAAAAATTACACCCCAGGAAATTGTCAGAGCCTAGATTTCTCATAAGTACTGCTGTTTTTAATTTTTTTTTTGAAAATAATTTCCCCCTCAATATGATCATGATGTATATTAATGACTGGCCATTTTTAATAATTTAAACTATCAATTTTGAAGGCAGGGAAGACCATCTTAGTGTGGGGTGAAAGGGGAGCCAGTGTGCCAGGGACTGAGCTGGAGACCACGTGGTAAAATTACACTGGGTACTGCCAAAGCCAGAAGGCAGCTAGGGAAATTCCTCACCCTCACCTCCTCCCACCACCATTTTTCAGAATCTCAGGATCCACCTAGCAGATACCCTACACACCAGATATCCCGCCCACAGGATAGTCCACTTACAGGATTAAAGGAAGAAAGTAGTCTCCTTGAAGGGACTAAATCTCAGTGCTACCCACCAGCGACAATCTGTGGATAGAGGTGGAACTGTAGCCTGATTGCCAATCCTGAGACAGCAGCAAGGTGAACACCCTACACAATGCCATGACTGCAGGGAAGCCAAACCCTCAGAAATATAAATAGAAGGTGTAACAGAGCAAAGGTACAGAGAAATATAAGTGAAATAATAGATCTAGTCAAAAATCCGAAGGAAAACCTGAATAGAGCATGTGTATGAAAATTATCTGAAGATGAATTTAGAGTTACAGTGATTAACATACTCACGGGAATCCAGAAAACAATAAAGGAAGAAAAAGAACATCAAAAAAGAACAGAAAAGATGAAGCAAGATATCAAAGAAGTGATATAATAGCTGAACTAAAGAATTCAATACAGGGACTCAGTAAAAGGATTAATGAAGCTTCCAACAGAATCAATGATCTGGAAGATAGGGTTGAGGAGCTCAATAAAAAAAAAAAAAAAACAGGGAAGAGATAAAATATGCAAAGAAATGAGGATAGCATTTGAGAACTTCGGGATAATATCAAAAGGAACAACATTTGCATCACAGGCTCCCAAAAGGAGAAGAAAGAGAAAAGGGGGCAGAAACTCTCTTTGAAGAAATAGTAGATGAGAACTTCTCCAACCTGAATAATGAAGCAAGCCTCGACACTCAAGAAACTCAAAGATTTCCTAACAAAAAAACCCAAGCAGAAATGTACCTAGAAACATTGTCATCAACATGTGAAAAATACAAGATAAAGAAAGAATCTTAAAAGCAACCAGAGAAAAACCAGTCATATACAGAGGAGTCACCATAGGATTGTCAGTGAATTTCTCAGCTGAAACTCTACAGGCCAGAAGGGAATGACATAATATATTCAAAGTGCTGAAAGAAAAGGATTCTCAACCTAGGATACTATACCCCATAAAATTATCATTCAGAACTGAAGGAATGATAGAAAGCTTTTCTGATAAGCAAAAGTTAAAGGAATTCATCGCTACAAAAACAGCTTTTCAGAAAATATTAAAGGATGCTCTATAAAGTGCACAGAAACCCCACCATAAAAACAGCAATACCACAAAAATATAAAAAGTGGGGAGGAGAAAGGTGAATAAAAAGGTGGATGATTATAATGAGTGCAAGACAAATCTGTTTTCAAATGAAAATAAGAAATAAACATAGAAGTCAATGCAAAATTCAGGGTAACCTGAAAGCACATCTACCAGGAAAAAGCAAAGAAAAAAAAAGGGAAACTAATCAGAACACGATGACACCCAATCCACCTAAGACGAGAAAGGGAAGAACAAAGACACTGTCAGGAATAACACACAATAAAATGACAATAAATGGACAAATATCAATTGTCACCCTAAAAGTTAATGAACTGATGACCAGTCAAAGTGATTGATTGGATTAAAAACCATAATTCAGCCTTCTGGTGCATTCAGGAAACCCACCCACTTTCAAAAGATAAAAAACGCTCATTGTCAATGGTTGGAAGGCAATTCTACAATCCAATGACAACCACAAAAGAGCAGGAACAGCTATACTCATATCGGATAAAATAGAATTCCATCTAAAGAGCATTACAAAAGACAGAGATGGATATTATATAATGATTAAAGAGTCAAAGCAACAAGAAGACACAACATTTAGTAACATAAATGCACCACATGAAGGACAATCAAAATATATAAGCAAGTGTTATTAGATTTGATGAGAGACATAGACAGCAATACAGTAATAGTGAGAGACTTCAACACCCCACTTACAATAATGGACTTATCAACCAGGCAGAATGTTAACAGGGAAATTTAAATGCTGAATTGGAACAGTTCGGTCTAATGGACATATAACAAACTCTTCAACAAACCATTAAAGAATTCACTTGCTTCTCAAGTGTGCAAGGGAAATTCTCAAGGAAGATCATATGTTGAATCAAAAAACATGTTTCAATAAAATTTCAAAGATTAAAATCATATCAAGCATCTTTCTGACCACAATGGCTTAAAACTAGAAATCAGCCACAAAAAGAAAGCTGGATGACCCCAAATTAATTGGAAACTAAACAATATGCTTCTGAATGACTCTTGGGTAAAGGAGGAAATCAAAGAGGAACTTAACAAATATGAAGAGACAAATCAGAATGAAGACTTGAGCTACCAGAATCTGGGATGCAGCAGTAACAGTAATAAGAGGAAAGTTAATTGCAATCCAGGCCTACCTCAAGAAACAAGAAGAATCAAAGATAAATGACCTAACTTTATATTTAAAATGGTTGGAGAAAGAAGAATAATTAAAGACAAAGATCAACAGAAGATAGGGAAATATCAAAATTCAGGCAGAAATGATTGAAATAAAAAACAAAAAGACAATTTAGAAGACCAATGAAACTAAAAGTAGGTTCTTTGAAAAAATAAACAAAATTGACGAACCATTAGTTACACTCACAAAGAAAAAGAGAGATAAAAGTCTCATAACTAGAATCGGAAATGAAAGGGAAGAAATGACAACAATGCCACAGAAATTCAAAACAGCATAAAGGGTTACTGTGAACAGATCTATGCAACAAAGTGGACAACCTTTAGGACATGGACAGATTTTTAGAAAAATACAGTTTACCAAGACTGAACCTGGAAGTCTTGGAATACCTGAACAGAATAATCACAAACAAGGAAACAGAAGAAGTAATCAAGTCTCCATAAAAATAAAATCCGAGGATCAGATGAGTTTTCAAATGAGTACTACCAAATCTTCAGAGAAGAATTATAATACCTGTTCTTCTCAAGTTTTCCCAAAATACTGAAGAACTGGAATTCTCACTAATATTTTTTATGAGCCTAACATTATACTAATACCAAAAGCTGACAGAGACATCACCAAGAAAGAAAATTACAGGCCCATACATAGATGCAAAAATTCTCAACAAAATATTTGCAACTGAATCCAACAATGCATTAAAAGATCATCCATCATGACCAAGTGAGATTCATCCCAGGGATGCAAAGATGGTTCAACATATCAAAATCTATTAATGTTATATACCATATCAACAAGAGTAAAGAGAAAAACCACATGATCATATCAATAAATGCAGGAAAAGCTTTTGACAAGATCCAACATCCATTTATGATAAAAATGCTCCATAAAATGGTAATGGAAGGTATAAATCACAACATAATAAAGGTCATATACAAAAAAGCCACAGCGAACATCATAGTAAATGGTGAAAAATTGAAAGTATTTCATCTAATATTAGGAACAAGGCAAGGTTGTCCAGGTTAGCCACTGCTATTTAACATTGTATTGGAAATCTTAGCCAGAGAAATTAGGCAAGGAGATAAATAAAAGGAATCCAAATTAGAAAGGAGGAGGTAAAACTATCAGTATTTGCAAATGACATGATTATATATACTGAAAACCCTAAAAATTCTGGCAAAAACTTCTAGAACTCATCAATGTGTACTGTAAAATGGCAGGCTATAAAATGAATGCACAAATATCCATTGCATTTTTGTATGTGAATAACATAAAATGAAATGATGAAAATCACATCATTAAAAATAGTTAAAATAATAAATATCTGGGCATATACCTAACACAGGAAGTAAAAGACCTCCACAATGAAAATTAAAAGTCCTTCTTAAAAGAAATAGAGGAGGACACAAAGAAATGAAAATACAAATTTTCATGACTGGGAAGAGTCAACATCACTAAAATGGCCATGTTACCCAAAGCAATATACATATTTAATGCAATCCCCATTAAAATCCTATGGGCCTATTTCCAGGAAATAGAACAAAAAAAGTCTTAAAATTTGTATGGAAGAACCAAAGACCCAAAATAGTCAAAGTAATTGTTAGAAAAAAGAATTAATTTGGAGGGGTTACACTATATTGCAAAACAATAGTGATCAGAATGGTATGGTACTGGAATAATAACAGAGGCACAGCTCAGTGGAGGAGAACTGAATCACCAGAACTGACCCACTCACTACAGTCAGTTATTCTATGACAAAGGAATTAAAAGCATATACAACAGAGTAAGGAAATTGTCTTCATTAAATGTTGAAAAATCTAGACAATCACATGCAAAAGACTCTCTTACATCATTGACAAAAACTGAATCAAAATGGACTGGAGTCTTGGACATAGACCAGAAACCATAAAAGTTTTTAGAAGACAACAAACATAGGAAAGACATTCCATGATATCAGCCATAGAGAGGACTTTGGAGACTCAACTCCACCATCAATGGGAACTAAAACAAAAATAAACAACTGGGACTACATCAAACTAAAGAGCTTCTTCATAGTGAAAGAAAACATCACCAAAACAAAAAGAAACCTATTAACTGGGAAAAGGTATTTGCATTTCACATTTCTGACAAGGGCTTACTATCTAAAATATGAAAAGAATTCATAAATAACAATAACAGAAAAACATGCAATTAAATAAAAAATGGGAAGAAGATAGGAGAGAAACTTTTCTGAAGGAGATATAGAGATGACCAGCAAGGACATGAAAAAATGTTCCTACTCACTAGCTATCAGGTAAATGAAAATCTAAACAACAATAACATACCACCTTACATCTCATAGACTGGCTATTATCCAAAAGTCTGGAAACAAATTCTGGTGAAGATGTGGAGAAAAGAGAACACTTTTGCACTGTTGATGGGAGTACAAATAAGTGCACCCCTATGAAAAACAGTTTGGAGTTTCCTCAAAAAGTTGGAGATGGAAATCCCATATGATCCCACGATTCCACTTCTGGGTATTTACCCAAAAGATACAAAAACACTCATCCACAGATATTTATGCACCTCCATGTTTATTACAGTGCTATTCACAATAGCTAAGAACTGGATATTACCTAAGTGCCCAACAAAAGATGAATGGGTAAAGAAGATGTGGTACATACATGCAATGGAATACTGCACAGCCCTTAGAAGAGATGAAATCCTGTTACTTGAATCAACATGAATGAATCTAGAGAGGATTATGTTATGAATAAGTAAAAAAAATAGATACCAGATAACCTCACTCATAGGTGGAATGTGAATAGACCAAACAAAGGAACATATGAAACAAAACCAATTTTGGGGCACTTGCAACAAAACTAATGTTGCCAATAGGGAATGGGAGCACGGGGTGCAAATGGCGGTGGAGCTCACCGGGCAATGCTGAAGAACACTTGGTGATTTGGTGAAGGGCATGGTGTGTTGTCATATATCTAAGGAATGGGGAACTTATACTTATGAGTTTATTTTAATCTGCAGAATAATTTCTACAATAAAAAAAAGAAATAATGCAAAAAGTTTCCATATACCCTTTACCCAGTTGTTTGGTTGTTCCCAGTGGATGCGGAGCACCAACCAGAGTCCTTAGAATGTTTGTGGACTTAAGCTTTAGTGGAGGTGGAGAGCTTAATCACTATACCAGAACATGCCATGAGCGTGATTTATGCATTAATATTTTGATCAAAAATTGACTTGGATGGAAAGGGAGCTGTTATTTTATAAAGAAAACATTAAATTCTCCTAAAATTATTAGATATAATTTTAATAGATTATTTGATGGGAATATAATTCACATGTTGAAATGCACTTAACTATGCAGTTTGATTGATGAAACTGAGAAATGCGTTTACTCCAGGCAAGCAATAGTAGACCATTTCCAGTATTACAGACAACTCCCATATATATATTCTAAGTCAATCCTCAAACTCTTCTGAGATGCAACTACAGGTCTGATTTCTGTCAACGTAGGTTAAGTTTTGCCTGTTTTAGAACTTCTTATAGAAAAAACCATGTACCATGGCATCTTTTTTTATTGTTTTCAGCATTATGTTTTCCAGATTTATTTAGATATCAGTAATTTGTTATTTTTATATTGCTGAGTACTATTCTATCATATAATTTTTCTTCTGTTTACAGACATTTTGGTTGTTTAAATTTTAGACTATAATAAAGATGTAATAAATTCATCAGGCTCTTGTCTACTTGTTTTTTTTTCCTAACATTTTTTAATGGATACATGCAAGTGAATAGAAACATTGGGTCACAGTTTGAGCATATATTTAACTTTATGAAAAAATTTCAAACTATTAACCTCAGTGGTTATATCATTTTATTTTATACTCTATGAACAATTTGTGAGCATCCTAGCTCCAATTTATTAGAAATTGTTGTTCTCAGTCTTTTCAATTTTAGATACTCTGAAGACTATATCATTACATTCCTTGTAGTTTTTCTGTGTTTTTTTTTTCCTCAGTACCTGGGTACTTTTTCATGGGAATCTTTTTCAGTCACATATTTCCCTTGTGGAGTGTCTGATGAATTTCTTAGTGCATTTTTAACTGAGGCATTGTTGTTTTAATTGACTTTCATCATTCCATATATTTTTTTAAGTAAAAAATTTGTGTCAGCATTGTGAAAGTTTCCCCCAAGATTTTACCCTGCTTAGTGAGTGCTTGCTGATATCTTTGATAGCAGATGAATTATAAGCTTTTCCCCCAATGGATAGTGTTTTTTGTGTTCTGAAAGATTTGACAACTGAAAGTTGAAAATACATTAACTGTGTTTACTTCCTAAAACATTTCTTTTGTGATATAATTGGCATAATTTTATTCATTTCAGGTGTATTATATAATTATTTGGTATTTGTATATATCACAAAATGATCAGTAATATTAATCTAGGTAATATCCATTACCACACATAATTACAAAGGTTTTTTTTTTTTTTTTTACTGATGAGAGCTTTTAAGATTTACTCTCAACTTAATTTACTCTCAAACACATAATGCGGTATTATTATCTATAGTCAATAGGCTGTGTATGATATCTCTAGTACTTATTTGTTGTATACCTGGAAGCTTATACCTTTGGATCACCTTCATATATTTGTTTATCCCTCACTCCTCACCACTGGAAATCACCAATCTGTTCTCCACCTATAAATTCAGGTGGAATTTTGATTTTATTGTTTATTTTTAGATTCCCATATAAGTAAAAGCATACACTATTTTTCTTTATCTGATTTATTTCAATTAGTATAATTCTCTCAAGGTCCATCCATGTTGCAAATGGCAAGATTTCCTTCTTTTAAAGGGAGATATCTATCTATCTATCTATCATCTGTCACCATCATCATCTATCATCTATCTAATCTCCCACATTTTCTTTAGCCATTTATCCCCCCAAGGATACTTAGGTTGCTTCCATGTCTTGGATATTGCTTCAATTAATATGGGGGTGCATATGCCTTCTTGAATTAGTATTTTTTCCATTGGATAAATATCCAGAAATTGAAGTGCTGGTCGTAGGGTATTTCAATTTCTAAATTTTAGAGGAAATTTCATGCTATTTTCCAGTTACTATACCAATTTACATGCCCATCAATAAAGCAAAGGAATTCACTTTTTTCCACATACGTGCCAACATTTGTTATTTATGTATTTTGGATAATAGTTATTCTAACAGGTATGAGTTGATATTACTTTATAGTTTGATTTGCAGTTCTCTGATGATTAATAATATTGAGCATATTTTATGAGCCTGTTGGCTAGTTATATGTCTTTTTTGAAAAAATCTATTCAGATCTTCTACCCATTTTTTTAATTGGATTGCTTTTTGTTTGTTTTTGAGTTGTATCAATTCTTTATCTATCTTGAATATTAACTTCTTTTTAGATGTATGATTTGCAAATACTTTCTCCCATTTTGTAGGTTGTCTTTTTCTAGATGTTCTTTATTTTGTGCAGAATACTTTAAATTTGATTTTACCTCAAATATTCATTTTTGCTTTTATCACATTTGCGATTCATGCAAAATAAAAAATTTGTTGCTAAGGCCAATGTCAAGGAGTTTGCTGCATATGTTTTCTTCTAGGTGTTTTAAGGTTTCAGGTTTTGCACTCGAGTATTGACTCCAATCTGAGTACATTTTTGCATATGCTGTCAGAGAGTGGTTCGATTTCATATATAGATAAAAGTTATAGCTTTAACTTCTATGTTTAAGTATATAGTGCATCTCAACTAAATTACTGTGTGAGATGTGGGGCAGGATGAACTTCATCTTTTTCATAATAGCCTATTTTCCCAATACCAATTGTTGAAATAAATTTTCTGTTTCATCAAGTCACTTTAACAACACCTTTGTTCAACATTAATTTGCTTTGTAAGTGTGAGTAATATTATATTTTATTAGTGAATCTTGATACATTGTATTTATTTTCTTGCTGTATGAACTAGGACCTCTAAGTACAATAATGAACAGAACATATGAGACCTTTTTGCTTTATTCCCAATCTTACAGGACCAGAGCTCAGTGTTTATTAAGTATAATATTAGCTGCTGTTGTTTTTCAGATCTCTTTAATTAAATTGAGAGAAATCCTTTCCACAGTGAGAGTTAATTTTGTTTTTAATTCGTGGTGGGTTTTGGACTCTGTCATTGCTGACTTTGACAATGAAGGAAGGAACAGAACATGCAGGCAGCTCATAGAAGTTGGAAAGGGCAAGGATATGGATAACTTTCTAGAGTGCAGATCTAGGGTGCAGTTCTTTTGACACTGTGATTTTCTCCAGTGAGACCTGTCTTGTACCCTAACCTATAAAATATTTAGATAATGAAGTTGTGATAATTTGTTATAAAAGCAATAAAAATATAATGAATACAATGATTACTTCAACAGAGAAAATTTAATATAAATATTTTCCTATGCATGTATTGGGGGACTAAAAGACAAAATGACAAAAGGGAACCAATAAAACACAGAGATTGTAATAGTAACTATAGGGAGAAACTACCACCCCTAGAGAAGACAGAACTAGGAGAAGAGGTTTGGATTATTACACCTAGATTCATGATGTGTCTTCAAAGAACTGGGATCCATATGTTAGAAGCAGGGAGCACTGGCCAGTTAGTGCAGGTCTTTGAAGAGGTCCCAAGTTTGGTTCTAGCAATGTACATAACACAACACTAGTGTGGAAAACAGAAGAAAAAGTGATGGTATACAGGTCAAAGACATGTAAAATGGAACCAGAGAGGTCATAATGGAAGTGTAAGTTACACACGTTTGCTAGTGTGGTCTAATAGAAGCTATGCATAAACATCCTGGAAATTCAACACACAACTGCAGGTCATGCTAAAGTTGAAAGAAATAAGCAATGGACTGATTACAGAGAGACAGAAGAATCTTACCTGAGTCATAGGAATCATAACTGCTCAAAATAATTTCATGAGATTGCCTGTTAAACCTATAAAATGGTCCCCCAGAACCATTTGGGGAGCAGAGTTTGGTTCTATATGGATTCTGTTCTCTCAAATTGCAATTTCTAAGACCCCATGTAAACTCCTGTTTTTCTTCAATTTTTCCTCAATTTGACGAGTCGACTTCTGCTTCTGGGTTGAAAATCTGTTTCTGGGTTATGCTCACAAGAACAAGAGAATAAAAATGGGGACAAATCCATTTACTCCTCACCCATCCCCTGTCTTTTAGCCTCACTGTCTCTCAACAAGTGAGGTGGACTGAGGTGGAGGTAGTCGGTGGAAGTCCTCTCCCCTTGGAAGAACCTGACAGAAGGGAGCAGTGGATGGCAAAGCAGAAGCATGTACAGAATCTCAGTCACAACTTCACAAAGCAGAGTCTTGAGGAATGGGTTAGAAGCTGAGAGAAAATTGATTAATAATGAGCATAATCTTCTTCCTACTCAGTCTTAGTGCAGTATCCATAGTAATTTTTAAAATATATGACATCTTCCCAGTGTACTCTGACTAACATAAAAGTGATGAGTGTGGCCTGTTGGCTGTCTAATGTCTGGTCCCTGTTCATCTTTATATCTGTTCATGCTTTCCCTCATCCACCTCATGCTAGTTTGTTCTACCCTGAAAACTTCACACTTTAAAGGCTAGAGAAAAATTTCCCCACCCTTCTGTGTTCCTCTTGAACTGGTCAAGAAATCAAATTAATTTTAAACAGATTAATATGAGAAAAGAAAAAAATTAATTATACACATATGAAGAATCTACATGATGCAGATTCCAAAGCAAATAAAAAAAAAAGAATATATATTCTGATCTAGGGTGGGACAGGGGGCAGGATTTCGAGGAGGGAGAAGGGGGACACATATGACAAGAAGATGATCATATGACAATGACCAGATGTTCTTTAATTACAGATAGGTTTCTCCAATAGAAAGTTTTATTTCTGGTAATCCTAATTTGAGGTAATTTCCCCAACTTTCATTCTTATATTAGTTAAGGAAGTGGTGAAGTCTCTCTTGAATCTGCAGAGCCTTGGTTGTCCTCACCTGGAAATAATCCCTATGCTAATGTGACACATCTCAGGAAGGCCTCTTCTGGGCGTCTTGGGGAGCCTATCTTTTAGCATATATTCTTCTTCAGTTTAGTGGATCCTTCCTCCTCTCCTTTACTTGGCTGACTCCTCCTTAGCCTTTAGTTCTAAACTCAAATGCTATTTTTTCAAAGGGGACTTTCCTTATACCAATGTGTATTTTTTAAAAGTATGTATCCTGTTTTGCAGTTTTATTTTTGTTAATTTGTTTAATGTCTGACCCCCATTGCTGGACTTTGAGCTAGCTCTATGGCGCAGAGTCCAGGGCAGCTTGGCTCACCCTGGTAAGCCTCTTGTCCAATGTGATGCTGACAGGTGGTGACCAAGTCATTGATTTCATAAATGAATTTTTTTCTTGGTTACTATTTATCCCCTGCAAAATACATGCTTAAAATATGCTTAGGATGAATATGAAGAATTCAATGAATGAATAATTAGTTGATAAAGGTATGGGAGCTGATGGAAATTGATGTCCCATTTTGTGTAACTCGGCTTTTTCTTAGAAACATCTTATAAACTACCTGGTAGTGTATGAGAATATTCTTAGAATTTTCTGGGAGAAACAGCTATTTTATTGCTTTTCCGGCATCTCTGTTTGACTTAATGAGCCTCATGCCAGCAGAATTTAATTCATACAGATTGGAACATTGGCTTCTTTTCTGGAACCCACAGTAACCATGGAATAGAGACAGCCCAGAAATATATACATGTCAACATTACCCAATCTCTAGAAATGTCTATTTTTAGGCAGCATAAGATTGTTTTTTCTGGAGATAATTTCCGCTTTGTTACTACAGAGTTAGATTGATTTAAGTTGTCATCTTTCTTCTTGAGACATAAAGGAAAGAAAGATGAAGAATCAATTTCAAATGTAGTAGGAATTTTAAGACAGGAATGTAACTTAAACGTACATGTTCTGAAGAGAACGTGATTGTTAGTTTGATACAAGTTTTACTTTTTAAAGAAAAGATAAATTTTATGGAAAATTTATAAAATTTGTCAAGCAAGTCCAATGTAGACTTATGAAAATACAAAAATTATCAGTTACTATCTAAGATGTATACTTAGTTCATAAGTTCACTAAAATTGCTAATTGTTTACTAGGAGACACACTTTGCACTGAGGGTTGTGAGGACCCGCTAAGATCAGACAGCTTCCCTTGCCTCAGCAGAGAAAACATAAACTCACATAGCTAAAATCACATGAGGCAAATCCGTTGGTGATGGACTACAAAGAGGAGGGTGCAGTATACTGACTACGAGAAAACCCCATGGTAATACTTTTGTTTTTTAACCTTGGATAAATTAGGAATATTTTTTCTCCAAGGAAATAGCAGATTCAGTATTGACTTGGATAGCAACTGGATTGTTATTTCTTTTTCTCTTTGGTCATTCCGCAAGTTGTTAAAAAGACTTAAAATAGAACGTGCGTCTTGGTGTTACTTAATCAGTTTGCTTTTCGGGGTGGTGGGCAATTTCTCTCTCTTCCTCTGAAAGCCAGAAAACCTCCTGAAACAGAGAGGTAAGACCCGAATTTCCTTCATTTTTGCTCTTTAAGATGAAAGCTTGGTTCACTGTTTCCATGATAATGTCCTATTCAAGAATAAATCGATCAACTCCTAACTATCATGAATCACTTCCATGAATGGATCTTTCTTGTGACTTCCTGGGAATATAACTTGGATTCATAGAAAAGATGAAGATCCTGGACCCAGGTTTTTGTTGTGCATATGTGGGAGGGGAGAAGAGAAGGTAATGGAGGTGAGAGAGATGAAGAATACAGTGTGTTAGGGGAAGTGGGTGAGGTGTTCGTGATGGTGGAAGTATCAATGGTGGAAGCGTAGGTGCAGATGGAAGAGGTGTGGGTGGGAGTGGTATAGGTGTAGGTGGATTGGGGGAGACTTGGGGTTGGGGAAAGAGTAGGAAGAAGTAGTGAGTGGGATCTTTGAGACAACTTGATGGTACTGCTTATTGGGTAGAGCTGCCTAAATGGTAAGAAAGAGTCTAGGGGCATAAAAAAACTGCTACTTTATTATTCTGTGTGGTTCTGTTCACAGGATATTTCATGATTATTATTCTATTTTAATAATGTTTATTATTTGCTTTGTTTTCAATGCTATATTCATTTTAGGGTATTTAAATTACATCTTAGTTTGAATATTTCACACTGCACTCACCACCAAAGTTCCAGTGTCCATTACTACTACCACTTTTCCTCCTCTTTTCTTCTCTCCCCCTTCCAACCACCCTGGTAGACATCGTCTTGTATCCTGTGAATTTTGTTGGAATTTATCTGTTCACTTGTTTCATTTACTATATTCCACGTATGAGGGATACCATTCTGTACTTCTCTCTTTTTTTTCTGGCTTATTTCACTTAACAAGAGCCCCTCCAGTTTTATCCAGATTATAGGTGTCTATTCAGTTCTGTACACTTTTTGAGTGGATCATTTGCTTTTTTATTGTTGAGGTATATGAGCTCTTTATATTTTTGGAGATTAAGTTCTTATCTGATGTATGTTACCTTCTCCTATTCCATGGGTTGCCATGGAATTGTTTTAGTGGTATTTTTTTTTTCACTGTGCAGAAGATTTTCAGTTTGATATAATCCCAATTGTTTACTTTTACTTTGGTTTCTTTTGACATTTATGTTCCTTACCCAATACCTCTTTTAGTTTGAAGTCATGGTTTGTATTTCCCACATTTTCCTCTAAATATTTTATAATTTCAGACCTTATCACAGGTCTTTGATCCATTTTGTGTTAACTTTTGTGTATGGTGGTAATGAGTAATCTGGTTTCAATTTCATTCTTTCTGGCTTTTTTTTTTTTTTTTTTTTTTTTTTTTTTTTTTTTTTTTTGCAGGTCTGTCTGTTCAGTTTTCCCAACATCATTTTCTAAACAGACTTTTCTTTCTTCATTGTATGCTCTTGGCTCCTTCGTCATAGATTAACTGGTCATGTGATATGGCTTTATTCCTATGTTCTTGAATGTATTCCACTGATCTATGTGTCTGTTTTCGTTCCAGTACCATACTGTTTTGATGATGATCTATCTGTGCTATAGTTTGAAATCAGGATGTGTGACTCTTTCACTTATTTATTTTTCCTGAGGATAGTGTCGGCTATTAAAGACCTTTTGTGGTTTCATACAAATTTCAGTATTATTTGGTCAATTTCCTTGAAATATGTCCCTGGATTTTTGATGGGAAATAAACCTGGATATTACTTTAAGAGGAATGACGTTTTTAGCTATGCTAATACTCCCAATTCACGATCATGGAATGTTTTTTCTCCTCTCTCTCTTCCTCTACTTCTTTTGTTAAAGTCCTACAGTTTTCATTGTAGAGGTCTTTTACTTTCTTTTTTTTAAGTCTATTTCCAGGTGTTTGATCTTTTCTGTTACTATTGTGAATGGATTTTCTTTCTTAATTTCTTTACATCTATTTCATTGTTTGTATATAGAAATTCTCCTGATTCTTGAGTAATGATTTTATATCCAGCCACTTTGCTATACTTATTGTTTCCAGTAGTTTTTTTTTTGGCAATCTTTATGATTTTCTAGGTATAATAGTATGTCATCTTCAAATAATTTTAGTTTTATTTCTTCTTTTCCAGTTTGGATTCCTTCAGTGTACTTTTTCTTGCCTTAAAGTGCTCAAAAATAATTTCAGAATTAGTTTAAATAGTAGAAGTGATAGGGGGCAACCTTGAAAGATCTTTTGTTTTTTACAAGAAGACCTTGTAAGATCTTTTTCAGATCTTAGGGGGAAGGCTTTCAGTTTTTCACCACTGAATATGATGTTGACTGTGGGTTTGTCATATATTGCTTTTATTACGTTGAGGTATGTACCTTCTATTCCTATTTGGGTGAGGGCTTTTATCATACATGGGTGTCGAATCTTGTCAAATGCTATTTCTGCATCTTTTGAGATGTTCTTTTTTAAAATAAATTATTACTTTGTTAATGTGATGTATTTCATTGATTGATTTGCAAATGTTGAACCATCCTTGCATTCCTGGAATAAATCTCACTAGGTCATTGTACATGTATTTTTCAATGTTCTATTGGATTCAGTTTCCCAGGATTTTGTTGAGAATTTTTGCATCTATATTCATAAGTGATATTGGTGCTGTCTATTTTGGTGCTGTCTGTCTAATTTTGGAATCAATGTAAGACTGACCTCATAGAATGAATTTGTAATTTTTCTTTCCTCTTCAAAATTTTGGAATAGTTTAAGGAGGATGGGGATTAGCTTTTCTTTGAGTGTTTGGTAGAATTTGGTAGTGAAGCCATCTGACCCTGGGCTCTTTTTATTGAGGGAAGAGTTTTTATTTCTGTACTTATGGTTAATCTCTTAAAGTTATCTGTGACTTTCTTATTTTGGGAGGTGTAGGATTCTAGAAACCTGTCTAATTAATGATTGACAAATTTGTTAGCATATAAGAGCTCATAATACTCTGCTTTGACCCCTTGTGTTTCTGTGATACCAATTGTAGTCTCATCTCTTTCATTTCTGATTTTTGTTATTAGAGTTTTCTCTCTGTTTTTCACAATAAGTCTAGCTAGAATTTTAACAATTTATTTTCAGTGAGCCAGTTCTTGGATTCACAATCATTTGAATAGTGATTTTTTTTTTAATTTAATTTATTTCGCTCTATTTTTGTAATATAATTTCTTCTGCTGATTTTTTATTTTGATCATTGTCCCCTTTTAGTTCCCTCAGGTATGTGATTAGATATTTAATTGTTTTTTCTCTTGGTTTTTGATGGCTTGGTTTTTATGGCTATAAACTTTTTTTTTTCAAAACTGCTTTTGCTGCTTCTCACGTGTTCTTAGTTATCTCTTCATATTTATTTGTTTCTAGATAAGCCTTAATTTCACCAATGATGTAAGAGTTGCTCAGAAGCATGTTCAATCCTGACATCTTTGTGGTTATTCCAGTTTTATTCTGGTCCATTTCTAATTTAATGCCCTTATATTAAGAGAAGATGCCTTTTATAATTTAAGTCTTGATGAATTTGCTGAGATTTATTTTGTTTCCTAGGATATGGGCTATCCTTGAGAATGTTTTATGTACACTTGAGAATAATGTATATTCTTTTTTGTTGGGGGTAGAAAGCCCTATAAATGTCTGTTAGGTTCATATAATTTACTGTTTTAATTAGCATCCTTATTTCTTTGTTGCTTTTTTTACCTGGAAGAGCTAGCTATTGATGTAAGGGGAATCCCCTGCTATTATTGTGTTACTGTCAATTTGAGGTTTAGTATATTTACTTCCAAAAGCTTTTTAAATGAAGTTTAAATTTTCTTATATTGCTCTCCTCAAACTCAACACATTCCCCAAGTTATAGGAAGTAGACACACATTTTAGATTAGATTAAGTTCTAAAATGCTTTTAAGCTTCTGGAAGTAAATATACTAAGAGCATTGATTGATAAGAACATGGATGTTTGGCCCTTTATCCTTCTATTTGATAACCTCCACATTTCAGTAACAAGCACGCACTAATTTGAACAAAATCTCAACAAACTTGATGGAACTTTAGAAGTCTTCATTCTGCAGCATTTTTCAAAAAACAAAACAAAACAAAACAAAGGTGAGTTTTAGGTGGTGATTTTTCCAAGGTGACTTGATTAGCACGTCACTGTTCATCAACTCCTTTGAGTCCCTTGGCTGACCACTGCCTACCTCTTCACTCCTCAAGGAGATCTCGGGGACTGAGAGACATGCCTGCTGTCACCCACCACTGTACTCAGTTGGTCCAGTGGATTGTGAGACTCCCAATCTATGAAGTACACTCACCATGGAAACTTTTGGAGCAGGTATTTGAAGCGTTGTGGGAGTTCAGTGGAGGAGACAAAGAATTCTTCCCTGTACAGGAGGGCTATTAGGACTTTCTCCTTTCTTGCTCTCTCTCCTCTATTGCCTTTAGATGCAACCTTCCATGGCCTTTTATCAGGAGCAGTTAGTGAGAAGTGACTTGGGCTGTAAATAGTACACTGCAGTAATGGATGGGCAAGGAGCTCAGATGCGGAGGGGTCACAATGGGCAGAGCTGCTTTGTTTGATCTGCCTTTTACAGCTTCCCCCAGGATCCCACAAAGTCAGTTACTTTGAAATAGTTAATGAGAAATAAAGGCATGTTATTAAAGCAGTTCTGTAAGCCAGAACATTGAGGCAGGCGGCTGCGTTCCTAGTGCTAGAAGGGTCCACATTATCAGGGATTTTACATTCTCTGCTCTGATAACTAAGCTCTTATTCCTAAAATGAATGCCTTTAAAAGGGAGAAAATGCACAAAGGAAAATATACCTTTGGATTGAAGTGTTCTCCTGTTTCACGTTAACTGTGCCCTCCTTCCACAGGCATAAGCCCTCACACAACTCTCTGAGGGAGCACTGAGTCTATCAGGCATCTAACATTCCTCTATTTTGCCTCCAAAGTGACCAGTTTGACTTTTCAGAGTCAAATTGTAAGGGGAATCCCCTTACAGACCTATCTTAATGCTCAGATCCAACCTCCAAGCCATTCCTGTGCATACCAGTACTTAGAAATCCTGGAACTCGTGACAGGCACCTCTCCCTTCAACGGGATGCCATGCTCTTGTGTTTGGGACTTGGAAACCAAGAAGGCTGAATGTTTGCAGGCAAGTTCTTCCCAGCGGGTCCATTTGCTACCATTTGGCTTCCTGTGTGATTGAGGAACCTGTAGTCAGGTCCCTCAGTTCCAAAGTCTGAGCAAGACTATTGCCTAAGTGGATACACTATGCCTTTTATATTCATTCCTTCAGGTTTCTACTTAAAAATATTCATGTGTTTTAATTTTGCTAGTAGTTTGGGAAAACCTCTTTACAATGATCAAAGACATCGGACAGACAAACTGGGTAAAGACTGAATTGTATAGTGAAGGAAAATCTGAGTTTAAGTCAATAGCATGAACAGCAACAAATGATCAGAATGCCTGAACACTTCCATCACAGCCATCAGGTGAGAAGTCTGGGGGACCTTATCTTCTTTTGAAATGGTTTGTGGAGCAGAGTCTCTGGGAATATTGCTCCTTCCCAGGAGCATTTAGAGTGACTTCTTTATAATTTTTCAACCTGTGCTACCTCTGTTGGCAGCTATATATTAAAGGCTAACTGTGGGGTCCCTATCTATCTTCTCACTAGACAGGAACTTATTTCCCCAGGGTAAGTTTCAGAGTGTACTACTTTCTGAATTTTCAGTTCTGGGAATGATAACTGGCATATATCAGTAATAGTGGTGATAGTAGTAGACATGACACTAAGAATAAAATAGAATAGATTCCATTTATTGAGGGTTTCTAGGCATTATGAAGGGTGGAACATGTATGAACTCATTTTAATCCCCACAAAAATGCTTCTAGTGAGATCCTTGTATAACTTACTTAAGATCACACAGCTAACAAGGGGCACTACCCAGCTTTCTAACTTCAAAGCTCAGACTCTTTACTTGTCAAATCGATTGAGGAGTAAATGAAGAAAACCAAGTGCTGGCAATGTCAGAGCTGATAAGAAATAGAGCTGTGTGGATCAGAAACAAAGTGGTGGTGTTTATTCTGCCTCATCCTACTCATTGAAGTCACTACACTCATGATAGGATGTGTGTATTTTTAAAGAGGCAACAGCCCCCAGACACCGCCACTTTGGTTTCTGGGGTCTCAGAAGGCTGCGTGGGTTAGAACAGCTAATCTGTCAGGGGACTTAGTCTTACTGTGGCCCAGCTGCTTTTTCTCCTGTCCTTTGGTTCTGATTAGGGCAAAACTCACAGCTGCTGTGGGTGACATCAGAAGCTAATGAACTTGAAACAAATTGCACAAAATATTCTAGCAATCTAATTCTAGTCTCAACCACTGCCTGCTATTTAAGGAAAAGACGGATGAGCAAAGAATGATCAGGTCACTGCCCAGCATGGGGGCTGTCTGCTGCTGTCCATGACTCGAGAACGCTCCATAGAATCGTGGCTCCACCACGTCTCTGGTGGGGCACTAACTCTCACAAGACCCTTGCTTTCTACACAATTCACAATTTCCCGAAGTGTACTAGCTTCCATTTCCCCTCTATCTTCTTTCTCTTGAATTCCTTGGCAGTCATCCTTCCAGATAGTTTCTTGGTTTTATCCTTGCTTTGTCTTCTTCCCTGATCTTTTGCTCTCTCCAAGGCCCAGGAAGACTTTGAGAGGAGTTTGCCTTCAGAAGCTGTGTTAAATGGTCTCTTTGAACATGCGGACTTTCTCAGGACATTTAAAGTGCTCATACTTGTGCCAGTCCCATCGACCTAATGGATTTTAGGTTTTGTGTTCAAAGGATCTGTCTGAAATAGACTATAACTAACTCAATTCAACTCACTTAGCTTCCTTAAAGAGGGAATTATATTACAGACTATGTGGGTGATAATCCTATTGAGTCAGCATGGAATTTGTTCAGTAATTAAATGGTGACACAATGGGAGTTGCATCAACAATGGGCTGGTCTATATGGTATTCCATTATGTAGCTTGACAATGAAATGTACACACTATAAAAATGTACTCGTATGAAAATATTTTCAGAAAGATATATGAACCCTCACATTTATTACAGTATGGTTAGCAGGTTATGGAATCAGCCTAAGTGCTCATTGATGAATGAATGAATAAGACTGATCTGATGTGTGTGGGTGCAAACACACACACATGCACACGCACACAATGCAATATTGTTTGGCTACAAAAGGGTGAAATATTACCATTCAAGACAACATGTATTTTGATGAGTGAAATGAGGGTAAAAGACAAATATTGATGACTTACTTATATCTGGGATACCTAGACACAGTGCAAGTGAACTGGTACAATAAATTTAGAATAGACCTATGGACTTTGAAGCAGAACAAAAATTACCAGAGGGGTGGGGTGAAGTGGGGGATAGAATCATGTGGTAGAGGGGGATTGTTATTCTGTTGTTTACTTCTCCCTCCCTTTCCATTTTGTTTTTAATTATGTTCTTGCTTAATAAAATTTATAATGTACAAAATACTTAAAAAGCAATAATAGTATTCAAGCTATTTTTGCTATCTCCATATCATATCAAGTATAGAGAATATTGCTTTCCTATGGTTTGCAATACAATCAATGTTATTGATTGTAGCTCTGTTAAATATAAACCTACTCCCTTGCATTTAGTGCACAGAATTTATAGTGGAACATGCTCCCCCATTAGTGCAAACAGGGTCAGTTTTCTTTGTGAGCAATTCTTGTACAAAGTAAATACAATTCTATAAGACATCAGTCTTTTGATTCATTTCACTTTTTAATGTGGCTGTTAGAATAACTTAAATATTTGGCTCACATTCATCTTACATTATGTTTCTGACTGACTGTCTTGTGTGGAACCTGTGTAGGGGATCCCTTGAGTCACATCCAGAGGTCTGTTCTGTGCAGGAGATAGAGATAGGCTGGGAAATAGGAGGTATCTGTATATGCACGCTCTCTCTGTGAACAACTTGGTTTAATTTTTAGCTTCTTTAACCTCAGTTTCAGTATCTGTCAAATAAGAGACTTAATTTAAAACTGGTTTCTGTGTGTTGTTCAGCCCTATCAGACAATAGTTTGGGTTATTCCCAAGTAACTCCACCATAGGAGATCAAACTACACTGGGAATCTGGTAACTGTGGTGGACCTCATATCATCAACCAGCTATGTAGCTTGGGGCAAGTCATTAGATTGGAAAGATTAGTTCCCTTTAAGTTCTATCATTTTGTTATTCTAGAAGGATATAGGAATATGTGTGCCAGGAATAGCATTGTGTGAACTGGGGATCAAATGGAAGACAGCTTCTGCCAGAACAGCAGGACAAGAATCTGGTCAGTAGTTTGTCTTGGCTTTTGAGTTGACTTTCCAATTCAGGTAGAAGAAGCTAATAGGTGTTCAGTGCTGAGCAAACCAAGCCAATTCTGTGAGGTCTTCTAGAACCACAAATCAGGCTTTCGAGGAGCGAGTCCTCTTTTCTACAGTCAGTCTCTGTATCTACTTGTTGGCTTGGGTAGGACAAAGTTGGGACTCAGAACTCTGGGTGATATGTTGTAAGTCCCTTGTGGGCAGAACTTGGGATCCATGAGAAGGGGGAGGTTATGGGGCATAGTGCTTGGCTGGGCTCCTGGCATGGAAATGAAGACAGCATTATCTTTACTTGACAGTGACAATTAACCTGTCTGATGTTGCAGTGTAGCTGTTTGTAGCAGTCCCATGAGGCATGGTGCTGGTCATAAAGTGAAAACACAATCGGAAAAATAAAGAGGGAAAAAGCGTTGGGAAACTAAAGGAAGAGAAACTCTTTAAAATATGACCAAGGAGGAAATATCAACTGAAATGTGTGTCATTTGAAGATGGAATGCCTGACCTGCTAATTGAAAGCTGCATACTAGGAACATTTGATATCAATACAATTTACTTAACCAAATTATTGTTATTAGTGAGTAGCAATGACAAAGAATTATCCAACATCCACATATTTAATTTTGGTGATTATTATTTACGCATGATTTATTACCCCCAGTGCAAAGCACAGCTGTAAGGATCACAGAGATGACTCATGATTTCCTAATGCCAAATTTTTGTTTTGTTTTGTTTTGCCAAAATTATGGTTTTATCGAATCCCAGGATGACAGTCTACCCCTGAGATGTCACTAGCACCAAATGCATTGGAGGAAATGCAGGGGCCTGGAATTATAACTTTGTTTCTAATGAGGGGTTCAACCTCCCCTTTGTTCTTAAACAAGGAACTCTAACCAAAGATCTTGAGAAGGATACAAGTCTAATACTTTCTTTAAGACAGTAGTTTCAGACTACAAAGGGGACACAGAAACATCATGTTACATTCAAATCACTTGAAATGATTTATAGTATTTACATCATTTCTAGGAAGGTTCCTTTTCTAGGCCCAAGGAGCATACAAATAGCACATACTTAAGTCTGTACAAAAATAATTTGCATAATTGATATATTCGGGGAGCAGCAGGGTAGAAAGGGTCACATTCTTGCTTCTGTATGCAATTCTGTACTAGACAGCACTGTCCTGGTGCTTTAGATGGAGCTGAGCAGCAGTAGGTAATATACATTGCAACATAGGCATTTAATAAAATTCCATTTTTATGGGAAACTTTTGAAAAGGAAAAACAACATCTATCAATCAACTAAAGCACCAGAAATTAGCAATGGATATAGAATAGTTTTAGGTATGACATTAAAAACAGTTGCTGGTCTGCCAAAGGGTCGTGTTCTCAGGTTTTCAAAGATTTTCATTGACTATGAGTTACCACTTCAAACTTGTATTTTGGGCACCAGGAGACAACCAAGATTGGTTGGAGATGTCTTTACACATCTTTCTGTTGGAGAAGCATCTGACCATATCACTCTTTCTGGCAAAAGAGCTTTAAACAGCAAGCTCCCTGGCTCCCATTCCAACCCTCATAACCACAGTGGAAGCCAAATTTATAGAGAACCTTCCAATTCTCAGTAAACCTCCTTATTAATTCAGGTTTGGAAATTCATGAGAAGTCCCATTCTCTTCTATCAATTGGTTTTACTGCTTTTTGTTTCCAGAATATCTCTGAAATTTAAAATAAATGTCACCTTTGCTTAATTCTTAAACTAATAAGATGATTATTTTTTCTGGTCAAATGATTTTAACATATAGATACCTATGCAATAGCTTGAAAACAGGGCACTAATGGAGAAGTGTGAGTACTTAATACCTTCTTCCCATAACTCCCATTTACTGAGCCTTCAAACCCTCCAAAATACTAATTGGAAGCATAAACGGTTAACTTGCTTTATCAATGTAGAGTCAGGATAATCTTTTCATGCTCTCATTATCCCAGTCAAATTATCACCAACTTCTTTCTTTACTAAACTCTTCTTTTTTGGGAAATATAGATGATAATAGTACTTCAGATAAATGACTGACCCCCTCCACCCCTGCCTGTAAACTTCTATAAACTTTAAGTCCCAGAGAAGCTCCAAACTAAAAGTATCTTTGGAAGTCCTACAATAACTCATAATTTGGGACACTCTCATTTGTTCTAATTTCCCACATTTTCACAATAAGCTTATTTTTTTTCAAGCAAAATATTTTGAGAATCAGTAAACTGTACAATTTCAGTTCTTTTAAATGCATTGAAACTTTTTTATTATATAAAACACATCCTAATTAGTGACTGTTTCATAAGTGCTTGCCTAGAATGTGTACTGTGCTGGTATTGGGTTGCTCCTCCTACCCATATCAATTGTGTGGTCTAAAAATGTCAGCTAGATAAGGTTTTTTAAATGACATTTCTGTTATTCTCTCTTCTTACTGACTATCTGTCTTATAGAAATATCAATTGCTGAGGGAAATGTGGAGGTGGGTATTGAAGTCCCCAAGCACAACTTTGGATTTGTGCAGTGAGATTATTTTTTTTAAGTAAACTTGAAAAAATTGAAAACTGAAGTATTTTTTAGCCAAAAGTTAAACTTCCTTTTTCTTTATATGTCCCAGTAAACCATGTCAATCTTTAACTCTGTTTATGTCTTTTTAAACTAGATTTGAAGATGAATTTATCCCAGTTCTTACTAGGATTTTATCTTGAAGATAGCAATTTTCTGGCTAAAATGCTTCAATAGGAACTAACAGACTTGAAGTTTAATCCCAGTTCTATGATAGAACATCTGTTATACAGGACAGAATACTTTGGAACACATTTCAGTTATTCTCTGTGTATAAAATCATAGATGTGTGCAGAGATAAGTTAAATTACGTCCTTGAAAGAATTTTGAGCTTTTAGGATGAGATTGAAAAATCTGCAGAAAGACCTCATTATTGTCTTTCTGTAAACCTCAAATCTCAAGTAACATGAACCTTTGCTCTTTGCTAATATGACAATTATCTATGAAATGCTACAGATTCCAAAGTGATTACTGAATTCCCCAAAAGACCTTCAGAATGCATTCAGGAAAGTTTTACTATTAAGTATACATAATTGGATTCTAGTCATTTGGGTGACATTAACTTTGTCAATCAAAATTCAGTGAACAAAAACATTTTCTATTACAAAGAACTGCTCCCTACCCATCCCTCTCTTAAATATATACATTGTTACATATATAGAAATACAAAAATCCGATGCAGCAATACAGCATGGATATATAACCCTTGCTTCCTCTTTCTTTATATTTATCCTAACAGACTGATTTTTTCGTATATTCCCATGTATATGTAGATATACATATATCTGCATATATATACACACAAACACAATAGATATAAACATTTGATACTTTTTCAGCTCTGTCATTACAGAGACATCTATAATGGTGATATCACACACTGAATTCTTAATTATAGGTTATAACTCTTGAACAGCAAGTGACTTTTAGCTTTTAAGTTTCTTTTAGATGAATGCAATTCTTATTTGCTAAGAATAAGTTTTTAAAATAAAGGACTTTGAAGTGTATAATTTCTAAATTTAAATCTAATTTAAAAAATCAAAATAGAGAATATTACTGGTACTTCCAGTGAAGTAAAGTAGTAATAGAGCCTCAATAGATATTATTAGAGAGTCACACATCCCATGACCCTCCAAATCTCCTAGCACTTGATAGTTCAAGGGTCTTTGGTGGAAAAAGAGGTAGCTCAGGAGAGAATTCAAGCCTCCCAATTCCCATGTCCATAAATGGTTTGTCTCTATATGTCATGGCCTCCACCCATAACCCTTGATAAAGGGTTGGGTATGGCTACCATGAGTAGTTCTGACCAGAGAGACTTACACTCAGCCTCCCTCTCACTGATTTTCTGTCTCCTCATTGTATCTACAGAACCACATTGCTGCTTTAAAAACCCCACTTCTCACAGAACCATTCATTCAGATTTCACTTTAGTTCTGGGGAGCAAAGAAGTCCCAGTTCTTCACACAGCCAATACTGCTGCCATTTGTGGGCTCTGCCCTTTCATTTTTGTATTTTCATATAGCCTCTGTTCAAGAGGTTCTTTTAACACTGAAGGTATTTCCAACAAAATATTAAAAACCATCTCATCTGTCACTACACTTGTGAAAATGTTTTACATACAATAGGCACTTAAAGTTTGATTGTCATTAAATAATTGCAAATATTAGTAAGTCTCTATTCCTAGTTGATTTAAGGGTGAGAGTAATAATCTCTGATGTGTTCTAATAATTCTGATATTTCCTTACAAGTTAGCACCTGCTATCCCATCCTAGACCATATTGTACTATTGCTCCTCACACTTTGATCAGGCTGGGGTTGCTTATCACTTTTTTGATTACCATCTATTTTCAACTGCCCCCCTGCCCACTTCTGATTCTCTGATGCTTCCATCTGTTCCTAGCACTAGACTTGCATCATTCTGTTATCTGTCAGGTACCTCCAATTGCATCGCTATAGCCCATTCCTCAATATGAAATTTCTAAACTCCTGATCTTACTCAGTGATAGTACCAAACACCCAAATGCTTGAGCTAGAAAACCTTAGAGTTGTTCTTGGTTATTCCTCTCCCTATTTCTCCATTTGAAGAATTATGACTTTCATCTCTTTAATATCTTTGCATCTATCCTTTCTTCTCTATTCTCAATTACTCTTCTAAGTGCAGAATGGGTTGCCTATTTTCCTGTGTAAACGTCCTTAAAATCTTGAGGATGAAATTGCTTTTTTCAGGCATACTTCAAACTCATTCATAATCTGTTCCCTGTCATTGTATCCACATATTTCCTCATGTCTAGTCACTTCTATTTTCCTTGTCATTCCTCTCTCTCAGGTCTCTACCTTTGACCATGCGAATGCCAGTTCCACTCCTGTCCAGCTAGCACAGTTCCTCATACTTACAAATTCCAGCTCTAATACTTTGTATGTCTTCCCTCATTCCCTTGACAGTGACACAGTATCTCTTTACATATCCAAGGTAACATGGGTTTGTTGTAACATACTTATCTATTTACATGTTCTCCTCATTAGACTTGCAGGACTTAAATCATATTTATAGCATAGTATGTGAGTACATGTGTGTATGTGTTTGTTACATTCTGTCCTGTATGATCACTTTGATACTTCTCAGGGGAAAACTGTATGTTTTTTCAAGAATAAGATGATAAAATATATATTTAGCTTTAGATAGTGAGTCAATTTAAACATTTGCAACTTGGTCTATATAGAAATGGAGACAGGAGCATGTTGTGATGCACTTATATTACTTATTTTACTAAAGAGACATAGTACGCTTTACATGCATGTCTCTTTCCTGTAGTTGCTGTATGTGATGTAACATTACTGGCTTTGTAGAAAGCATTTCATTTGATCAAGACACATAAACTTTACCTTAATGAATGAGGTTCTCACAGTGGGTTAAGCCCCAAGTGCTAAGAAATCTCCTGAAGCCCAACTCTTACCTCTGTCACATCTCTGTTCTCTTTTGAAGTAGTCTTTATTTCTCTGTGTGTGGTGACCTGTTTTGTGAACCTTGGGACCCTTTGTAACCACTGCTAATAAAAATGCTTCCTGTGCTGCTTAAATACCATGAGATCACGTGCACTAGAGGAAGAGAAAACTGGGATGAAAGAGATTAGTCTTTGTTCTTCTATTCTGAGTCAGACAATGGTTCCAATTTTGCATTTCATTTCCAGTTACAACAGCCGTGAGAGCCAGATGGTATTATCCATTCCTACTCACCAGGTAAGCGAATTGATGTGCAAGGTGGAGGAACACCTCCACATTTGTACAAGCTGTTTCTGTTTAGCATATGAGCACTTACGCTTTCCGCATGTGTCAAGAAAGAAGTGTGTGTGTGTATGCGTGTGTGTGCATGTGTGTTTGGAGATAGGTGCGGGAAACAGCTCTTAAAGAAAGATCTCCTTTCACCTGAAATCTGTGAAGAACATCCTTCCTTGACTTTAGAGAAAATCAGTTCTCCTGGAGTGGGAAGTAGGGCGGCCTTGGGCTAAATATTTAATGTGGAGTTGAATGCAGCAATGAGTGCTCACCCAGCCCTTGCCCATCACATGTCCAATGCATTTGGCCCTGCTTGTTTCTGTAATGAAAAAAAAATGCTGTTATGATAACACCTTTTGACTTTCTGGACAGCTTTTTTTGTTTTGTTTACTTGAGCATAAAGTATTTTACCCTTTATTTTATCTTTTTATAGTATTAAAATGCATCAATGTGTTTATATTTTAAAATGGAAAATGTCAAAAACATTGTTATAACATCTTTCTTTGAATCATTGTTTAGAGGGCTCAGGGTGGAGACAAAGCTTCAACATTATGTTCAAATTTTTCCATTTCTGGAGGGGTTTCATTAAGTATTCCAAGGCTTTTGTGTTTGACAGATATACCGGAAATAAGATGTATATTGTGTCTCTCTGATCTTAATAATTTGTAGTATATGTTAATACAATGTTAGAATCACAAGGATTGATCTTTTTGCTAATGATATTTAAATGTTTAATAGAATGCAGTTCTTTGAATAACACTCTTTTCCAGTATAGGTTTCATTTTGGCTTTTGCTATTTGGAATATAACTTGTGATGTTATATTGTAGGGTCCTGGAATGATGAAGGCTCTTTATTCTGGACTGAGTCAGAGACATACACAACACACTCCAAAGGTACTGAGAGTGTTTGAGTTAAATGCCTCATTTTGTGCCAAAACATAAAATACTTGTATGTATTTTGAAACTTGGTGACATGGAAATGAAATTCCTTCCATTTTTGGTAAATTCAGTCTACTGCTGACATAACCAATGACTACATGAAAGACTTTCAATTGTTAATATAAATAGACAAAAGCTGTAAGGAAAAAAATCTTTAAGAAAAGTAAAAATGCAAGTGATTGAATCAAGGTAATTTGGAGGTCATGAATTGATTGATCATATGTACTGTTTTAAACAGGGCAGTACTTTTTCATATTTCCTGATTACCCCATCACTTTAATATAAATGTAAATTTTGTCCCATTTTTGATAAACCAGGGCCATCTTTAACATAGGGCAAAAGGAGTAGTTGAGTTGCCATGGCCCAGTCTGTTGAGGAGGTCCAAAAGCAACTGCCTCTTTTGCTTCACATTAAAGATGACCATTGCTGGCACTGACTGTGGTGGACTGGGGTTAGTATAGCTGCTCTCACCCACTGTGAAGAAACAGGAGCCAGGCAGAAAGAGGATTCTGCACCACCACACACACCTATTTTGTCAAAAGGAGTAGAATAATACAGTGTGTTGAGCCACAGGTAAGTACTATGGAAATTATTTCTGGTACTAATTGGCTAATCTCTGGCACTTTGGGGTTTATTGGGCATTTCTGGAGCATTTGGGATTATTGAGAATTTCTGGCACTGGGATGGTTAAAGCGGTATGTGTTTTAGGCAGGACATTTAGAGCACGGCTTACAGGGGCACCGAATTTGTTTTTTTCCTGAGGTGTGAAAATTCCTTGTGCTGGTCCTGGCCGTCTGTCTGAAGTCCCTCTGGATCACAAGTCAATACTATGTAATCACCAATTGGCATCACATAATACTTACTTGTTGCTGGCTTGGCTACTCTACTTCTGCTGGAATGCTCCAACTCCTCCTCTCCCCTTAGTCCCAGTGTATAACTCTGTCTCATTTTTGCCATCCCAGTATCCCTTTTTTGTCTCAAGGATATATGGTTAGCCTATGAACTGAGCACTTCATGAAGCAAAACTTGTACAACTATTAGTCATTCTAATAGCTCCTTTTGTGCTAGAAAAGCATTTATGATAATTGTTTTGCCTCTCACAAAATCTTATTAAATGAGGTAAAAATTTGTTCTAGTATTCCATGAATGCCAGTGTGACTAAAATGAAATGATAGGGTAGTACTAATTTATTAGAGTTCTCCATATTGAGAATCATTCAGTGAACTAGAATTACAGATATGCCTGCAAAACAACCAAGTTAATATTATGGAAAGCTCTAGCTATCTGCTGCTCTTGAAGTTACCTCATTAATGTTTTATGCCATGGAACTGTTCGTTTCTTTATAAAAAAAGATCAAAATAGAAATAATCATAGCCTCCTTATCTGTAGTGTCTCCTAGACTGAAAACTCTTCAAGGGTAAAGGGCATTTTTTATTTAGTTCTGCATCCCCATTGCTTACACACTGTCAGAGTCATAATAGAGACAGTAAATGGTATTTAATAAATTAGTCAAATTCACTTTATTTGTATTATTATTTTTTCTGTACAGGAAAAGTCCTTCAAGTGCAACGATTCTCACAGATGTATGTCCAGTGTCACTTCCTCCCTTCAACACATTTCTCAGTGAAGTTCCTATCTGTGATATTTACTATAAAGATGATGGAGAAAGATTTCCTGTGGCTACCAATCCAGTTATGCATACTTTTGTATTGAGCTTTCCATCTCTAAACTGGCTTGTCTTAGAAAATGAGAGGTTGTGTACCTCCGATTTACTTGGATCATAGCAGATAAATTATTTGTGCATGCTAAATTAATCATCCCTAATGCCCACTTGCATATAATGCGCTGTTTTGTCCATCTTTGTAAACTCTTTCCAAAGCAAGTTACTAGTCACCATTGAGTTAAAAAATAGACAAAATTACTCCAGCACTTTATTCCAGCCTGGTAACTTTCTGACCCTTCTCAGCATTTTCTGTACCAAATCATCTTATTATTATTGCTACAGTGGGGAAGAATGAGGTTCACTTAGTTCACATTTCCTGTGTGTGCTCTCTATGATGTCTGTGGTTTTTGACATTTGAGGGTATTATTGCTGTGATGCAAGACAACGCCACTTCAGTCTTTCCTTAGCTCCTGTAAGTTGTACTGACTGGGTGTTCCAAACACCATCCAGAGTTATCCTCTGGTATTCACAAGGGATTGATTCCAGCTCCTTTTGAAGATACCCAAGTCCACGGATGCTCAAATAACTTCTATAAAATGGTGTATTTGCATATAACCTCTGTATACTTTATGCTATACCTTTTTCTGTATACTTTAAATCACCTCTAAATTAACCGTAATTCGAATGCAATGTAAATGCTATGTTGATAGTTGCTATATCATGTTGCTTAGGGAATGATGATAAGAAAAAATTCCGTACATGTTCAACACAGAATGAAACCATTTTTGGTCTAACTACACAGTAAAGATTTTTCAATATGAGGTTGGTTGAAGCTATATTTTTAGAACCAGTTGATGGCCAACTGTACTCACATTGCAGATGATTGACATTTTTAGCCTTATGAATCCTACCAAAATTCACCCTGTTATCCAATTCTTTTGGATATGTACTAATCTGTGAACTGTAAGTAAGTGAAAAGAAGATCCCTTAGGATTTAAAAAAAGCATTTTCACGCCAGTCAGATATCTGAGGTGATACATTATCTTACAATGTCAAAAAATTATGCTATGTTTTAAAACTAGTTTAAAAGGGTCTACCTTTTAAGTTCATGGTTTTTAATGTTGAATAGTCTCACAAATGTGGAAATGTATAACAATGGAACATCAAAGCCAATGTTTACCTTTCATTATTGCAGTTTAGGTGGTCAGTACACAACTATGCTTCTGCCCCAATGCACATAGAAAATGATGAATGTCTAACTTAAATGAAGGTTAGAGCAGCTACCACTTAGCCATAAGCAAGAGATAAGCAGACTAAGAATCAGATTTGGCTAACCTAGACTCTGGACCAGCCTGTTCAAATGCCAATAACTTCGACTCAGACTTGTATAGGAAAAATTTAGCACCAATAGGCACAAAGGGTTTTTTCATATTGTAGGTACATTTGATGGTTATATATCCCACATATTCTAGAAACCTTGCTTGCTCCTTTAAAAGGTGGTACTACTCAGCAACATCAAAGGATGACTAGTTAAAAACAAACTTACTAGTTTTAACTGCAGTCACCCTTCATTATCACACACTTTACTGAGGTTGGATAGTAATCTTAATTACTGTACTCTATGAATTATCACATCACTATTTTCTAATTTCTTCTTCATTCTTTCAAGTCGATGCCCATATATATATACAACAATGCTCACAAATGTAGTAAAGATTCCCCAGATATCTTTCTTATTCCACTTTTGAGCATTGTGTCTGTAATTCTAATTGCTATACGTACTCATGTATACCTCTTTTTTTCTCTTTTAACTCTCCCAACAAAAATCATGTATGTGTCAAAAATATGCCAAGGAAATTGACTAGAATATTATTAATAATATATTGAGGGGTGGGATTATAATAACTTGTATATTATATATTTGCTTTATATATTCCTATTATTAAAAATTATAATAAAATAAATGTATTTATTACTGGAAAATATTATTGAAGTGATTCTGGTGAAGCAAAAATCCATAAATAGTAGAATATACACATGTATATTTATATATATATATATACACATGTATACATATGGTTATGTTTTATATATGTAAAATAACTGCAAAAACATTTAAATTCCATGAATTAGGGACTGGATTGAAAGGTAAAGTTGTATTCTATAGGAAGGATAGGTATTATAACTTAATGTTGAATTTTACTGACATTAAGTGGTCATCAGAGTTAAGGTATTTGGGGTATGATGAAGAAAAATCTCTGCCCATTAAATTATGACTTTATATAAACAAAAGATATGCCCAATTGCAGAAATGTTGAAATACTCACTTTAGAAGTGATAAAATATGAAGTAATTCAAACTCAGAAGACAAATGAAGAAGGAGCACTGGCCAACTCATTTTGTGAGGTCACAATAACTAGTAACAAAGATTGAAATATATTGAAATAAAATGATATCAGAGACCATAAAAAATTCTTAATCAATTATTAACAATTTGAAGGCAGTACTATAACAAAATAATAATACATAATGACCAAGTAGTACTACATTTGATTAGTTCAACATTTGAAATTTTTCAGTATAATTTACTACATTAAAAGGAGCAAATGAAAGTTATCCTTATAATAGATAGAGAAAAAGTATATGACGAAGTTCATACTTAGCATTTAGCAAACTCTTAGCAAACTAGGAAAATAAAGAACTTTCTCAATTTAATAAAGGGCACTGTCTACAAAAATCCGATAGCAAACATATTTAGTGTTAAAATATTGAGTGCTTTCTCCCTAGCATTTGAAACAAGACATGGGTGATTGATTTCATCATTCTTAATCAGCATTGAACTAGATGTTCTGGTCAGCATAACAAGCAATAAGTTAGGTAAAAAAAGTATAAAGCTGGGAAAAGAAATAAAGCTGTCATTATTTGCCAATGACATGACTGTGGGTTAGAAAACCCTGAGAATCTACTCCCCACCCCAAATCCAACTAAAGCTAATAAATTTAACAAGGTCATAACATACAAGGTTAACATTCAAAGTCAATTGTATTTCTATATACCAGCAATGCGCAATTAGAAAATGAAATTTTAGGTATGTTGTTTACAATAGTTAATAGAATGACTAAATTCTTATAAGTAAAGGTAATAAAAAGTGGTCAAGACCTCTCCATTGGAAACAACAAAATATTGCTGAGAAAAGTACTAAAAAACGCGATGAAAATATAGAACAACATTTATGGGTAGGAAATTAAGATGTCTATAGGTATTTGTAGATACAATGCAATTTCTATTGAATTACTATAATTTCAATGAAAAAATTCTATAAAATTCATTTTCTATTCTATAGAAAATGTTATATAATTTTTATAAATAGTTTTTAATTTCATAAAAATTCCTGCATGTCTTTAAGTTCTGTTAAAAATGGAAGTATGATTTTAACTTTTACATTGTAGGTTGAAGGGTTTAGAATAGCCAAAACAATCCTGAAAAGGAAGTGCCAACTTGGAAGAATTTACTTTTTTTTTTCAAAACATACTGCAAATCTACAACTATTATTTCAATGTAGTACAAAGATATAGATACCAAATGTATCTATAGAATAGAATGGAAAGATTAGAATTAGAATCAAATAAATCAATTAGAATCAAATAATACAGTGAATCAATTTTTGATAAAAAATGCCAAATAAACTTTAGTGTTTACAATGACTATCTGACAAAGTCCTGTATCCAAGAGATAAAAAGAATTCTTATAAGTCAGTGATAAAAAGTAAAAACAACAATGGTCAAGAGATTTTTTTTAAATTATAGGAAAAAGATCTCCGAATGGCTAATATGTACAAGATAATGTACTCAATTATTTTTAGTCATCAGGAAAATGCAAAATAAATCACAATGAGGTACCAGTTCTCACATAACTAGAAGGGTTAAAATCAGGAGATTGAACTTGGTAAAATGGGTCTTGGCTAACTATAGATCAATCAGAACTTTATGCATTGTTGGTGGGACTTTGTCAATCTACTACTTCCTTACTATGCTAAACATCCACCTCTTCTGTGACCAGCAATCTCATGCCTGGTATTTTCCCAAGAGAAATAACAATAAATATTCACAACAAGGATTTATATAAATTCCAAAGCAGCATTATTCATAAAATTCTCAAACTGGAGCAATCCAAATCTGCATCCATATGAAAATGGATTATCAAATCCTGATGTACCCATACAGAGAAGTGCTATACAGAAAAAAAAAGGAAAACTACTGATGTGTTCAATAGTATTAAACGAGTTTCGAAATGTTATATTTAGCCAAATATGTCAGAAACAATAGAGAACCTACTGCATGATTCCATTTGTATTAAGTTTAAAAAGAGGCAAAACTATTGGGGAGATAGAAAGCAGAAAATGACTGCTCCTGGGGTTAGGGGTGGCCATCCTGACTGGAAATAGGTGCAAGGGAATTTTCCAGAGTGGTGGAAGACTTCTGCATCTTGCTTTATATTGTATTTTCTTAGTTTACATACTATTAATATTCACTGAAATATATACTGAGGAGATGTGCACTTAATTTTATGTAAAGTATACTTCAGTATATACATAATATACCTTGATTTTTCCATCCATTCATCCATCCATCATCTATCTATCCCTATCATCTATCTAAATATCTATCATCTATCTTTCTCTCACCTATATATCTCATCATCTATTTAAATATAATTATGCAATCCATTTATATATGTAGACCAGTCTTGACAAAAAGGAATAGGTGTATTTTGAGAGATGTTTAAGTACTATTGACCTGATGAATGATAGCAAACATTTGACAGAAGGCAGATCTCAGTTTAACTTCTACTCTACTTATTAACTCTGTCTGATACAGAAAGTTACGTAAGCTCTTATAATCATATCTTTTCATCTCTAAGTATGAATGTTAATGTCTACTTTCTAGGGTTATTGTGAGGAAGAAGGAAGAACATGTACATAGAATGGGGCTGGGCAGATAGATGCTCAGCGAATGGCGGTCATGGTAGGAGTGGTGTGGGGGTGAAGTTTTAGTAGTTTCCTTTTGTATGTATTCCTCTTCCTGGGATATCCTTATCCTCAGCCTTTCTCATTTCCTAGTGGTTTTCCACTCATTGAATTGCAACTCAAATAGTTTTTCTTCTATTCTGCCTTCAGGCTCAGTTTCTTCTGCACACTCAGATTTTGCACACTTAATTAGAACACACTTCCAATCACATTGTCTCTTGATATTGTTTTACCCATGTTTTCTTATGTGAGCATCTGCATTTCAGGGATTGTGACATCTCTTTGCCCCGTACATTGCTCATTTTGTACATTGCTCATTGTCGTATGTATTTGTGAAATAGATGAATTAAGAAATCCTACATATGTTTCCTGGTATTGGCTACGTCACTATGGCTATGCGAGGTTGTCTAAAGTGATCTAAGCTGTTCCATATTCTGTTCTATCCTTTCTCCATTTACATTTCATCACATACCTGAGAACAAAATTCCTGCAATTGTCCTCTTTAAGCATTTGTATGGATATAAAACAGCATGTATCGATATTACATTAATTCCTTAATTAAGCATACTTCAGCTATTTTTCTTCATTGAGAAGAAATAGACAAATTCCTTTTAAGGGTATATTTTACTCCATGGTGCAGGGAAGGTAAATATGTCAGTAATTTTGGAAACTTTTTACACCTACATTGGCAACCACAAATCATTCTAATAGGTAATGTTTCTTTCAAGAATTCTTTTAAAAGGTGAATTCAACATTGCTTTCATGACAATTAGTAGGGCAGAATTCCAAACATGTGAGAGAAAAATTTCAACAAAACTGAGTCAGAGACGTTTGTTAGTTCTAGGGTGGCTAGATAATTGTTACTGCTTCCCAATGATATTCATTTTCTTCATTCTTTCTATTTGAGCATAAAGTCTCAGACATTTCCTATAAAACAATTTCCTTAATCTGTAAAGAAAACAGGCACATCCCTGTTTTCATCCGTTTCCTTATACAGCACCCATGCATCATTACCACTCAAATATGTACTAAATACAGAATCATAAGGAGGAGAAACATTCCCGCCTTTTGGCAGAGTAGGGAGCAGTTAGGAGTAGGTAAAAATGCTTACAAGGGGTCATGTTTGATTGTTTCATTACATGATCCCGTATAGATTGAGAAGATACAGTGTGTTTCACTGTCTCCTTCTTTAAGGAGTTGGGAGCATATTACACTGTTCTTCTAAGGTCCTTCAAAGAAAGAGAGGGAGGTGTCATTTGCAAATCGCAGATATGAAGATATTTTTCCAAACTAAGATAGTGCTTGATTCCGTAACTACAATGGAACCTGTCTGAGGAGCACCCAGGTTTGTGGTAAATTGGCAGTTCGCTCACTATGTATGTAGCCCATAACACTGTGAAGTGATAGCACGTTTTTACAAAATTAAATGTGTAGACAAGTTTCATAAAAAATGAAAATGCTTAAGATGAAGGTACATTTATAAATTAAAAGTGTCAGGATCTGTCTGTGTTATCATTCTAGAGTCGCTTGCATGACTTGTCCCCTGTGTTCGAAATGAGCAGGTCAGTTGGCTCATAGACCGAGGATGCTGTAACTGACACGCAGCACTCTTTGAAAATCCTGTGGCAACTCCTCGGTTTAATTGAAAACTATTTCATAGAGGGCCTCTATGAAACATTATACCTATAAAATTCTTCTGACCTTTAACCTTTTCTTTGCTGAAGTGAAATTTCCCTCCTTCAGGGAATGGCATCAATGAGCTGACATAAACTCTACTGCTCTAGATTGCTCTGCTCTGGGAATTTTTTATCCATATAAATCAGATAACCAGCATTTTTAAATTTTATCTTATTTTCATTTTATTTTATTGGTCACTGTGTAGGTTATGTGAAGATGAGTGTGTCAGGGTCACCGGGAAAGGGTAACTGAGAATGTTTAGAAATAGCAACCATGAGCTAACATGAGAATTTAACAGAGGGGAAGAAAATTTAACTGTTAATTAATAGGCACAAAGGACCCAGGAGCTCCACTGAAGTGCACTTGTGATTCTGCGCCGAAGTTGTCACACTGTGGATTTCCTCCTGTGGGTCCTTGGTTTTAGCTCCTCAGATTCCAGAAGAAGAAAAATATTATACTTCTGAATATAGAGAAGCACATGACTATAATTAGAGAGTGGTGATTACTTTTAATAAAAAGTATAAGTCAGAGAACTCTAGGGAGCTTTAAATTTCCAGATTAATTTCATTAGCTTCATTGATTCAAACTTACTGAAAGACAGAGCATCCCAAGTAAGGAAGGCACCTTGAAGCCACATGGGAAGGCTTACCAGCTCACACCCAACCTGGGGAATTATATATGACCTACTCCCATTTCCCGTGCTGTTTCAACTAGAGACAGAGTTCTTCCTCTTAGTCTAAAACAGGCACAGAGCTTGATTGGCCACTATGAGGTAGCTAGCTTTCACCCAGGACAATTACCCAACAAGCTCTCACTAAGCACATAATTGCTGATCATGATGCTTTTTTTATTAGTTGGTCTGAAATTTTAAGTAGTTTAGGATTTTTGAGGGTGATTAAAGAGACAGCGGCAAACTTTCCCCTCAAAATCCATATTAATCACTCGAGTGACAGCAGGTCAGGCTCAGAAGCAGTTAGATATTTGGACATCTGTCTTTAGGGGAAGTTACACTTTTTTGTCTCCTCTGGAAGAAGGAAGGAAGAGCAAGAGCATATGCAGGAATAAAGATGGGACAGAGGCGGCAGCCCTGTGGTGTGAGCACAGGTATATTCAGGCACCATAATGGCACAGAGTTCTGCACTGCTCAGATCAGCTTTCCTCACCCTTCACCTTGTTTTATGTTTAAGTATTATTTCTTTCTATTGGTTAAACAAACACAATGTTCAGAAATCTAGAAGACTCAAGAATATCAGGGAAAAGAGTAGCTATGAAGCACTGAGTAGAAGAGAATTCAGTTTGAACTTTGTTCCATATTGACTGCTTGTTATTTTGAAGAATATGGAAGAACGTGAGGTAGGGTAGGCTCTGGAAGAACCCAGGTCCATGGCTTTGTGGGAGGGATTGTGTGGAACATGGTGTTCATAGCTGGAGTGTCTGGAAAAGGCTGACTTCCTAGACAAATAAACCCCCCCAAAAAAAGATGGTCAACACTAATGGAAATTCTGAGAGATCTATTTCCCAAGGTGGACTCACCTGTAGTGCTCCAATTAGTCAGACTTACTGGAAGAAAAGGACTTCATAAGCTTCCTATCAAAGTGAGGAGGAATAACAGCATTGGAGGTAGTGGGTGGAGTTAGCCTTGGGTCAGGCTCAAGCTAAAGCATAAAATCTGGAATAAGTAAGTCAGATAAACAGGCAAATGAGTCAAATTTTCTGAAAGCTGCAGAGGAGAACAGAGATTAAGGCACATTTGAGGGACTGGTGGAGGACCTAACAGGAGACGAATACTCAGGTATAGATCTACAATGTAATAGGAAGCCAAATATAATATATTAAGGGAAATGGCATTACAAAAATTGCCAAAGGCCACTTGGGTTGATAGCGATTTCAAAAGCATCATCTTAGGGAGAAGAACATGTTACCTGCTCCCTAAAGTTACATACTTTTTCTTTTTTGGGAGTTGTAATATAGCTTGAAGAACATTGGGACAGCTACTCTGTGAAATCAGGGTATGATGAAATGATTTCGTAGAGGGATTTTATTCATATGACTTTCGAACCTGTCTCAGGTGAGTGTAGTAAGCCCTGGCTATCTGGGGTTTCCTTCTGTCATCCTCCGAACAAATTTTTCAACCCATTCTGGTCAGAGGATAACTTTCATGGGCAAGGAACCCTGGCTGTTTGCTTTAAGGCAAAGAAAGATTCTTGTGCTTTTGATAAGAGTTTGGAACCGAAGTAGCTCAAAATATGTTATCTGTGGTTCAAAGAGTTTTGGCAGACTTTTTAAGGATCTGTTCATATTACAAAGCCTTTCCCGGTAGTTGTGAAAGACATCTTGAAAATTTCACTTTTGATTCTGTGCCATCCAAGAGGTGTTCAGTGTTTCCTTCAAAACTAGCTGGATAAACGTATTTTGCCTACAAAACTGCACTCTACTCCTGGCTCTTTTTGGAGATTCACACTTACCAGGGTCTGACCTGAGAGACTGTGTAACTATAAGACATCGGTATCTATTAGGCAGGGAAAAAAATAAAACAAAACAAAAAAAGCCTGTAGTTGTTTTAATACATTGTGGCTGAAAAAATTCACATAAAATGATAAAATTACTGCTCAGTGTAAGGCATTTTGTAAGATGTAAAAAACCATAAACCATAGTCCCTGCCTTTAATTTCCTTACAACCTAGTTATAAAGGCAGTCTATTTACACTGAGAAAGACACTCAAACTAAGTGGTTACCCTAAATGGCAAATGAATGATGCAAATCATAAGAAGCACTTAAACTCTTTGGACAAGGAGGAGGTCACCGAGGCTGGAATGTTCAGAGGAAGAAGCAAGGAAGAAGCTGAACAGAGTTGGTTTTACCAAATGGGTAATATGGGTAATAATTGAGCAATATTTGGTAATATGATAGTATTTGAATAGAGAAAAGAGAGAAAGATACTCTAAATCAGCCCTGGAGTGGGAATATTGTGTGATAATGGTCAAAGACTAGGTGGAACAGAGTCTCTTTTAAGAAGCAAAGGTAAGGAGGGAAGAAATGATTCTGAGATCTTTCAAATGTATAGCCTCCTTAAAGGGTGAGGAATTATGAAGAGTAGTTATCTCACTTGGTTATAAACCCTTGGGTCTGTGAGAAGTAGAGAGACCCTGAAGGATTTTTAGCAAGAGCATGATTTGAATAGTTTCATGAGGAGTCAGGATCCCAGGAGGGTTATTGTTCAGGAGAACTGTTACAAGGCCAGTGAGGCTATAATTCCGATGTCATAGTACAATGACCTGACAAATTGCCATGAATTGTTTTCCCTCTACTATTCTATTGTCAATAATAAATTTTGGAGGGATCCAAACCGCGCATCTTCTTCTAGTTTCTGCTCTCTTCATTTAACTTCCTTTAAAAAATATTGAGGTAGTTTTGATATACAAAAGGACATAACCTTACATGTGTAGTTTCATCATTCATCAAATAATGTCAGCATACAATGTCCACCACCAACTTGCCAAAAGTCCTTCACTTCTGTCCATTGGACACCCACTACAACTTGCTCCCACCCCCAACCCTTTTCTCTAAAGTTAATCTAAGCTCTCTTGTGTATTTCCAAGGTTTTTTTTTTAAATTTTGTTTGTTCCTTTGTTTTGCTTATATTCCAAATTGGCATAAGATCATCCAGTATTTGTCTTTATCTTTCTAACCTATTTCACTTAGCGTAACACCCTCTAGTTGCATTCATGTTGTCTAAAATGATAGGCTCCATCTTTTTTGGAGCTGTGTCGTATTCCATTATACATATATGCGTATGCGTATACCATTATATATATCTTCTTTATCCAATTATATGATGATAGGCACTTAGGCAGTTTCCAATTCTTGGCCATTGAAAATTATGCTGTATTAAACATGGGAGGTAGGTACATATATTTCTATGAATTATTGTTTTGTGGTTTTGTAAATATCCAGAGTAGAATGATGGGCTCATGTGATATTTTGAGTCTTATTTTTTGAGGAATCATCATAATGCTTCCCATTAAGACTGCACAAATTTACACTCCCACCAACGGTGTAAAAGGGTACCCTTTTGCTCAGCATGTTGCTAACATTTGTTATTTTCAGTCTTTTGGATAATAGTCTTTCTCACATGTGTGAGGTGATATCTCTTTGTTTTGATTTGCATTTCCCTAGCAACAAGCAAGAAAGAACATATTTTCATGTTCCTATTGGCCATCTGTGTGTCTTTTTTGGAGAAATGTCTATTCAATTCTTCTGTCCATTTGTGATTGGGTTGTTTGTTTTTCTGTTGTTGAGTTTTACATTTTCTTTATGTATTTTGGATCATAAACACTTGTTCAATGTACCCTGTGCAAATGCATTCTCTCAGTCATTGCATTATTTTTTTATTTTGATGATAGTTTGGGTTTTTTTGCTATGCAGAAGTTTTTTAGCTTTACATAATCCAATTTGTTTATTTTTGCTTTTGTTTCCCTTTCTGCTGCAGTTGACTTCTCTGGAGTCAATCTCATGAACACATGGCCTAATTTTCTTCCAAGTATTTCATGGTTTCTAGTTTTACATTTATGTCTCCAATCCATTTTGAATTATTTTGTGTGTGGTATTAGAAAGTGGTTTAGATTCATTATTTTACTTATGGCTGTCCAGTTTTGCCAACACCATTTGTTGAAAAGGCCTTTCTTTCTCCATCATATGTTTTTGGTTCCCGTATCATAAATTAACTGGCCATATATGAGTGACTCTATTTCTGGTGATTCAGTTCTATTCCACTGATTTGTCTCTATTTTTATTCCAGTATCATGCAGTTTTAATTCATTATCACTTTGTAGCATAGCTCAAGATACCTACATTTTTGTTCTTTATTCTTATGTTTGTTCTACCTGTTTGGAGGCTTTTGTGATTCCATAAAGTTTTTAAAATTTTTTTCTATTTCCTTGAAAAATACCAGTGAAATTTTGATGGGGACTACATTAGAACTATATAATGACAAGTAAAATGGTCTGTTTCACAATGTTAATTCTTCCCAACCTTGAGCATGGAATATATTTTCATCTCTTTGTATCTACCTCTATTTCTTAAAAAGAAAAACAAAATAAAAACCTCACAGTTCTCATTGCACAGATCTTTCATCTCTTCTGTTAGGTATATCTCAAGATATTTAATTCTATTTTTTTCTGTGATAAATGGGATAATTTTCTTGATTTCATTCTCATATTGTTTGCATATAAATGCAATAGTTTTTTATATTGCTTTTGTTGCATACCATGTTACCATAATCATTCATTAATTTTAGTTTTTTTTTGATGGAGTCTTTAGTGTTTTATGTCATCTTCAAGTAGTGGTGTTTTTACTTCCTTTCCAATTTGAATTTCTTTTTATTTCTTCTTGTCTAATTGCTCTGACTAGGATGTGTATTATGATGTTAAAAGACAGTGTGAGAACGGAAAGCCTTGTCTCACTCCTGATTTTAGGGGAAATACTTTCAGTTTTTCACCTTTGAGTATGATGCTGACTGAATTTGTCATATATGACTTTTATTATGTTGAGGAATTTTCTTTCCATCCCAATTTTCTGTAGAGTTTTTATTATAAATGGATGCTGAATCTTATCAAATGCTTTCTCTGTATCTTTGGATGTGATCACATGATTTTTTTCCCTTGTTCTTGTTGATATGGTATTTACATTAATTTTTACATATGATTAATATTTTGCATATGTTGACTGTCCTTGCATCTGGGATAAATACTACTTCTTCATGGTGAATAATCATTTTTATGTATTTTTGGATTGGTTTACTAATAATTTGGTAAGGATTTTTGTATTTAACTTTATCATAGATATTAGTCTGTAGTTTTTCTTTCTTAGTGACATCCTTATCTGCTTTGGTATCAGTATAATGTTGACCTCATAGGAAGTATTTGGAAGTGTTCTCTGTTCTTAAAATTTTTGGAAGAGTTTGAGAAGACTGACTATTAATTTCTCTCTGAAGGTTTGGTAAAACTCACTAGTAAAGCCCATCCATCTTCCTTTTAATTCTCCCTTTCAATTTTCATTTTCCAGTTGGCTTCTCAACAGGCCCCTCTATGATCTAAATTTCCTTTCTCTAGGTCTGGGAACCTAGGGGATAACAGTGCACCTTGGTGGGTAGAATGTCATGTCAAACCCTCTACAGATCAGAAATTAGGAAAAAGATATTTTAAAAGTATGACAACCTAAATAATGTGATGGGAATTTGAGTACTAGTTGCAATGGTGAAATGGAAATTAAACATGCTGATTACAAATTATTGCATCCTTTACTTTTAGTAATTTAATTTTCTGATATATACGTTTGCAGGTTGATTAGATTATTACTGTGCTCACTCAATTTTTATTTTCATTTTGAAATGAAATGCTGTTTTGTTTTGCTTTCCTTGTGTTTATTTTTATAATTGGCCTCCATATATGCCATTTGATACTGTGGTCCTTTTTTCATGATAGGGTATTTCTTTTCGAAGTATATTGATTTAAACTAAAAATTAGTCAACTTAGAGAAACTATTAAATGATGGCGCACAGCACATAGTATGTGGTTATGCCAAAATTTTTACTGACTGCAGTTTATGAAATAAACTGAATAGCTAGGTTTTACCTCCCATTTGCTATTTAAAATGATGAAAATTGACCTGCCTTTCATTATGCCATAAGAATGTATATGCCCCAAGTGCAAGAAACTGATAAGAATCTGATAAATCTGGTTGGAACTATGTGTCTCACCATCTGTATATTCTGTAAACAATTTAAGGCCATGGATCTAATATCAATGATGTTTTTGTCTGTAGTAGCTAATACAAGAATTGGGTTCACTAAGCCCTTAATACATTTTTGCTAAATAAATGTATCAGCAGTTTTGCATTACATTAAGTGTAAGTCTAGAAAACCAAGGTGTCTAACTTTTCAGATATTTCAGGTGTGAGAAACCTTGGGTGCATCAGCAAGTTGAATGGTTTGAATTCCTGAACTTTCTGGAACAGATGTAAGAAACTGTGAATAAAGGCCAAAATTAAAGCTACCTAGAGGATTGAACCTGTCCAATTCTTATGTTGCTAACTTTTTTTTTTTTTTTTTTTTTCTTCTTCTTGTAGAAGAAAAAGGTTTTTGAAAAAGAGGCATTACTGGTTCTTAGTTACTACTGGAAAAAATATCACACCAAGTCCTGGATGAGAGCCACAATTTCCAGTGGAAATACTGACTTGTAGCACCATGGCCTATTGTAAAATCTAGTGAAATGTGCATAAAAATCTTGCATCTGGTTTGAGATTTATCTTTGCTACATAGTCAGTCTGTCTGCATTTTTTACTCTGAGATGGTTGTTCATCTAGGGGGGAGGGGCTAGCTCAAAGGGAAAAATAATTTGGAAAAAAATGTAGAGAATGGAATTTTCTTTTGCTATCACAATGGCTTATTTTAAACATTCTTTTCTGAACCAGGTGGGAAAAGATAAGGTAAATAAGAGTTTATTGTAATGACTTTCAGGTTATAGTTGTAGCTTTTGGGGACAATATTACTTGCCCTTCTCACCATGGAATTCTTTACATACCCTTTTAGTATGAAACAAATGACTTATATACCAAGGGTACTCTAAGAAAGAACTTTGCTGAACCCATTGCCTTTCTTGTTATGACACCATTTAAAACATGATTTATTATTTCTCGGGGTCTCTATATGAAGCTCCAAAATAGAGTTCAAGTGAAGACTTGGAGAAGCTTTGTTAATTTTGAGGACCTGGTTTGGTTTCTCTCTGTTATGTTTTCTACATTCACTCATAGTCCAATTAATCAATATAAAGCTTTTATGACCTGCACAGAGGTAGTTTGTTTTTTACCTCGTATTGACACTCTAAACTAATTGAATGTTCTGTACTCTGATCTTTTACTTGCCATTTTACCACCTTATAATGTATATCCCTGGTTAGCTACTACATATGTTTTGTGGAATGAAGAAAGGTATCTATTGTGTTTGAGTTTGGCATTCAAATTAAAGATTATTTCCTTATTCAGATAAAGAATGCTGGAATAATTTAAGAAATGCATGTATTTCTCTTATTAAAATAATAGTTGAGTATGTATGCTTGACTCAGCTGTGAGGCTGATGACAGTGTGTTTGGAATAGCCCAACTAAATGTCAAAGAGAATGTACTTTATGTCTTTCTCTTTTATTTAGGAAGTGAACTTGTTATGGGAATGGGGGTAGTTCTAGTTTGGTTAGAAATACCAAGCTTGGAAATACTCCTTGAAAATATCAGCTATGGAACGAGATGCTCAAGGAGTCTCCTTATCTGTGTCAACTACATCAATAAGGATTCAGGATTCAGAGACTCCCAGGTGATAGTGCAATTATAATATTTACCCTGGTGTCATAAGTACATCACATCTCTTCTTTTTCTGCTTACTCTTGTCCATGTCTTCTCTTTCTTTTCCCTCTCCTTCTAATATATTTTGAATCTCCGTTTTTTGCTTCAGATTTCAAATTTCTTTATTAGTATTCTGTTGTTGCTCTAACAATGACCATACACTTAAAGGCTTAAAGCAACACATATTTATTATCTTGTAGTTCTGTAGGTACACTTAAAGGCTTAAAGCAACACATATTTATTATCTTGTAGTTCTGTAGGTAGAAATCTGGCATGCCTCACTGGGCTTAAATCAGAATGCCAGCTGGGTTGTATTCCTTGCTGGAGATTCTAGAAAGTGAATCAATTTTTTTGTTTTTCCAGCTTTAGAGGTCGCCCACATTTCTTGGCTTCTGCCACCTTTATTATGTCTTCAAACCCAGTAATATAGTATCTCTCTTCCATCCTTGTGGTTATATTGGGTCCAGTCAGAAATCTAAGATAAGCTTCCTATTTAATGTCAGCTGATTAACACCTTTAATTCCATATGAAACTTTGATTTGACATGTAACTTAACATAGTCACAGGTTCTGGGATATGGGCATCTTTGGAAGAACTGAGATTATTTCACTTACCACAAATTATAAATTAGTATCAATATTATTCAGGATTAAGGTTTAATGTTTCTGATTTTGTTCTAAAATATCTACTTTCCTACTGATTAGTCTGGCACTGGATTGAGTGAGAAGCATATGATTTACATGATTCCTCTCTTCTCTCCAGTTTCTGATGAGTCTTTAAGCCATCGCTGACTTCCACTAGGAGTATATTCCTGGGCCTAAAGACTGAGACTTGTAGCTGATGTGTTGGGTTGCATAGTCACTATGAAGGAGCTTAAGACAAACTGCCTATGTGAAAAATGCTGCTATACACATTGGTATGCAAATATCTGTTCAAGCTTCTGCTTTCAGTTATTTGAGATATAGTAGTATGTAATGAAATTGCTACATCTTAAGGCAACCATATTTCACTTTTTGAAGTCATTAAACTGTTTTCTATAAAGACTGTACCATTTTTACATTTCTGCTAGCAATGTACAAAGATTCCATTTTTTCTACATCTTTATCAACACTTACTTGTATCTATTAAAAATATTGCCATCTTAATGTGTGTGAAGTGGTCTCCTAGTATGATTTTTATTTGCATTTTTCTAATGGCTAATGATATTAAGAATATTTTCATGTGATTAATGGACATTTGCATATCTTCTTTGGAGAAATGTCTAGTTAAGTTCTTTGTTCATTTTTGAATTGAGTTGTTGGGTTTTCTTGATGTTGAATGGTATGATTTTTTAAATTAGTTCTTTATCAAATACATAATTTGCAAATATTTCTAACTTTCTATAGGTTGCCTTGATAGTGTCTTTTGATGTACAAAAACTTTTAGTTTTAGTGAAATGAAATTTATCTATTTTTTTCTTTTTCCCTCTACTTTTGTTGTCATATCCAAGATACATTGACAAATTCAATGTCACGTAACTTACTCTCATATTTTCTTCTAAGAATTTTCTCATTTCTGTTCTGACGTTTAGGTGTTTGATCCATTTTGAGTTAATTTTGGCATATGATATAAAGGTGGAAGCTTTTAAAAGGAATATTTTAACTTCAGGTTGAATGACTGTGAAAGTACCGTAGACTCATTTTATAGTCAAAAACAATGAAGAAAAAGGAAAGTGAGTTATTAGTTCAAATTTAGGGGGTCAGGGGAGTTAGAATCCAGACTTTAGAATTCCTTGTCAGATTTTCTATTTTTCAGGCTATGCCAGAATTCCCAGATAGAAACAAAGTTCCAATGACAGTTAATTTCTCTGTGAATAACTGTGTCAGTACTTTGCATTAGACATGATAAAGAACTCTCTTCAGTTTACTTGAGATATGGTAATAAATTAAATGCTTCTTTAATACATCATGCTTCCTGCTGATGAATTCTTGATGACTTTTATTCAAATATCTTTACTCCTCAACAAGTTGTTAAAAACATTACATCCAAACTGATTAATGTTAGTTCATTTTCTTAATCTTTGATTAATCTTTTATTAATCTTAAAATTGAAAATGGGTTAAAGCTGTCTACTTGACATTTCCTCTAGAAAATCTCATCATTTCAAACTCAATATATCAAAATAAAACCTCAAGCTTATTCTCAGGCCCTATTCTTTCCTATGTTCTCTGGTCAATGAGAGACATCACCCTCACCCAAGTACACACCAGGGATCCTGAGAGTCATCTTTAACATCTCCCTCTCTTAAAACCATCATCAAATCTTATTCTACATTTTATCTGCTAAATATCTTTATATCTTCCTTTTTTTTCATTTTTACTCCTCACACAAAATTAATCTGGTCTGTTTTCTCTCACCTGGACCATAAAAGTAATTTCTTAATCTGCCTCCTTGTATCTACAGTGGGACTAGAGATTTCCATATGGTGATCTTTTGCAAAAAATTCCCTTTGCTGACATTCTGAGTAGATTGCACCCCTTATTATATATTCTCACAATGATAATACCTTTATTTTCACCTATAATAGTTGAAATTTTAAAATCAACTGTATGAAGTATATCAATTTTATATGTAGATTAATTTTAACAAATGTAAACACCCTTTAATTATGATCACCATCAAGAGATAGAACATTTACTCTACTCTATATTTTCCTCATAACATTTGCTATTGTATCTCACCACTCCCACAAAAATTACTAATATGCTTGATGTAGCTATAGATTAGTTTTGACTTTGTAGGACTTAATATTAATAGAATTATATAGACTTTCCCTTTGGTTTCTTTTGTTCAGCATAGTGCTTTTGAAGGTCATTCAATTTGTGGTGTCTATCAGTAGTGCATTTATTCATCTTCCTGAGCAGTATTCCACTGTGTAGATATATCATAATCTATAAATTTACCTGACTTATTTTCAAGTTTGAATTAATGCAAATAAGGCACTAAGAGCATCTGTACACAATTTTTGTGTGCTCAGGTGTTTTATTTTTCATAGAAAAATACTTAGGAGTGGGATTATTAATTTCAACATAAATTGAAAAACTATTTTTCAAAGTTTTTGTACCATTTGTATTCCCCACCAACAATGTATGACATTGACCTATGTCCTCATCAATACTTTTCATTGTTATTGTATTTAAAGTTTCATCATTCTAATGGATTTGTGGTGGTATCTCATGATTTAATTTGCTTGTCTCTTGATGATGAATGAAGCCAAACATTTTTTCATGAACTTTTGGCCATTTAATATCTTCTTTTGTATTTGTTACATTGTTACATGCTTAAAAAGTTGAATTGTCTTCTTAAGTTAAAAAAATATTACCTACATTCTGGAAATAATTCATTTGTCCGATATCAAATTATAAACACTCACTTTCACTCTGGGCTGGCCTATGTATATTCTTCATGGTGTCTGTTATAAGGAAAGATTATTTAATTTTGAGGAAGCCTGATTTACCAATGGTTCTTTTATATCTTCTTTAATCCTACCTGATAAAACTTTGCCTATTTCATGTTGTATATTCTTTTTTATACTGTTGTTTCTTCTAGAAGTTTAAAAGATTTAACTTTTAATTTTGAGCTGGGGTGTGGGTGTGTGTGTGATGTAAAATAAGGGGTGAAATTCATTTTTTTTCATACAGGTAACAATTTTTTTAATACAATTTGTTAAAAAATTATTTGTCTACTGAATTTCATTAACTGGGTAAAAAATCAAATGGTGATAACAATGCAAGTTTTCAGTTGACTGAATGGTGCTCAATGTTGAATGTGTCTATCTTTATGCCAATACCTCTTTGTCCTGATCACTATTGCTTTATTTTATGAAATTTTATGAAATCCTGTGGATAAAATATATGATTCCTGCAAATTTGTCCTTTTCCACAAATGCTTTTGGTTTTTCTGTATTGTTTTCATCCTGCTAGGATCTACTATTTGGGGTAGCATTGATACTGTGGGTCAATTTGGGGTGAAGGGACAGCTCGAAAATGTTGACTTTAAACTGTGAAACTAGCATATTTTTCCTTTTACACAGATCTTTATTTGCCTAAGCAAAACTATGTCTTATTCATGCTTTAAAAATATATCCCTGTTTGCTTTTTTTAACATCGTTTAATTTCTAAGATTTAAGAATACAATAGATATCAATCATATGTATCTTTTATCCTTGTTAAATTTTCTTATTTCTAATATTTGAAATAGATTTTCAGAATTATTTTCTGTATCTGATTATGTCATCTGAAAATAGTTGGAGTGTTATTTCTTCCTTTCTGATTTGCTTCCTATTTATATCTCTTTCCTGCACCAGTTAACTGTCTAGTTCTGCCAGGGTAATATTGAGTAGAGGTTTTGAGAGTGGAAATTCACATCTTCCTGATCTGAGGAGGAAAGCACTCAGTCTTTCACCACTAAGTATGATACTAGTTCTATGTTTTTCATAGATGCCATTTTTGAGTTGCGGAAGATCACTTTTGTTTCTAGTTTTCTGAGAAGGTTATTATTTTTTTAATCATAGGTGAAGTAAGATTTTGTCAACTGCCTTTTTCTGCTTCTATTGAGATGATCATATCTTTTTGTATTCTTTTATTTTTGTTAGTGTGATGAATTAAATCTGTGGACTTTGTAATTTTTCTGGACTTGAAAAGGAAAAGAGCTTGACTACTGCTTTTTTCAGTGAAAAATGATTTATCTAATTTGAGTTAGTTTTTTGGATATTATGTTTTGTTAGTGAAATGATATTTTTGAGATTTGAAACTGATTAAGGTAGCATCCTGGCTCTACCATGTATTAGTTAGATGACGGTGGGTAAATTATTTAATCACTGCGAGACTTAATTACATATCTACTTTCTATATTTTTTGTGAAAATAAATGGTATAAAGCTCATAGCATCTAGAACCTTAAGTGACACATGAAAACTTACATCTATTGAGTGCTTACTATGTTCCAGACACTGTTCTAAGGATTGCACATATATTATTTTGTCTATATATATATAGATAAATCAGTAATAGTAGAGGTGATATTATTTGCATTTTCACAGATGAGGAACTAGGGCACAGAGATGTTCTGTAACTTGCCCAAGTTCCAAAGCTGACACAGAGTAAATAAGAGAATATACTGCACAAACTGGCTCCAGAGTTCACAATCCCTGCATGATGGCCTCTTTATGCACAACATATGCTATATATTATCTTCCTTATGTAAATAACATTAACTATTGTTAATTCTTCATTACTTCTTCAAAGTAGATATTGTGATATTTTGCACTGCTTCATTAACAGGGAGAGGGGAGTGAACTTGGAGTATGGGGACATATTTTTGCGAAAATTCTATAGTTTTGTTTTAGGTGATGAGAGATTGAATGATATTCTTTAAAACATCTTAATGTTACTTTAATTTTTTTCCCTATAGACAGACCACAAAAAAAGTTAGTGTATCGATTGTACTGTTTCTGAATTTGCATTAACTCAGATATTTGTGTTATTTTTAAAGAAACTACATTCATTGATCTATCTACAAAAAATGAAGACTTTCTTCATGTTCACAAAGCTGTGTATTTAAAATATATTTATTATTTTTGTAATCATCTTTTAAAAAGTATATACATAAAGAACTAGTGATCATCTTAAGTATTAGCATTAAGAGGCCATAGTCTTTGAAGCAAGTTTTATAGCCATTTGATTGCTTAAAGAAAGATATATATCTTTCAATTAATCTATAACAATTCTCCTACTTAACTTATTATTATATATTACACTATGTTGTGTTTTATACTCTGATTTCTTTCTAATACTCATAGGCTTTCCCTACTGTGCCTATGAAGGATGAAACTTTTCTAGATAATTGAACTGAAAAAGTCCCCTTAGGAGACTTTGTAACCCATTTCTCATTTTCTCAGAGCCCTATCGATAGTCAACAGAACACACATGTGCCACACTCTTCTATGGGCAAATCTTTATTTCCAATTCTATTGTCATGTTTTAAAATTTTGTCCATGTTATCTTTCTTGAAAATTATTAAAATTGTATACTAGTGTGTGCTGGGTAAATGCTATTTTGTTTCAAGATTTTTTTCTGCATTATCATCCAATTGATATGAATTGTTAGTTGTTGAATTAACTTACTTTCAAGGGAGTTATTGAAGTAGCATTCTTTTCAATTAATCTTTGTGTCTTTTTTATGCTCTTTTTTTGTTTTTTAAAAAAGGTATTTCCAAATCCAAATCATTTTCATTTTTCTGGGTAATATAGAGCATCAATTTGGCATGAATGAACAAAAAAGATAATAGTTAATAGCATTGCAGTCATTAATAATTTCACATTTTAAAGCAAATTTTGCAGAATGCCTTCTGTATTAAATGACACAGAGACATCTGTGCTTTAATAGCAAGGTAAGACACAACTCCTTGCCTATTTGATTTTAATTCACCTCTGCCACTGACCAGCTATCAGATATTGACAAAGCTCTGAACTTCTCTGAGCCAAAGTTTCTTAGTCTGTTAAATTAAGATGTATGAGTAGATAGTCTCCAAGATAGCATTTCACTTTAAAATGCCATCCATCTCTGATTACAATTGAACTCTTGGAGACAGCAGGTTTCACTAATCAGACCTAACTCTAGGTCACTGAAAAGACACTAAATTCATTGTTTAGAAAAATGTTTGCTACAATATGCCAAACAGAGTAAGTAAATAAAGAAGAGGTTTCAGCCTCCAATAATGATTTTTATTGTTGTGGGATATTTAAGTAATTTAAAGTAATTCAATAAAAAATTTTAGTCCTATAGTGTTTTGTTTTTAATCTCTAAGCTTTTTCTAAAGGCAATCCAAACATTTTAGTAAATAAATATGTCTAGAAGAATGATAGATTTGTGAATAATTATTTATGTGCAGAGACTAGAAATGCAAGAAAAGATGAAATAAAGTGTCTATAATTGTTGACTTTCATGCCTACATGATTAGGAGCTCCATTGCAGTGCACGAACATTAGAAAAATGAAGACTGTGAAGATTATGTGGATATATTAAAGATATTTTCCTAATTCAGAGCATTACTGTAATTTGCATAGTAACTCACAAGGCACACCTTGCACTGGACAAATAAGGAAAAATCAATAGAATTTTAAAGAACACCAGTGTCCAATGTGTCCCCGGGGATCTTCAAGGAGGAAGGGAAAATGGACAACTGCTGAGAAGGCAGTTCCTGAGGGAAGTGGGAGGAAGTGAGCCTGATGTGATCTAGTTGAAATTGCAGCCTGTGAGGGACTGTTGTGGGTCTTCAGGGCACTCTGAAGACTTACCATTGAAGTAGGGATGTACAATCATTACTTTCCTTAAAACAATAAAATGACTGGAAAATAGTCACTGCTCTATAATATCAACACTTTAAAGTGTGATAATGAATTCATTAGTCAAAAAAATTATGCCCTGTATTATTTTCTAGTTACATGTGTATTTTAAATGTAGATACTGTTGGATTTTTAAGTGACATGGATCTCCACATTAGTTCTGGTGTTGAATGATGCTAGTTCGAATCCTTACCTAGTTGGTATATATTAACGCCAACAAACCCGAATCTTCCTGTGGGAACTTGGATGGGCTCTGTGGTAAGATGGAGTGGGATGCACAGCAGCTGGAGCCCTGCTTCTTGTTCAGTAATGATCAGTGATAAGTCACTTGACAAAAATATGGTTGAATGTCATTGTTTTTGATGAGCTAAAATGCTAAGAATGTACTTGGGAACTAATTTATAATGTTTTAATAGTATTGCATCCTTCCTTTGTCCTATTTTTCTCCTGCAATTAATTTTAGTGTTGATTCTTTTACTATTTAGGTCACTGTGGATGAATCACAATATAAGGTCTTTCTCATGATTTCTTTCTTGTCCTGACTCTTATGTGCCTGTCATTCTCTCTGCCTGCAGCATTTCCGAATCAGAAAATGATCATAATCCCCTATTCTTGCTTGGAAGTTTCTTCACTGAGATTTTCCAGCATTAGTGGAGGTTTTTAGTAATTCCAGAGTAGCTTGATTACATGACTTCTACTAGCTTCTTCCCAAACAGTAGATTTTATTCATTATTTTTAAATATTCATCGAGTATTTTAAGTATTCATTCTGTCTGCTTTTTATAGTGTCCTGTACTAATCTTTTACTGAATCTATTATACATTTATTATATAGTATATTAATTATATTATTATTATTTCTCTCACTGTATTACAGTTTTGAAAGCGATAATAATATTGCATTTTCCATTGTATCATGGTAATTTACCACTTCACGGAACACACTGGGTACTCCAGAAGTTTTTTTCTTCCTCTGAATTCAATAATAATATTAACCCTTATTTTTGAAAAACGAAAGGTGCGGTTAAAAATGAAGGCAAACAGAGGCAGGCAAGAAGAAAGAGAGTGGAGAAAGAAGCATTGATTTATTTTATACAGTTGTTCATCTTGGTTGTTTACCTCCCCCAGGTCTCAAATCTGGGTCCTTGGGATATATGCAGACTATAGTTGGTGGCCTTATCTGCCACACCACCAGGGTACACCAATAACACTAAGTCTCTTTTTTAACACTTAAATTCTTAGGGTATTGTTTCTTTATTTAACTTACTTTTCGGTGTAAATTTTAAATCACTCACAAAAGCAAATAATACCACACTTCAGTAAATAATGTTAAATTATAGTAATCAATTATCAAACACAAAGTATCTTCTATCAAGCTTTGTTGAGTCTAAAGTGTTCTGCTGATTTACTTTTTCCTATAGTATTTTTCTTACAGATTTTTGATTGTTTTAAAATTTCTATAATTTTATTTAAAAAATATTAGATGCTATTGAAAACCTGGTGTTCTCCTTAATAGTATTTTGCTTCCTCACTCTCCAAAAGGAAACAACTATCTCAATTGATTGTTTAGTATTCCCATGTAGATTTTTAGACTTCTATTCTCTGTTAATATGTTTTTAAATAATACCTAGGATAGTTTTACATATTTATAATAGTATAAAAATAATGTGTTATTTTCTGTACACTTTTCAACTTGATTTTCTCAATCAATGCTACGGTTTTGAAATTAGTCCATGTTGACAGATGTTCTAGTTCTTTTATTTTAATTGCAGAATAACATTCCATTTTGTGAACAAACCCACTTGTATTAATCAATGCCTTTGTGATGGGCATTTAGATTGTCTCCAATATATTTGCTACTGCAAACAATGTGGCAATTAACATTCCTGTACATGTCTCCATTTGTATGTATATAAATGCAATTGTTGGGTCAAAAGGGTATGTACATCTTTGTTTTCTTAGTTATTGCAAAAGTGCTGCTTTATAAACATCAGATTTGCTCTTTTGTCTCTTAACTGTCAAGTATTTATTTATATAATTCCTCTCATATTTGGTTTTATTCCTGCCACCTAATTCTGATTTTTCTTTGTTCCACCATCTCTCATTTTTCCTGCTTCTCACTGTTGGTCAGAAGCTATGTGTGCATTATATTTCTATTACTCTTAAAATTTTAGCACAAGTGTTTGAAATGATAAAATCTAAAGTTAGTTAATAACTGCATCATTTCAGAAGATATGAAGCAATAGATGATCCTATAATACATTAAATCAGATAAGCCTTTCTATCTATATTATTTTCTTGCCATATTTTAGCTCTCAAATTTTTTTTTTTTAATCTATACCGACTAATGATAAATTAGAGGAGTTAAATATATTTGATAATCTCATTATTTCATTTTGAATATTGGTTTTTCTGTTTACAACTTCTTTTTCATGAGCATATTCTTAAATGGATCTTTCGGTGGAGACATGTTAGTAGTGAAATTGTTTCATTTTTTATCTAAAAAAATTTAACTTGTCCTTATTCTTGAATAATTGCTCACCTGGGCACAGAATTCTTGATTAGTGTTACTTTTCTCAGTACTTCAAAGGTACTTATATCTTTTAGTTCTGCTATTGTAAAGTTGCTTGGGCTGCTAGCATAATTTTATTTCTTTGTAGAGACTGCTTTTTCTCTTTCATTATTTTTAAGATTGTTTCTTTGTCTTTGATTTCTATATGTGCATTATAATATGTCTAGCAATAGATTTATTTATCTTTCTTTGAATCCTCCATGATTCCTCAACTCAGGATTTATGATTTTCTGGAATTCTTGAATATGTTTCCTTTTTAATTCTTTCTAATCTCTGGGAAATCTTATGAAGATACATTGGATTTTGTGGCCCCTGACTCATTTCAGGACTCTTTCTTAAATATTGACAGGTAAGAAATATAAATATTAGAAGTTATGAAAAATAGATATAGTGTAAATTCATATACCTAGCACCTAGTTTAAGTTATAAAAATGATAATTGGATAATTGTCTTTGAAAATCTTCATAAACTTCCTATTAATCCCTTCCTCGTGCTAGGTAGCTATAATCCTTCCATGTATATTGCAACAAATATTTTAATCCTTAAACACATTATTGAGTTTTTCAAGGTTTCATACTCTATATAGTCTCTGTTTTGATTTTTATGTCTGACATTACTTAATCCATAATTTTAATGATTTAACTGAAGCTTTTTGTGCTTTCTATTTCTGTTCTCTTATTTCTCATTTATCTATTTGTCCGTTCTTTCCCCAATACCATAATGTTTTAATTAGTGCAACTTTATAGTAAGTTTTGAAGTTGTATAATGTCATTCCATAACTGTGTTCTTTCAAAATGTTGTGTTGGAAATTCTGAGTCTTTTGTGTCTCCATAGAAACATTAGAATGAGTTTGTTGATATCCACAAAATAATTTTCTGGAATTTTTATTCAAATTGCTTTGAAACTATAGGAAAAGTTGGGAAGAACTGACTTATCGACAATAATCTTCCTATTCATAAACATGGAATATCTCTCTATTTATTTAGTGCCTCTGTGATTTTGTTCATCAGAGTTTTGTAGTTTTTCTAATATTAAGTGTGCATAAGTAATTTTGGGGGTGCTAATAGAAATGGTATTGTGTTTTTAATTTCCAAATTCTACTTATTCATGGTTGACATATAGCAAGACACTTAACTTTTCTATATAAACCTTTTTATCTGTCACTGTAATCACTATTAATCTCAGAAAGTTTTAATTTTAAATGTATTTTTCTAGATTTTCTCTGTAGATGTCATATCATCTTTAAACAAAGAGACAGAATGATTATTTCTTTCTAGTTAGTGCAACAGGATAAAAAAGTTTTATTATATGTTTTTATTCCCTTTTAATAATTTTAAGAAGTATTAATAGCAACCACTCTTGTCTTGTCCCTCATTAGAAATTGCCTATGATCAATGTTTCTCCACTATGCATGATGGATTCTGTAGGTTTTATACCTTTGAGATATTACTGATATATAATATTATATTAGCTTTTGGCATACAATATCATTATTTGATATAGGCATATAATCCAAAATTATCTCCACAATGAGTCTTTCTAACATTCAACATCATACATAGTTGTAAATTCTTTTCCTTATTGAGAACTTTTAGGATTTATTCTCTTAGCAATTTTTGAATACACAATAAAGTTTTATTAACCCAAGTCATCATGTTATGAATTATGTCTTAGAATTCATTTGTTTTTTAACTGAAAACTTTCAATCACTTTCATACATTTCATTTATCATCCTTCTTACAAACACCAATCTGTTCTTTTCTATACATTTGTTATTCTTTCAGGTTCCACATATAAGTAAGATCAAATAGTATTTCATTTTGTCTATTGGGTTATTTCACTTAGCATAATATCCTCATTTATCCTGGTCACAAAGGGCATGATTTTTCTTATTCTTTACTTTTGATTATCTACATTTATATCTATATCATCTACATTTATACCTACATCTATACATCTGTATATTTTTATTCATTCAAACTTCAGTGCACACTTAGGTTGTTTCCATGTCTAAGGTATTGTAAGTAATATTTCAATCCACATGGGGACATAGATTTGTTTTGATATAGCATCTTTATTTCTTTTGGCTAAATACTCAGACATGGTATTGCTTGTGGATCATATGGCAGTTCTACATATATGACAAGCCCACAATTAACACCACACTCAATGGTAACAAGCTAAAAGCTTTTTCTTTAAGATCAGGAACAAGACAAGACTTTTCACTTTTATTTGACTTAATGTTAGAAGTTCTAGCCATAACAATTAGACAGAAAAAGAAATAAGGGAATTAAAATCAGAAAGAAGCAAAAATGTCTCTCTATTTAGATGATATATTTTACATAAAAACCCTAAAGACCAAAAACTGTTAAAATAAATAAACTTAGTAAAGTGACTATGCAAAATCAGTATACAAAAATATGTTGTATTTCTATATAGTAATAATAAACTCTTGGAAGGAGAAATTAAGAAAACATACCAATTTATAATTGCATCAAAGACATTAAAATACTTAGGATTAAATTTAACCAAGCAGGTGAACACCTGTGCACTGAAAGCTAGAAGATGTTAATGGAAAAATTTAATAGGAAAATTAATTTAAAAGATACTGTGTTTGTAGATAGGAAGAATTGCTAAAGTATGCGTACTATCTATATGGAACCCAAAAACAAACCTCAAATAGTCAGAGCAATCTTGAAAAAGAAGAGAAAAGTTGAGGGAATCATGCATCATGATTTTAAATTATATTACCAAGCTACAGTAATCCAAAAGTAAAGTATTGGCATAAAAACAAATAAATGGAACAGAATGGGAGGCCTGAAATAAACACATATGTATACATATATATACACACACATACATACAATATATATGTGTACATATATGACCTTTATTATGTGAGATATGTTCCCTTTATGCACAGTTCTCTAATAGATTTTATCATAAATTGATCCTGAATTTTATCAAATGCTTTCTTGCATTTATTGAGGTGATTATATTTATTATGTTGCTAATGTGTTGTAACATTAAGTAATTTGTGAAGTTGAGCCATCTTTGCATTCTAGAGTAAATCCAACTTGATTAGGGCATATGATGTTTTTAATGTGTTGTTGAATTGGTTTGCTAACATTTTGTTGAGGATTTTGTATCCATGTTCATTAGGGATATTAATGTATAATTTTCTTTTTATAGAGTGTGTTTGTCTAACTTTGTTATCAGGATCATGGCAACCTTACAAAATGACTTTGAAAGTGTTCCAACCTGATAATTTTGGGGGAAAGCTTAAGAAGAATTAGTATTATTTCTTCTTTAATTCCTTAACAGAATTCAGCATGAAGTCATCTGCTTCTGGTCTTTTGCTTGTTGGGAAGTTTTGATTACTAATTCAATCACTTTGCTAGTAATTGGTCTGTTCAGACTTTTATTTCTTCATTATTCAATCTTTGTAGGATGGTTGTTTTTAGGAATTGATTAATTTATTTTGGGTTGTTAAATTCTTTGGCATATGATTGGTCATAGTAATCTCATAATCCTTTTCATTTCTGTTCTTTCAGTTTAGCATCTCTCTCATTTCTTATTGATTACTGTTTTTCTTCTGGGTCTAGTTAAAGGGTTATCTATTTTGCTTATCATTTCAAACAAAGCTCTTAATTTCAGTGATCCTTTCTGCTGTTGCTTTAATCTATATTTCATTAATTTCTATGTGATATTTGTTATTTCTTTCTTTCTACTAACTGAATTTTTAAAATGTGTATTTGTCTTCAGTACATCATTTATACATTTAGCTTTTATTTTTCCAAAAATCATTTAAAAAGTTGAATTTCATCAATTGTTTTTTAATTTACTCTGTTGATTCTATATTTCTTCTTTAACATGTTAATATGGCAAGTAGTCTCTATTTTTTAATGCTGAATGTTTCCATTAAAATTCATTTATTCCTAATTTAGTCATGAATTATTTAACCCATAAATTATTTTAAAACATACTTCTCAATCTCTAAGTATATATACATGTAGTGGATACACAATTATAAGTTGACAATAATATTTTCTTAGCACTTTGACAAACTTATTTTTTTTTTCTGCATTCTGTAGTTATTGTTGAAAAGTCAAAATTAGGTTATTTGCTGTTCCATTGTGAATTACCTTTTATTCACTAATATGTGACAGTTTTATCTGTGTGTCTAGGCATACTTTTTTCTTAGATTTTCATGCTTCTTGAACACAAGAACTGGGATCCTTTAGACAGTTTTAGAAAAATTATCAGCTATTGTCTCTATATTTTCTATTATTATTATTCTTTCCCTTCTTCGAATTTCAAGTATATATATGCTATATGTGCTAAAAACTCATGATTCTTTGTGTTTATTAAACTGTTCTTACTATTTTTCTCTTTGTATCTCTGTGCTTTTGATAAAATATACTCATGAGATTTTAATTTATGTAAATGACTGACGACATGGAGAGATGAATAACATTGAAAGAATGTTTTATTGCTAATGACAATTTCTCTCAGAATTAAAGACTTAGCACACCATGCAAAAGATACATTCAAATCGACCAGAATTAGTCAGGATGAAGAAAAAGGCAGGAGTAATGAGAAGACACAAATACGGTCTTTGTTGAGGTTTCCATGGGAAAAATAAGACAAATCAGGGTAGAAAGTTTGTGAATGGCTAGTTTGAATAATTTCTATGGACCCTGGAATATGATGGTTGTCTTTAGGAGTCAGACTCTTGGGTCTGGGTTGATTTAGAATAGAGGAAATAATGGTTTGGTGTGTGAGAGTGAGAAAAATGAGGCTGTTGAAGGTCTGGGCGCAAGATTGTTTGGCTTACAATCTTAATATATGTTTGCAGGTAAATAGTTTGCTATACCTAAGAATCTTTTAACTCTAGGAGGAGAAGTCTATTCCCATCCAGTAAGGTCCTTGAAGATATCAAATATCATTAAGTAAACATGATTAATATAGGACTCCACTCTGGAACTTCACTACTATTTTCCAGTTCACTCACCAGTTCTCAAACTGAGTCAAAGCATCTATTAAATCTATTAACTTGGTTTCTAATTTTCATTAGATTATTTCTAGAAAATCAGTTTTAGTAATTAAAAGATTCTTTTTGTTTTTGCTCATATTTTCATTACTTTCTTTACCTAAGCATATTATGTATTAATATTTTTGTGCATATGTAGTCATTTCAATATTTAAAGTCATTGTGGATCTGAATCTGTCATGATTTCTTTGCTGTTTCTTTTCTTATGCTGCTTTATTTCCCTATGCATGTTAGGATACTGTGAGCTTGTATTACTTGGAATTTAACTTTAGAAATTATTTGAATTGAGATAAGCATATTTTTCCAGAGATATGTATGTTTACTTCTGCATAGGCTCCTTGGAATTACTAACATAGGATTATTATCTGCATTTTAAAATGTGAGGGTTTTTAAATCCATGAAATTAGAGCTACAAACTTCTACAATAGCTAGTTTTGGATTGAAAACTGTTAGGATATTTTTTCTCTCTATTCAATGCCATTTTGCTAGAGATAGGTTTGTTAGAGTTTCTAGTGGGTGCGGGTGTACACTATTTATGATTGATCTATTATTTACAAAGTATCAGAATAGGAATCTAAGTTTAAATGGCCTTTTATTTCACCTGTAAAGTGTCCCGAAGCATTTTTTTAGTTCTTAAACCTATGATGGCAGTGTATTTTATAGTTTGTTTAGAGAGAATCCATGCTCCAGTTCTCACATTATTTCTTTGCTTCTACATTTTTGTTTCATTCTTCTGCTTTTCTGTAATAACTTTGTAAGCTTGCCATGTCATTGATTAATTTAAAATTACATACTTTAGACTATTTCATACAGAATTTTGTTTATTTATTGTTATGCATCTAGATTAAATACTATATATTTCAAATACAGGTGAAGCACATTATCTGTTAGAGCAAAAATAATTATTTGCTGTTTAGAGTCAATTTGCATATTATATAGCAATAATATAGGCCCTAAGAAATAGACTTTTTAATCCTATCACCTTGATGTCCCCAAATCATTTCATTTGTTTCAGCACTTAGAAACACATAAAAATTGATATGAAAGGATTTTTTTTTATTTTGTAGGAGTGTGGGATTGTGTAATGAGTTCTCGTCTTATCTTACTGACTTCTCTGGAGATTGCCCCAAAGTCCTGATTTCTGACATTACATTTAAAGTTCTGCATATTTTCAGTGACAGTGTGACTTAGGTGTGGACAATATGATGAAACATACAGTTCCCCTTGAGAGACTTTTAGAGATGTTATGTGATGCTATACAGAGAAGTAATGTGTGTGTGTGTGTGTGTGTGTGTGTGTGTGTGAGAGAGAGAGAGAGAGAGAGAGAGAGAGAGAGAGAGAGAGAGAGAGAGAGAGAGAGAGAGAGAGAGATAGGAAAACAGTGAGAGAGGTGGGGGAATTGGACTGGGTGAATAACAGAACTAGTCATCTATGTGCTTTGAAATAGATACATGTGTATTGCTAATTCAAGTAGCAGACTTATTTATTTATTGAATAATTGATTGATAAATAAAAAAACGAAGATCAAGGTGGTTATTCCATCTAAGGTAGGAGCTTGAGTAAAATGATTTATATAAAGACTTTGGAGCAAGGTTAAAGACCTCTACTAGGTATGACTCTATTAGAAGATCAGAATATGCAAAGTGGTGAGCCGAATGGTGCTCTTGATGTCAGGGAAATGAATTTGAAATTTATCCAGCACTCAATGAGGAGATTCTGAAACATTCTCTTGGAAGGGAGAAAACGTATTCTGTTCTGTGGAGAATAGTAAAAAGCTAGGCAAGAACCCTCCTAATTATTATTTTTAAAAATTAGTTTGCTCAGGTATGAGCTGGCAATTTAAGAGTAGATATTTCTTTTAGTTTTTGTGTAGCTATCTACAGTTGACAGAAACTTTTAGTGTCATCTTGTTACAAATTATATACTAAACTTTGTAGTACAGAGGGATTACAAGAGAGTCTGGTCCATATTAAGGGAAGAACAGGACATATCTCTGGGGTGGCTAATGTAGTGGAGACAGTGGTAAAACTGCTCCACCAACCTGGGATTTCATGGGAAATATTAGCAACTGGTCCAAGTAACAGTTTTAGTTTTAAACCAGAGAAATATATTCTGCTTGATTTAAATAATTCTTTTAAAATATATTGAATTAATTTCCGGGTTTTCTATTAATCAACATGTCTGTCTTTATGGTAGTACCAATCCATTTTAGTAGCTGAATCTTTGTAATATATTTTGAAATTAAGAAGTGTAATACTTCTAGATTTATTATTCTTTCTCAAGATTGATTTGGCTTTGCCCCCTGCCCTCCTCCCCACATAATTATGTGAGGTGGTGGGTGTGTTAAATAGCTATTGTGGTAATCATTTCCATATGTGTGTCTGTGTATAACACTGTACAATTTACACTTGCACATTGTTATTTATCAGTTGTATCTTAATAAAATTGAATAATAAAGCTGGCTATTTGGTAAATAGAAGATGAGTGTCGGCAAGGATGCAGAGAAATTGGAGCTTATGTGTACTGTTGATGGGAAAGTAAATTTGTGCAATTATTATGGAAACAATATGAACGGTGCTTAAAAATTCAAATTAGAACTACCATATAATCTAGTTGTCCCACTTGCAATTATATACCAAAATACTAGCAGTATATTGAAGGTATATCTGTTATGTTCATTACAGTATTATTAACAAGTCAAAATATGAAGCAACTTAAATGTGCATCAGTGAATAAATGGATTAAAAATATTGTACATACATATAATAGAATTTTATTTAGTCTTATAAAGGAAAGAAATTCTGCCACATGCAACAATCAGTAAATCTGGATGAACACGCTATGTGCTGCAATCACAGAACACATTCTGCCTGCCTATGCTTACAAGAGATATCTAAAGTAGTTGAATTCATAGAATCAGACAGTCAAATGGCAGTTACCAAAGGCTGGGAGAGAAAATGGCAAGACGTTAATCACAAGTATAAAGTTTCAGTCATGAAAGGTAAATGATTTCTGGAGATCTGTAAACAATATCATACCTATAGTTAATGGCACTACATTGTACACTTAAAATTCACTAAGATTCGTTCATTACATCTCATATTAAATGTTCTTCATACCCCAAAACAATATTGAGTAGCTCAGATTTTTCTATCCTTATAGAAGTACTTACTAAAGTAATACTTACTAAAAGTAAGAACCACAGTCATGCCACGCACCTTCTCTAGAGCCTCTAGCTGGTCCTGCCTGTACCAAATTCTGTAATGTAAGAGCAATTTCAAGATGTGGGCCCTGAGACCCTGAGCCATTACTGCAGTTACTGCATAGTCCTTGTCTCTCTGAATCACCATTTTCTCATGCCAGATCAAGGACAGAATTCTGACTTGTATGTTTCAGTCTGGAGTCCTACTACTAAGTGCAAGAAAGGCTGGAGATCTGTACACAAAGTATGGGCAGCGTCTTTGGTTTGCCTCATTTGGCAAATTAGATTCCCTAAGACAAGAAGGGTGAGGTTTAGAAAAGATGAATAACAAATGTTGACTGTTGTGGACAGAAGAAGAACTGGGAAGATAATGAAAAGAATAATCTTCCGGATCTATAATGCTGAGAAACTTAGAAATAATTTGCAGTTGAAGGGAAAAGCAGGCAAAAATTTTCACTGTAATGATTTTGCTACAAAAATCTGTAGCAAAAAAAAAATCCTGTAGCAATAAAAAAAAAAGTTTTATAATTAGCTTATAATATTATGATTTATATAAAAGTGTATATATTTGGTCATTCAGGTGACCAAAATATATATTTCATATGCATTTGGTCTTCATTTACAGTTCCTGGTTCACAGTGTGTAAAAGTCTTGGAATTTCCTAAATATTGAAAATGGTAAAAGTTTCTCTCATTATGTGAATGAGATGACTTTTGGGGAAGCATCTAAGAATGGGGCCTGGTTGCCAGGGGAACCAATCTTGTGATTAGACGGTTGGAAAGTCCACTTCCTATCATTTTAGCATTCTCTAAGTTTTCTTCTTTAAGATTTTCTTTATCCCCTTGGTTGCAAATGTTATATCCGTGAGGGTAAATCTCAGAGCTGTGTCTATTTCTATTCCTGACTTCTCAGTGAAGTTTCTGCACCATCTCAATGTATTTAAAAGTTACTCAAATATTGTAACCTTTTATTTCAAATTTGTAATTATCATATGTTGTTTTTCCCCAGTTTACTCCTATGTATTTGTTCATAATTCTTCAAATAAACAGAACTAGAAGAACATATATATATTATATATCATCTATATCTGTCATCTCTCTATGTATGTCTGAGAGAGAGAGAGAGAGAGAGAGAGAGAGAGAGAGAGAGAGAGAGAGAGAGAGAGAGAGAATTAAGGGAGGGGATTATGGTAGTAGAGACTGAAGAGACTTATTAATAGAGCAGGTCAGCAGACCAAAAGCTCAATTAAGAGTTGTTATTGCAATCTTGAGTCTGAAATTCCTCAGGACAGGAAAGGCAGGGTGGAAACAGAGACAAATTTTCTACGTTGAAGTCTTTAGGCAGCATTCTTATCAGGAAACCTGTTTTTCCCTTAAGCTCTTCAACTGATTTGGATAGGTCCATGTACATTATGGAGTATAATCTGCTTTAGTAGAAGTCTACAGGTTTTAAGTGTTCATTACATCTAGAAATACCTTCATAGCAATATCAAGACTAAACAATTGGGCACCATACCCTAGCTAGGTTAACCCAAAGAACTAACCATCACATTCTGTGTATAGACTGCTCTTATCACCAACTGTAAGACATTGTTGATTTGCTAACTAATTTCTTCAGAGTGAGCAAACTAGAGTTTGAATCTCAATTATGCTACCATTATCTCATCAATCTTAGATGAGTTATTCAGTCTCTTCAAGATTCAGTTTTCTTATAGATAAAAAGAGGTTAATAGCAGTAACTGTTTCATCCCATGGAACTGAAACAGACGTACACAGATTCTTGACTGTAAAAAAGACAGAAGGATAGCTATCCTCTCTTGGTAACTGGGTCACTCACTTCATTGTTAAAATTGTACTGCAGTGTTGGTGGTGATACTATAATTAGGTGTTATACTATAGCCATTTAGAAGATCAGGCATTGAGCAGATAGGTACTTGCCCTGAGTTGCAGAGAGCAGTGTCAGAGTTGGAATTTGAGGTGATGGATTTCTGAAACAAAGTCAGATTTCCTTTTTGTAATACCAAGTGGTAAGTGCTCCAAAGCATTATACAAGATGAGTAAGGAGCCTCTCAACTATGATTTGCCATCTGTGTCTGTCCATGCTCTCTCCCTTTGTGAATTGGAACACACAGAATATATGTGTGAGGGCCCACTTGAAAACTCTCTGTTCTCTGGAGTTGTCCTTTTTCCTCTGATGCTGAGGACAAAGAGATATACAAAACAAAAACATATTAGATAACATAATTTATTTTACTAGCATTCAGGGAAGGCAGTCTTCCTGAACATCTGCCTTTCTATTGCTATAAAATAGACTATTTTATTTGATTGGTCGTCTAATGAATACATGCTTAACACTGTTGTACTTTAGGGAAATTTAACTTAGGAGAACATATTTGAATTTTATAAATTCCTCTTAGCTCCCCCACTCAGCAGAGAAAAAGAAAACCTTTTCCTTAAGACTCAGCTTCTTGTGTCATATATGCTGTAAACTCTAAAATCAAAGTGGTGCTTCTAAATTGTCTCTGTGTATTTTTATTGCTGGACTCTATGTGACATTGTGATCTTTTCATAGTATCTATTTTCCCTTCCAGAGTATAATTTTTCTAGTGTGTGCCTTGAGTCTAATTTGCTTCTGTAACTGCCATAGGTTGGTATGTGGTATACACAAAAAATATTGATGGAACATGAGAAGGGAAAGGCATGGAAAAGAAGGAAGTCTTAATGAATGAATGGATTAATAATGGAACAGAAGGCAGAAAAAAACAAACAAATAAATCAATCCACTTACCCATTTCCTAAGCATTCATGTAAATTGAATTTTACTACATTTTCTTCAACCCTGCTCTACCCATCAGAGTAACAATCAATAAATCATATTCTTTTTGAAAGGCTACTTCTCTTTCCAGTAAGATATGAGCATGGCATGTTAAGTAGAGAGAGTATTTCATCTTTGTTATTAATTATATCTTCTCTCCAGCTCATAAAGCTGGTTTGTGGCTTATAGGATAAAAGAATGGAGCTTGAAAATTTGCCAGCAGACAACTTAGCTTTCTAAATAAAAGCTAGGTCCCCAATAGTACTGAACCCTATGAGTTTTTTGATAATGTGGAGAAGAAAAACTATTCTGTTTCCATATGTACAAGAACAAGCTCAATGCCATAGTCAACTGCTGCTTAGTAGTAAAAATTGCTTTAAGAATCCAATGTCCTACTTTATCACCTGTTGATCCCATGTGTAAAAGCAATGGCTATAATGATAGCTATTATCTATTAAAGAGATGCAAGATTGTTTTACTTCATTTAATCTTTAAAACAATCATGTGATGGAAGTGCTATTATTATTTGCTTAGCTGTGAGGAATCTGAGCATTTTAATAACTTATCCAGGACATTCACCATATAAAGGAAGATCCAGAACTGAGATCCATCTTAGTTTGACACAAAAGAACATTCTTTTAATCACTTGACTGCATTCCCTCTTTTTTCCTTTGTAAGGAGGAATATTAGAACAAGATTACTTAGATTTTCCTAGTGGCAGAAAAAATATCAAAATTACCTTTTTTTGTGCATTTGGAAGATTGCTGGGGATTAAACAATTGAAGATACTTTCTATCAGTATTATCTTTTCTTTCTTTCTTTTTTTTTTTGTTTGCTTGTGAAAATTGAGATTTAATCTGGTAAATACCTGAGATGTAAATCATAGGGTCAGGATGTGTATCTGAAGTGATACCATCAGAACTGTGGTTACCACTGGCATGTCTCTGGTTAGATCCTCTTCCACATTCTTTGGAAGCAGAGCCCTCCCACAGGTAATCACCTGTGATCACTCTTCCTAGAGTCTGTATGTGTTCAATGATCAGTTGAATGGCATTTTAAATAGTTGCTTTCAATTCTCTGTTAAAAGTTTCTACCATATGCCTCAAAATTAGAGATTCCAGGAGAATGTTATCTACTACTTTCCTTCCTGAAATTCACTAAAGAATTAAAAATTCAAGAAATTTTGCTTTTAGAAATCACAAACATTTTTTAGTGGGCATGTCTAATTCAAATCAACCTGCATTTATTGACTGCCCTTTCTTTTTTCTTTAATTAATTTTTCAAGGAACATTGTATTGTAATTTTATATAGGTTTAATGTGTGCATCTGTATTAATACATTAAGTTAGATTACATAATAATCACAGCTCCTATATTTTTTTTAAAGCTTTAGTCATTGTAAGTCACTGTCACAAGCAAAGGAAGGCCGCATTGTTAGTGTGTGATACAGGGAAATGGTTGATGAGAAAAACATGACCCCTGATCACGTGAGGGCCACCACTGGGAAGGTTCTGCTGTCTCTCCAAGCTTGAGAAAGCAAATCTTTATCAAGGATGTCTTAAGAGTCTTCAGTTATTTGAAGGACAAGTAGAGGGAGAAGATGTGCTCCACATTGCTTTAAAAGAGCAGAAGCTTAAGATTTGACATCAGGGAGAAAGACCTTTTTAACCTCTACTAGTACTGTCCAGTACAGAGTGATGTTGGATAAAAATGAACAGTTTAATGACCCAATGTGACTAGAAGGAGGATGCTAATAGGATTGATATTTGATGCTCATTAAGCTAAGGGTATGTAGTCTGCAGCCAGATGACCTAATTTCTAGTGTGGCTATACCTCTTGTGGGTCTTATGAACTTGAAGGAAATAACAATTTCTCCTCACTGACTGCCATGAAGATTAAATGGATTAATATAACTTGCTTAGAACAGTTTCTGGTGTTTAATAAGTCATCAATGAATGTTGATTGATGAATTAATAAATGTCATTGTTTTACAGATGCTCAAGTACAGGTAAAGTAGTGTCCTGCCTAGCAGATAGCCCAAAGATATCATGAAAGACACAGGCAGCAAGAACATAGTCTTTACAATACTCTCAACAAGGAGTCCCAATGGTAGCCAGTTAGGAATATTTCTAGAAAGCTACCATATCTCCAGCAAGGAGGGAGGCTCTTTTAAAGGGAGTATCAGCAGAGGGAGGAGAGTGAGTAGGCAAGAATAGGCAAATGGGTGAGAACAAGGAACAGCTGAGTCAGGACATCTTAGGTACAGTCAGTGATGAGGGAGGCAGCTGTCATTCCAGAAAATCCATCTGTTACATTCAAGTCCATGCTAAGCACTGGTCAGACACTAAACCTACTTTTAAGGTTGGGCATGGTTCATGTTCTCATACTACCCTGCAATTCACCCAATATTACTCATGTAATCTCACAATCTATGCACCGTTCTTTTGGCAGGGGAAACCTGTGTGGTTAGGGTATTTCTTGCACTTCATGCATTTGCTGCAGTAGCAGTACAAACTGCAGGCCAGAGTGATTGTAATGAGTAGACAGCTGGCCATGCCCAGGAACGCATATCTCCACTAGGATGAGAAGGAACATCATCAGGTGGAGAAGGGGTCATCCCCAAAGACGAAAATTGCATGAATTTCCTTACATGCAGGCTATAGGGCAAGAGAAACTTTGTAAGAGGCATTAGAAACATGTATTATTTGGGACTAATTTTAAGACAAGTTTCTCCTTGAGCTAACGTAAACATTTTCAGTGCCATTTTATTCTGTAACACAACTTTCATCTTTTGATTAAGGAGTGCCACTGCACATATCATCTGTTTTAGTGTGCAGGAAGTGTACTTAAATAAGGTGCTTATTGTAAGTTGATGATATATGCTACCTGTTTGAGTGGAGAAGATTGTCAGGATAATAACATCAGGGTGTGCTTCCAGTGGTTACTGGAAACATCATACCTTATGACTGCTTCCCAATTCTGGGGACATACTGGCAGGGTAGTCAGCACCTGCCTGGGGATGTATGGCCACACCTAGATGTCATTTATTGTTACTTATTTGTGTAGCTGCCTAATGAGTCTGGGGTGTAGTCTACTACATGGGTGCCATTGTCCTGCTCAAAGCAGTGGGTGGCAGGATCTTGCTGTTCTACCTGTAGAGTAGTGAGACATCTGATACCATCCCATAAAGAGTAACTCACCCAAGAGGCCACCAGCAAACATTAACTAGATCCAATGTGAACTCTCTAAGGTCAGGTAAAGGTATTTAGCCTAGGGGTTATGTCTGTGGGAGCTGGCAAGAACATGTTATTTTGGGATTTGATGCCCAGTTGCAAGGTTTGGCTGTTTCTACTCACCTGTAGTCACATGGGGGCTGTCCAGGATTGTGTTGTAATTTCACAGGCAGAGTGACTCCAGGGCATGGGTGCTCATTTAAGCATTTTAAAGTCTTATGCAATCAGGCCATGCACCCCATGTGTGAGTGGGTTACAGTCTTCAGGGTGTTTTTAAGCAAGCTGTTGTATCTTCTAATGGGACCAGCCCCTATTGGTTTGTAAGGCAGGTGAAACTTTCTGGTTGATGTGACAATTGTTGGCCTATTGTTGCACTTATTGTCTGGCATGTTTCATTTTTCATTGAAGCCACAGTGCCATATCCTCTGTGGAGAGCCTCCTCCAACCATTGGATACAAAGGGTCTGCTTCTTCAGTGCCACATTATTGTAAGTAAGTGCTCCACTTGATCACAATTGGTGTTTGTACCACTAAGCTCCTTGTTGGCACAATCATGTCTTCAATCTACCTTGTGATAGGGGACATCGTCTTTAATGTTACAGCTGCTAGACCTGTGAAAGCTTTAGTGGCCCACAGGGTTTGTTATGCTGCATTCACTTGTTGTTCAACAAGACTGTAATGAGTCTTAGTTCTCTTCCACAGTTGAGATCAAAACCTGATGAGCTCCCTCTGTCCTTGCTGTTGCCAGAGCCTTCTAGACATACCATCCTGGGTCAAATGAACACCTAGTTTACAAGGTTGAGCACGAACTATGATTTCCAGGATTTTTAGTTTGTGAAGCACTTTTGGTGGCCTTGAAGGCCATGTCATGATCTCCCCACCAATTCTAGGTTGTATCTTTTCAGACTAACTGAGGATCTGAGTCTAACTGACTCAGACAATCTGAGTGAGGTACGGAATGAATGTTTTGCAATACCCATGTAGACCCCGTACTCCCTGAAAACGTGAAGGGATATAGGGATAGAATAAGCCTATGTTATTTACAATTGCGCTGGTAACTTCATCTCCTTCAAATGGACAGCTCTCAAAAAATGTGACAATCCAGATCCTTCCCTTCTCCCATAGGTGCTGCATAATGAGGGTGGGATACATTCTATAAGTGAAACAAAGGTTAGCAACATACCACCTATACAATAGGAGTTATTCTTTCTATTCCTAATTTGATTGTCTTTGCCACCTACAGTTGGTTTAAAATTATCAAAAAATGACCAAAAATGTGCTTACAACCTAATTAACAATTAAAAATGGATCCTTGTTTAACTTTGTGTAATATAACTATTTAGAATACTAATCAGAATAAGTGTTATACTAGAATATATTAGACTTTTAGGAATTCATATAACTTTAGAACATATGCATTAATTATTATATTATTAGCTAAGAAGGCTAAGTATTAACCTATATTTTGACAATGTCCCATAAGAGTTTATTATAGCAATTAAGTCTAATTTTTTTTTTTATCCTTTCATAGAAAGATACTTTCTTTGTATGGGATATGAAGTTCTCTAAGATTTTTCATATTTTCTTTTAAAATGAAAGTTACTATTTAGAATTCGAAGAAGGTCAGGAAGCCTTGCCAATACATTAGGAGTTTTATTCAATTTATAGAGAATGATAGTTAAACAATTTTCCACATGCTAATCCATTGTAAAACAAAGTAAAACAAAATAAGTGTGTATTCCATTCTTAGTGTGACCACACTAAAATTTCTTTAAAAATATTCCTTCACAAACATTTTTTGCTTGCACAAACTTCCTAATACTTGCCAAACTTCATTCAAACTTTACTTTTAATTCATTCTTGAACATTCATTTCACTTAAAGATAAAATTACTTCCTTCAAAACTTTATTATTAAAAAGCCCATGTTCTTTTTGTCCTTCCTATTTAGAAACACATCCATTTTCCTATTCTTCTCCTTTCTGCCTAATTAGTATATGCATTTATTTCCCTGTTATCCTTTAACATATGAAATTCTCAAAAGAAAATAGAGATAAGACAAATTTTCTAGATAGAGTACTCACAAACAATATATGCTTTCAACGGTATAATCTCAGGTGGCATAAGACATGTCTATGTAGGCAAGATCTGTTAATTTAACTTAGTTATTATTTAGTTCATGAATATATTTTGATTCCAGCAATAATTTATGAAAGTACTTTCCATGAACAAGTAGATACAAATTAAATTCAACAATGCCATTTATAATTTATAACATATGCACAGACAGAAATACACATAGACACAGATAGGGATCTCATAGTTTTGCTTCTTAAATTGAGGTACTGGTCTTGGAGTCTTATTTTTATTTTCTGCATAATAGTCATATATTTAAATTTTTTTCTGTCATCCTGCTTAAAAGAAAACCAGGAGTTAAAGAAGAGATTTTCAATTAAAAAAGTGTCCCTTTATTCCCCCTTTTTTCTGTAAACCTGATGGTTAGATTTTAAAAGCAGTTGCAAAAAGCAAGTTGCAAGTTTCTTTCCAGGGACATTGTCTGTACTCAGACCATATTGCACTACTGTTGTCTTTATGAAAATCACATCAAGGCCAGTTTCCCTTTCCTTTTGAGTTCACATAGTGTAAGTTTTATCTCAGTTCTTCTTTTCCAAACTATAGGGTTAGTAATATCTTTTTAGAAACACTGTCAGTGCCAAGAATTTAAGGCTGGACTTCAAACAATGTCAGTTAGCTAGCTTTGAGTTAACCCATTGATTTCATACTGTGTCAAGATTTTTCCCTATGCAACATAGACATATAAAACCAAACCTCTCATGCAAGCAGGAACACAGAGGGACAAACCTAAGGGGACTTTCCGGCAGTGAGATTATCTTGTGTCCTGGAGTTAAGATGACTCCCAGGTATTTCATTTGCTGTTTAAGTACCAAAGCCTTCCTCTGGAAACTCTGTAGCCTTTTTCAGTCAGAGTAGTAAGGACTTGGTCAAATGTTGTTGCTCCTGTGTCTTAGTAGGGAAAAAATTGACGGATCATTAAGTCCTTTTTTTTATTGGACTCCTGTTACTTTCAGTTATGTTTGTTCATAGCTATTCAGAGAGGGTACACAGTAAGGAGCAGCCCACTAAAGCTGTTATCTGCTAAACCAATTTAATGTTTTCTTCTATATGTTCTAAGTGCTTCCTAGGTTTCCATTGGTCAGTCAGCCTAGTTGGGACACATGTTTTGTTGCAGTTCAGTTAGTGTACTTGAGCTTTGACCATGAACTGCACACCAGTGGGTGGAAGGAACCATCTCGGTGTTCCTTGCTTTTTCCACACTCTTTTTTTCCTATGTCATGTAATATCATGAGTAGATCCTGTACCATGAAGGGTGTGTCCTCCAAATCATTCATTGGCCCCAGTTATCCATAAATGTGGCCACGTGGAACCACATGTCTCCACTGGTTCACCCAGGGATTCTTTCCAACACTCATGCCAGAGACATATCCACTTTGCCTTTCTCATTGAAAGTCCCTGATTATCTGGCTGACTATGCCAATTGTTTCATAGGTGTTCAAGTCCAAACAGAGTAATGCTCTGCCTAGTAGATAATCCAAGGAAATAAAAAGAAGACACAAGCAGCAATGACAGGAACTTTACTGTATTCACAACAGGGTGTTCTAATGGCAGGCAGTTGGGCATGTTTCTGGAAAGCTACCATAACTCCAGCAAGGAGGGGGGACTCTTTTAAAGGAGATATAAGCAGAGGAAGGGCAATGAGAAGGCAAAAACAGGTAAGTGGGAAAGAACAAAGAACAGCCAAGTTAGGATATCTTAGTGGGTAGAGGGAGTTATCATCTGTTCATCTGTTACATTCAGGACCATATTCAACACTGGCCAGTCACTGAGCCAACTTTTAAGGTTGGTCATGTGTCATATCCTCATGCTATTCTACAGTTATTAAGTTCCCTTTTCAATTCCAGTTGTTTGTGATTGCCTTGTGATAGCACATAGCACTGACTAGCAATTTTTATCATTATAGAACATTTGAGAAATGTTATTAACAAAATCCTTTAAGTAACCATATTTATGAGAAATAAACTGGGAAGAGTAAGAGACACTACCAAGTAGTTGAAATATTTCTTGAATTAAATTCAGTCACATTCTGGTTGGGAATTCATGAGGCATACAATGATAATTAATCGAACAGTGCTTGATAGACTTTTCATGTTTGGTCTGGAAAATCAGATTAGGGAGGAAATCATTTCTAATCAGTCAAATCTTTCTTCAGGAGACATACAAGCTAAATGAATAGGTTTCTGACAAATAATAGTAGAGAACAAACAAACGCACACCTCATGACTTAAACAACAAACACGTCTTACTTGTGGTTGAACCCATTGGTTAGATGCAACTCAGATACATGGCTGAACTCCAGGTTGCACTTATTCATCAACAGAGCTCTTCATGTGTCTTCTCTGAGGCCCCAAAACGAGGAAGCAGCTCTCTTATGGGGTGAGTTCTCACGGTAGAGGTCAGGGTACAATACAAGAAACACAACAGGTGATATGTCCCAGGCTTTTGGTTGGGGATTGGCACAGTGACCCTCCATGACATTTTCACTGGCCAAAGAAAGCCATATGATCAAGTTCATGGCAGAACAGAAAAGCCTACTCTGCTCATTGGGATCTCTGCAAGGGCAAGAAAAAGGAAACACTGTGAGAAAATACCAGATATTACTTTTAACTATGAACATTAACTGTCATTTGATTAGATTGTATGTTTCTTGAAGGAAAGAGTCACAAAGGTTACTCTGCACATTAGGCAAGTCATGGAAATAGGTAGTTTTCATATTACATCCTCAGCTGAAACCTGAATCAGAGTAAATTCACCAGTCTTTGTAAAATGTCCAACAGATCATTAGTAACAGGTTTCCTGGTATACATGGATAGGGCATGTGATGTTTAACAGTCCCTTCCCCAAGGTACTTACGCTCTGGGGAAGGAGAAAATTGATGAGGGCTGTAATTAGATCAGAACTGAGGTCTTGGTACGTTGGAAATAGACTGTTACCAAATGTGGCTCTAGTGCCTGTGATAAACTGGGCAATCATGAGTACACTGTAATTTCCAAAGGCCGTGTACTCACTGTGGTTGATGCTATGATATAAGAGGGAATGCTTGGTGTTCTGGAAAACAGATATTCTTGCTGGGGTTTCAGTTCTCTGGTCACTGAAGAATATTCTCAACAAGCTGATACCTCTGGAATGAAAAATGTTACGAAATCATATCCTGGTCTTCCAATTTATGTGTGGATGACATGTGCACAGGCAACAGGCAGTAGAAACTAGGTGTCTTGAACTTGAGCTATGATCAGGAGAATTAGCTCATTGGCCTTGCCTCTACTCTAGGGAAATGATAATCTTCTTTAGGAGATGGATTGCAGTGTATAAATGTAATATTAATCAGTGCTAAGTATTTGACCAACATTCCATTAGTGATTCTGTGCTTGTTTTGTACATGCATCATATTCTTCGCTTATCTTGTGTAATAGATATCATGATGTCTTTATAATATGGTTGGACTTTGTCAGTCTACCTCTAGAAGTAGGGTGACTAAGAATGGATTTTTCTTTCTTTTGCTCAAATTAGTGTTTCTTCATTTTGGAGTGGTCCTAAATACTTTTGGAATCAGATTTAAGGTTTGGACCCCCTCCTCTAGTGAACAATGTATTAACATGCACAATTTTCAAAATATCAAGGGATTAATCTTTAACAAATTATTCATTAAAGATAGGTTAAAGAGCCCTAATCAAAACAATGCAGACTTACCTACAGAGAAACTATTTTCTAAGTGATGAAAGTGGTAATTAACAAGCGCCGATAGCTTTTGGAAGAAAATATGGGGTCCCACAAGAACAAAGTGACTTGTTTTTTGAAACCAGTATGTGAACAATGTAATTCATATATGTATACACACATGATACACTTTCATTACACACACACTCCCAAATACACTTTTGTTACTCCCACACTCCCTGTATGGTTGGTATAGTGAACTTAAAGAGGTTTCATGCTCACCTTTGAATATAGATACCAGTCCAACATTATCTCATTTTATTAGAGATGATAGGCTACAGAAAAATGGTGGTAGAAACTGTTAAAAAGACATATTATTTGAAATTATGCAGTTCTTCATGGAAACTGAGTGAGATGTGTGAAGAAAACAGCCTTTCAAGTAATTTTGACTAAATTCAGTAGGTCAGAGTCCCAGAAAGATTAGTTAACCACAGGAAATGTTTTTTGACTGAGGGGAGCACAAAATCTATTATTCCCTTAATAAGGCAGTTTCCTCAGTGAATCATGGGCATTTGGACGAACTAAAGGAAAAATGAAAGGAATTTTTTTTTTAAACTAAGGTCTTATATGATCTTCTTTCCTAATATCCATATACCCCAGAATTGCATAATCATCTCAAAAGAGAATGGTATAAAGTTTTATGTGTCATTTATATACAATAAATAACATTGAATTTAACCTTGAAGAAATAGCTGTGCAGTATGTATTTTATTGCTTCATTGGGTCATGTTTAATGTGACTACCTATCATGATTTGTATGACAATGAACAAATTTCTCTGATAGGGATGCACAATACTCCTACCTTGTAAAAATTCAATAAAGACAAGTATGAAAAATATTTATAGAATCTCTGTGTATTTTGGAAGGTTTGGTATTTGTATCGTAGTAATGCATTTCAAAGAAGGAAACCGAAATTTTATGAAGAGAAGTTCAGAGGAAATGTATCATACTTAGAGGTTAAATGGAGGGATCAATCAGTTGATGGATAAATTAATTTGTCAGCTCATGCTTGCAGAATACTTATTATATGACAGAGACTGTGCTGGGTCCTTGGGATATAGCCATAAAACTAATTAGGATGTCTCATGGAGTTCTATTAAAAATATAGAGGGTAAATATTACCTTGCTTTGCCAAAGGGAGCCCACAGGATGCTATTGAACTTAAACTCAATTTAATAATGCTTCCTCAGAAAATATCTCCATGAGTAAGTCATTTGTATTCTGGTCTTTGGAAAAGGAATCAAAATTACTCAGCCAAAAATGAAGGAATAAAAGATAGAGGAAAGATTTCCAAACTGATGGAATAGCTTCTACAAAAGTCTTGAAACTGAGAAAAAAATTGACAGAAGGGAAGACTATCCAATAAGCTTGTCTCATGGTGACTGTAAAGGGGGTGAGAGGGTGGGGCTGGTGAAGGCAAGGCACAAAGTCCTGTGGCACTGAGTATTTTGAACATTTTTAAGAAGAGGAATGATTTGATAAAATGGTCATATTGGATGAGGGATTGGAAGATGAATGAAACTGTTAGTAAGAAGATAAAATAAAGCCCCATGTGATCATATTTCAGCAAGATAGATTATGAACTCTTGTTTATGTTTCCCCAGATTCAAACATTGAACCTAAACTCCCAAAGGGAATAAGATTAAAATGGGGCCTTTGGGGAATAATTAGGAAAAGACAAGAGACTGAAGATGAAAATCTCGTGATAGAATTAGTGTCCATACATGAAAAGAGACTAGAGTCTTCCCATTCCACTATGTGAAGAAATCAGGAAAAGAGATATCACCAAATCCATCCCGGAACGCAGTTAAACCTCATATTTAGAACTTGGCATAAGAGACACCGCAGTGGGGTGGAGCTGTGGGAGGACACAAAAAGGCTGAAGACCCAGGGCAAAGGCAGCAAGGGACATGCCCAGTTGGGCCAGGGCTTGGAGGTGGGGGAAACTGACTTGGCACAGTGTAGAAGAAGAGCCAGCCCCTCAGGTACTGAGCTGGAGCCTGCCTGGTGAAATTACATTGTGTGCCACCATAACCTGAAGGCAGGTAGGGAAACTCCCCAGGCCCCTCCACTGAGATCCCACTCGCATGATTAAAGGAAGAAGGTAAGCTCGCTGAAGGGACCAAACCTCACTGCTACCCACTAGCGTCACCCTGTGGCTAGAGGCTGAACTGTAGGCTGACTGCTATTCTGGGCAACCAGCAAGGTGATCCACCTACATAGTGCCATCACTGCAGGGAAACTGAAGTCTCAGAAACATAAACAGAAGGCCGAACAGAGAAAAGGAACAGAGAAATATATGTGAAATGATGGATCCAATGAAAAACCCAGGGGTAAATCTGGTTACAGCAGACGTATGCAAACTACTAAAGATGAATTAAGTGTAGCAGTAATTAACATTCTCATGGGAATACAGGAAACAACAGAAGAAATAAAATAGAACATCAAAAAAGAAAGAGAAGAAATGAAGCAAGATATCCAAGAAATCAAGAATACAACAGATGAACTAAAATGTCAATAGAGGGATTCAATATTATGGATGAAGCTTCCAATAGAATCAGTGATCTGGAAGATAGGGCAGAGGAACTTTATCAAGCAAACCAGCAAAGAGAGTAAAAAAAAAGTTGCAAAGAAATGAAGACAGCATTTGAAACCTTTGGGATAATATCAAATGAAAAAACATTCACATCTGGGGTCCCAGAAGGAGGAGAGAAAGAAAAGGGGTAGAAACTGTATTTGCAGAAATACTAGATGAGAACTTTGCAAAAAGGAAGAAAGCAGCAAGCCTCCAGACCCAGGAAACTCAAAGAGTTCATAATAAAAGAAACACAAACAGAACTACACCTAGACACATTAGTATCAAAATGTCAAAACTACAAGAGAAAAAAAGAATGTTAAAAGCACCCAGAGAAAAATATGTCACAAACAAAGGAGTCTCCAAAAGAATGTCAGTGGATTGCTCAACTGAAACTCTACAGTCCAGAAGGGAATGGCATGATATATTCAAAGTGCTGAAAAAAAAATTTTGTCCTGGAATGCTAAACCCTGTGATATTATCATTCAGAACTGAAGGAATGATTAAAAGCTTTTCTGATAAGCAAAGTTAAAGGAATTCATCACCAAAAAAGTAGCTATGCAAAATATCAAAAGATGCTCTATAAAACATAAAGAAACCCCACATAAAAAATGGCAAGACAGGTACGCCCTGGTGGAGCAGTGGTTAAGTAAATCTCTTCTGAAGGACACAAGCCACATACTCTTGGGTTCTAGTCTCAGGTCTAGTAGGTAAGCAACCAGTGGAACAAATAAAGTGGAAATAAAATTAAGAAATGCTTTTTACTCCTCTCTCTTCCTGCTTTCCTACTTACTTGCATTCATCCAGGTCTACACCTTTCCTTAAAAAAAAAAAAAAAAAAAAAATTAAAAAACTCCAAAACCACATGCACAAGAAATGGCAAGACAGCAAATACAAAAAGAGAATAGAACAACAGTGCGGAAAATTAGAATGAGTAAAAGATCAATATGCTTTCAAATAAAAATAGGAAATATAGAATTGTTAATGCTAACTTCAAGGGTAACCTCAAAATACATCCCTAGGAAAAAAGCAAAGAAGATGAAAAAAAGGGGAGAATTACTGAAAACGTAACTGCACTCAACTGATATAAGAAGAGAAAGAGAAGAACAAAGGCATTGTCTGGAGCAACATAGAGAAGACAAACTGCAAAATGACAATAAGTAGCTACATATCAATAATCACCCCAAATGTTAACAGACTGAACTCACAAGTCAAATGATGCAGAGTGACTGAATGGATTAAAAAGCATAATATAACCTTCTGATGCATTAGGGAAACCCGCCTTCTTTAAAAAAGATAAACAAAGACTAAAAATCAATGGTTGAAAGACAACCTACAGTTGAATGATAATCATAAAAGAGCAGGAATAGCTATACTTATATTGATAAAACAGATTTTATCTAAAAAACATAACAAAAGACAGAGATGGACATTATATAATGATTAAAGGGTTAATCCAGCAAGAAGACATAGCAACCATTAGCATACATACACCAAATGAAGGAGCCTTGAAATATGTTAAGGAAGTATTATTAGATCTGACAAGAGACATTGACAGCAACACAATAATAGAGGAAGACTTCAACACCCTACATACAACAATGGACAGATTAACTAGGCACAAAATTATCAGTGAAACAGCTGCTTTAAATGGCCATTTGGACAGAGAGCTCTAATAGACATCTACCGAACACTTCACCCAAAGACTACAGATTTCACTTTCTTTTTAAGTGTGCATGGGACATTCTCAAGGATAGATCATATACCGGGGCACAAAACATCACTCAACAAATTTGGAAATATTGAAATCATACAAAGCATCTTCTCTGACGACAATGGCTTGAAACTAGAATTCGACCACAAGAATGCTGAATGACCCCAAATTATTTGGAAATGCTATGCCTCTGAATGACTCATGGATAAAAGAAGAAATCAAAGAGGAACTTAAAAAAATACTTAGAGACAAATGATAATGAAGACATGACCTACCAGAATCTATGGGATGCAGCAAAAGCAGTACTAAGAGGAAAGTTCATTGCAATCCAGGCCCACCTCAAGAAACAAGAAAAATTGCAAATAAACAATCTAACTCTACATTTAAGACATCTGGAGAAAGAAGAACACTTAAAGCCAAAAATCAGCAGAAAAAAGGAAATAATCAAAATTCAAGCAGAAATAAATGAAATAGAAAACAAAAGAGATAATCCAGAAGATCAATGAAATAAAAAGTTGGTTCTTTGAAAAAAAAAAAGATAAACAATTGGCTACACTCATAAAGAAAAAAACTCTCATAACGAGAATCAGAAATGAAAGGGAAGATGTTGCAACAGATTCCACAGAAATTCGAAGCATCATAAGAACCTACTACGAACAGCTCTATGACAACAAAAGGGACAACCCTGAGGACATGAACAAATTTTTAGAAAAATACAGTCTGTCAAGACTGTGTTTGGAAGACATGGAAAACCTAAACAGAACAATCACAAGCAAAGAAATTGAAGAGTAATCAAAAGCCTCCATAAAATTAAAAGACCAGGACCAGATGGCTATTCTAATGAGTTCTACCAAACTTCAAAGAAGACTTAACACCTATTCCTCTCAAGCTCTTCCAAAATATTGAAGAACAGGAACTCTCTCCAACGCATTTTATCAGGCTAACATTATTCCAATACCAAAAGCTGATAGAGAAGTAACCAAAAAATAAAATTACCGACCAATATCTCTAATGAACATAGATGCAAATATTCTCAACAAAATATTGCAAACTGAATCCAATAATGCATTGAAAAGAATATTCATCATGATCAAGTGGAATTTATCCCAGAAATGCAACAATGGCTTAACATATGTAAATCAATTAATGTTCTACACTGTATCAACAAGAGCAAAAAAAAAAAAAAAGATCATATCAATGGATGCAATAAAGCTTTTGACAAGAAAACCTTCATAAAATTAGAATAGAAGGTGCATACCTCAACATAATGACAATAAATGAAAAAACCACAGCCAACATCATAGTCAAAGACAAAAAATTGAAAGCATTTTCTTTAAGGTCAGGTACAAGGCAAGGTTGTCCTCTCTCACCATTGCTATTTAACATTGTATTGGAGATCTCAGTGAGCGCAATTAGGTAAGAAAAGGAAATAAAAGGAATCCAATTTGGAAAGGAGAAAGTAAAACTATGGTTATTTGCAAATGACATGATAATATATATGTTGAAAACCCTAAAAACTGACAAAAAACTTCTAGAACTTATCAATGAATACAGCAGTAGAAGACTACAAAAACAATGCACAAAAATCTGTTGTATTTTATATGCAAACAACACACTAGAAGAAAATGAAATCATGAAAATCACACCTTTAAAAATAGCAATTAAAATAATAAAATGTCTGGGTATATACTTAACAAAGGAAGTAAAAGAGCTACACAATGAAAATTACAATTAATTTTTAAAAGAAATAGAGGAGGACACAAAGAAATGGAAAGACATCTCCTGCTCATGGCTGAAAGAATTAACACCATTAAAATGATTATATTACTCAAAGCAATAATGTTATGGCAAAGCCTCCAGATGGCAAGAAGACTAACAACTGGGCACACAAAAGTTAGAGAAAACAGCACTTTATTCCAAGTACTGATGCTGGTCCAGGGGTATTGTTATCCAAAATTGAGCAATGGGATACCAGGGGAGCTCCTTTAATACTCTGAGATAATGATTCATCTCCTTGTCTATGTGTAGTTTCTACTGGTGACTCTTATCAGATATGTACAGCTGCAGAGTAGGGAAGCTACACTTGCTTATCCTTGGTCATGATAACAGGACATAGCTGCAGTCTCCGTAGAACAGGACAGTGCTACAGCCTCCATAGTACAATAACAGGATGTAGCTATAGTCTCCGTAGTACTGTGGAAAATTGCTGGCAGACTAACTTGCTTTAGGGTCAGGGAAAAGGTCTTCTACCACAATATACAGATTTAATGCAATCTCCATTAAAATTTTGCTGTCTTATTTCAGGAAACAGAAGAAAAATCTTAAAGGTTTTATGGAAAAACAAAAGATCCTAAATGGTCAAAGCAATTAATTAGGGGGAAAAATGAATCTGGAGGGATTACATTCCCAGAAATTGAACTTTATTACAAAATGATAGTGATCTAAACAGTACAGGACTGGAATAATAACAGAGGCACAGATCAGTGGAATCTGAATCACCAGAAACTGACCATCTCTCATGAGTCAGTTAATCTATGACAAAGGAGACAAAAGCATAAAATGGATAAAGGAAAGTCTCTTCAATAAATGGTGTTGGGAAAACTGGACAGCCACATGCAAAAGAATGAAGTAAAACCACTCTCCAATATTATTCACAAAAATTAACTCAAAACAGACTAGAGACTTGGACATAAGAACAATAAAGTTCTTAGAAGATAACATAGGAAAGACTTTCCATGACATCAGACATAGAGAAGTATTTGGGAACTCAATTCCCCCATCAAAGAAAACAGAAACAAAAATAAACTGTGACTACATCTAACTAAAGAACTTCTTCACAGTGAAAGGAAATATCACCAAAACCAAAAGGAAATGTATTAACTGGGAGAAGATATTTGCATTTCATATTTCTGACAAAGGCTTAATATCTATTACATATGAAGATCTCATAAAACTTATTAACAGAAAAATAGACAATTCAATAAAAAAATGGGAGGAGTAATTAGAGAGATACTTTCCTGAAGAGGATATTCAGATTGCCAATAAGCACGTGAAAAGATGTTCCTGCTTGCTGGCTGTCAGCGAAATGCAAATCAAAACAAGAATTAGATATAACTTTATGACTAAAAGACTGGCTATTATCTCAAAGTCTGGAAACATCAAATGTGGAGAAAAGGGAACAATTTGACACTGTTGGTGGCAGTGCAAATTGGTGCAACCCCTATGAAAAAAGTTTGGAGATTTCTCAAAAAGTTGAAGATGGAAATCCCATACGATCCTGCCATTTCACTTATGGGTATTTACCTGAAATATATAAAAATAATCTTCTGCAGAGATGTATGCACTCCCATATTTATTGCAGCCGTATTCACAATAGCTGGTGTTGGTCCACTTAGGCCAACATACCTCTATTTTCCCAAGTAACAGTGCTGTGTCAGGTCTCTCACAGGCTGTGCATGTGTGTTCCCTCTGCTTATAATATGCTTACCTCTTAGTTTACCTGGGGAATGTCTAATTCTCTTGTAAGACTCATGTCAAAAGACTTTGTCCCAGGGACATTTTCCCTGACTGTCCATTGCCTGGTTGTGCTACTGCTCCATTAAATACATAACACAATGTGCTTTTTTCCACACATCACACTGATTTGTTGAATTTGCATTCCATATTTGATTCTGAGCTCCTTGTGGTCCCATCTTTAATTTTTAGCCCTAACATCTGCCACAGGTACAAATTTTGGTGTAATTGTTGAATGGATGAAAAGATTAGTCACCAAGTCAAATTTTAAGAGGTTACCTAGCTGACTGTTCTTTGGGCAGTGCAACAAATCTAGTGAGAGCATGTTAGTGACCTGATTGGGAAGTTGCTGCAATACAGTGAGCTGTAAATGGTCAGTAGGAGAAAGATATGCTTTATACTGAAAGGAAAGAGACTAAGTAGGTAGTTGTTTGAGAGGAGAGGCAGAGGTGAAGAAAGGACTTGCTTTATTTTTTTGTGTAGGTAGGTCAAGAAGAAAACACAAGTAGTAAGGATGATGTTGGAGTTATGGATGAGAAAAAAATTTTCGATGGAGCAAGTACTAGGAAAGGGTAAACAAGATGAAGCAAAACATACAGGAGAAGGGACTAGCGTTAAAATAGAGAGGAAAGGATGGAAGAAAATGAGGATTTAATTTCTGAGATGAAAGGTAGTAAAGCTAAAGAAATTTGTGAATTAAAATTGTTTTTTATTTGAAATAACAAAAGGGATGACCTATTGAAAGCAATGGAAATAGAGATTAGGTTCCCAGTTTAAGAGAAATGGTAAAGGATCGGATAAGCTGCTGCTGAGAATAGAACAAAAAAATGAATCAGTGACATACTTGAGCATAGTTTACATGCATCCCAAGTGTCTGGTTCACAGCCTAGATGTACAACTAAATAAAAATGCTTCTTCCAACTCTTTCTTCCTGCCCGCTTGCCTATTTGCCATCATTCCTGCATATACCTTTCCTTTAAAAAGTGTGAATTAGAGGGAAGAGAGCTGTGAACTGAAAGTGTGGGGCATCAGTGGGCAGCATGGAGAACACCACTGGTTACTTCAACCAATATTATATATTTTTCTTTCATTTTTTAAATATATGATGAAGGTTTTTTTTTTTACCTTCCCTATCCTGAGTTTTAAATCCAGGGCCTTGGGCTTTATAGCCTACACCTTAGCCCCTAGCCACCAGGGTATGCTGTTATCTACATTTATGATGATATGATGTTTGTAATTTTAACATACATGCAACGTTTTGATTAGAAATTATTTTCATGTCTATCCCTTGAATGATTAATGTCAATTTGCTAGTTTTCCAATAGTTGAGAATATTTTATGTAACACATAATCATGCATATCATGTATATACATATGAAAAAATATTTTGCTACTTGGAAACATTACCTTAGATGAACACTGTAACAGTAGAAGAGGGAGAAATAGACACATGCAAAGGATCTTAAAGAAGCAGAAGCTATAGGACCTCGCAACTGTTGGATATAAGAATGAGGATTGGTTAGTTCACAGAAGTGTGTGTTTCAGGGAAAAAAAGGAGGTAGAAAAATTGCAAGAATGGTAGATGATATTTCTTCTTCCCCCATGCCCTGAGTATTGTGCTTATCTGTTTATATGTTAATAGTATTTAATTCTTGCAACATTTTATAATTAGTTCTCAGAAAAACACACTTCCTAATCTAATCAGTGTCATTATCCTCATTCTATCTCTGGAGAGCAGGGAACTAAGAGATGAAGTGGTTTGATCAAGGCTGATCATGAAGTGGAGATTACTTATGAACCTTAACTGCTCTCATGGAGGCAAATTCAGGGTAGAGAGAACATTACAACTGCTTTTCGGGTGTATGTTCCTTAACAGGAAAGATAGAACCTATAGATTTGAAAATACTGAAGCATACTTCAAATGCAACTTAATGCGAACAAGAATAGGCTTTATAACATGATGTTCTCGGAGAATTGTAATTGGAATTCCTGGTACTCTTATACTCTACATCTTTCTAGAAACAAGTGTGGTAGCCCCAGGAAGATCTGTTTCACTTGGTCACATGTGTATAGATCCAGCTCTCTGTCCACTGTCTCCTGCCCATACCTTCCCTTGAGGATCTAACTCTAAAACCATCAGGTATTGCTGAAGGGGAATAGAAAAAGCACATAACAAAACTACCTCAAAGTCAATAAAAAAAAATCTTCTGAGGTCAGCTACCTCATGCTCCCTTCTTCTACCTCATAAAACTCCTTTTCCTTCCAGCTGTACATACATTGCCTCAATCAGGTTCTTTGCTGCCAGACCTCAGGAGCAGATGAGATGTACCCCAGTCCACCTTACACACTTTGAGTAGACTGTGCAGCAATGCGGAGTCCAGAGCTACCTCAGATGAACTCTGTGCAGTTGGGTTTTGGTTGAAATGCTGTCACTAGTGAGAATACTACTTTATGAGAATGAAGAAGAGTCTCTGGGAATACAGCACCATTTTACAAAGCCCCATTCATTCTGCCAATCCCCAAGGATATTTATAGAATTCCAAATGATGTTGAGAAGCTGACCTAGCTCACCTTCAAGGCTGGGGCTTCTCTAGTGGCTATCACAATTGTTTTCAAGGATTTCTTTTTAGTGTGAGATATCGTGTTCTTTTCAAGCCTTAGGTGTGAGGGCAGAACTTGAAAGTGTTTATAAAAAATGCCTCATATGTTTTTCAAGGTACCACACATACATCCATGCATACTAACCTACCCCTCACATAGAGGCATGCTTTCTTCTCTCGCAGACACACACACATGCACACACACAGCATCACACATATGCTGTCATGACACTTCTTCTTCCCCTCTCCAAACCCAAATGTCCTCCCAGCAGCACAGAGTAAGCAGTACTATGCTCCTATCTGGGTTTGACCTGCCTACACGCTTTGCCTAAAATACTGTGAGTATATATACAGCATGGTACGGAACTAATTTTTGCACCAAGTGTGGGGGCTCCAGGGAACTCTGCCATTTCCTCTTGTCCCTAAAGCTGTTAAACTAAATTATAGGGCTGGGAGTACGAGAGGCCAGCTGTACCTCAGCTGCAGGGCCCAGTTGTTGTGACAAAGTGAAAAGTGTGGGCACCAACAGATCATTAACTGTGTAGCCAAAAATAGGCTGATGATTGGATTGCATGCTAAGAAAGGAGGAGAGAGTGGGACCTGTCTGTTCCAGCCCAGGATGGGACCAAACTTAACCAGCAAAGGAGAAGTGGCAAGTGTGTCCAATGCACTGTCTCACATCCTTTATAGTTCATTATGTTGGGACAGGTTTTATTTTTTTACTTTTCTAAATTTTTCTTAAAATTGACAGGACTTTTGTCTCTGTTTTGGTTTTGTTTTTAAAATTTCTCCACAATTTCCTGTTGTGCTGCCTCCTTTGGCTGAGTTCAGCTTTACTGTTGACTATAATTACTGTGAGGCTTGTGAAGAGAGCTGAAAAATCCAAGTTGACATTAAAGGTGCATTACACTTGAATAAACCCAGGGACAGAATGTTGCACGTTGGTTTGGAGTTGCCCCTGTATTTTGTCTAGATTAACAAATTTAGACGGCTTTCGGTTTGCACAGTGCTAATAGCCACTGGGACAATCTCTGGAACTTGTAAACACTGCTCATAAATAGTCACTAAAGTGTGAGGCTGAATAAACATTACCTCAATGGTTTGTGAAGAATCGACCAGCAGGGAACCAAATTGTGCTTTGAAATAAGACCTTTCTCATTTGAAAGGAGGGTAAAGAGAACAGGATCAGGACACTAAAAAAACGGCTGCCTTAATTATTTGTTTAGCAATCTACAAAGTGACCATAGACAGTTGACATAATCTCATGAGGTTTCACTTTCTCTCTCATTGTCTCGAAAATGACTGTAATAGTCTAGGGCACTGATATTTCATGTACTCGCATATTCATTCTATACTGGAAGAAGACCTAGTGTATGTCTTTCATATATACATATATTTGTAGCCATGTCACATGAATGTAAGTTTTTTCACCTTGAATAATCTGTAGATACCTCCAGTTTAGCAACACTTTACAAATGGGTTGTCTCAGGTCCAGGATGTTGTGTGGCTGGTTAGGCTCTGCTGGAGACAGAACAGAGGCATTATTTCTCAAGACTGTAATGTGCTTCTGTTAGCTTTGCTCTTATGCTCCTCTTTCGCTTGTTGGCAGTATGGCATCTACAGACTGGTGTGACCATGGAGAACATAAGTAAGAAGATGTTTACTGTGAAGATATATGAAAATTTTAAATCTTGATGGTGACAAAATTTAAACTTGCAAGAAAACAATGCTTTTATTAAGTAGCTTTAATTTTTCCTTAGAAATATTTTTTCCCACACATTCTAAAAGGTTGTTCGATAAAGGAAAGCTAATAGCTTGAGAAGATGTATGTAAGTGCTGCTAATGATTACACAAAGGAATTTAACTATAATGGTATTAAGAATATTTACTCATTTTTTAAAGTTTATTTTTGTTTGATTTAGTTCATATGTTAGCTTAGTATATCTATACAACTCATATAATGTCATAATGCAATGTTCCTTCAGCAAAATTAAGTGAAAGTATTTACTCAATGCCATTATATGCCTGTGTTTTATGTAATGTGTCTTATCATACATTGTCTTACTTAGTTCTCTTCATGACACATGTCTGGGGTAATTACTATTATTATCACTTTTTACATTTAAGGAAGCTCAGTTTTAAAGAGGTTTACTTATTTCTCAAAGTCACGGGACTGATGTGTAACCAGCATTTTAATTTTATCTTAAAGATTCTGACAAACCACATTGCTTGCCCTTATCATTGATACATTGAGATACCAGAACTTTCAAGGTATCTTGTGTATAATTGAGCTCCCCTGTATCACAGATTTGTTTTGTTCAGGAACATTCCGGTGAGTAATTGCACTTTTTAGTTTCCTTGCTTGTGTGAAGTAAGCACTTACTGAAACCCATGAAGGAAGAAGCTATGGGAGGCTCTTGATGGGAGACATTTGTGTCAAGGGCATTGCTCCATTTACTGCTCAGCCAGTCAACAAGCACAAAGACAGGGTTCTGTGCCTTAAGGAAACACTGACTAGAATGAGCTAACTTGCTAAAGCTAGAATCCTTGACTTGAAACATTGTTAAGGAAATAGTTTACCAGTTGTGTGAGCATTCAACTAATGATCAACATGCTGGTTTATCTAGTAGAAAATCATGCCTCTGTGTCACTACCATGATGAATTTAACTTGTGATGTCATCTCAACCCTCTACGTACCTTCCCTGTGTCATAGTCATTGCCCAAAACGTTTTTAAAACCACAGGATTCACCTCACTGACTGTGTGACCTTGATATGCTAACTTAGCTCATGTAACTAACTTGCTTTTACTACCACAATTTCACAGATAATAGAGGTAAAATATTACTTTAGAGAGCTGACATGAAGAGTAGATATAAGATTTGTTAGGCAGTAGCATAATGGTAGACAGAAGAGGCAGTCCATAATTATCATGATGTATTTAAGTATAGTAAAAATATATATATAACTTCAGGTTGCAAGGTTTTTGAGAACAGAGGTCACATATCTTATATTATGTAACTTCTATACACATTCTGGACACTTGATAATGCTGGAAATTAAAAATACAAATACATATACATGTGCATGTATATAAATATATATTTTATGTACTGGCTCTAGAATCAAATGCATATCATGTGTGTATGTGTATATATATGATACATTGCTCTCTGCAATTCAAATTTCATTTAGTATTTTTATCTTCTCTTAAAGGAATAATAAAAGGTAATTTTTATCCCATTTCCCAATCAGTTAATCATTTGAAGATGATTATTACTGTGGTTTTGTGAATGGAATGGTGGAGTGAGGTGTTTAGGTAAATTAAGAGAGAAAGCCAGGGCTCTTAATGCTGGGTCTAGGCCTTTTCCCGAAGGACCCCGACATTATAGGTCAAATGCATGCATGTCTGTAGTCACACCAATATTCTTCGACACAAGTTATTTATTACTTACTCTCCCACTACTTATTTGTTCCTGTGTCGCAAATCTGTCTGTCAAGGACGACTCAAAACCTGATCTCACATTCTGATGGTGGGCAGAGGGAACAATCCTCATTTGTTCATTGAGAAACAGGTAGTGATTGACCTGACCACGGTCCCCCAAGGGAAAGGAACAGTGTGAGCTGAGGTCGGGTATTGGGGACTGAAGTCCTGGACCAGGAAATGTCTCACACCTTCCCACTTCAGAACACTCTGGCACACACCAAATTTTTCTGTTGTGCCTTTTGTTCAGGTTGTTAGGAAGATTATACAGACAGCACAAACAGTGATTTAAAGGGGAATAGCACCAGCTGCCATTTCTATGTCAGTGAGATGGATTCTTTGGGAGCCTTTCCCCTCCTGAATCTGACAAGTCAGACAAAGATAACAGCCTGCCAGGACTCCATCCTCTGTGCAAGGCGTCACTATTAAATCCCAGGAATGCACTCCTAACTCCTCCTCTCTCTGCAGCTTGCTTTTGTTTCTTCAAATGAACAGGATCTTGGGTGGGCAACCCTTACTGGGGATAGTTTAGCATTCCCTCCCTGAAAGCCCTGGGATATTTTAATTCTTGTACTTGGTGCCCAGCACTTAGAGCACATGAAAAGTAAATCTTTTAGATTGAAGTTAAAAGAAAAGAACCAGAAATGGCATTTGGAAGCAATGAAATATGGCACTCGACAGATGAGACAGGCAATATTGCTGTATTAGCCATAGATTTCACGAGCAAATTTCAGGGTTGCATGGGCCATTAAGAGCAAAACAAAAACCATAATTGCCCTTAATCTCTATTCATTCTGCATGTACAAATCTTGTTCAAAGGGAGATTTTGAACGAAAAGATCAAGAGAAAAATAGGCACAAATCTTTGGACAGTGCCAGATTTGATGTTCCTTTTTTGAAGACTTGTTAAGTATAGATGGAACCCGAGGTGTGAGTTCTCCTTCAGGAACTGATGCTAGGTGACAGGGGTTTAAAAGACTCGACTTTGTTGCATTGTCTTTGCTATTCTTGTCTACGTTAACAATTGTCTTGTGTAGGTGAAATGCTTCTGCTTAGTTTTGGCTCAAAAGCTGAGCAAGATGTCATGCCTACATATGTGCTTTCACTTAACGTTCCATGAAAAAAAAACAACTAACACTACTTAAATTACAGTGAAATTACTTGTATGCCTCTGGGGTTATAGGTTGGGAGTAGATGTTAGAGGAATAGAATGGCCAGTTTAATTTGGTTCTTGACACAGGAAAAGTATTCTCTTAGTAATTTATATTTTTCTTCATCAGTTCCCCTAAGAATAAAGATTCTTATCAATCCTCAGTGGCCTTTCTCATGTTAATAATATTTTTAAAGGTGAGACAATTTCGTGCAGTGATTCAGATTTTAACATAACAAAAGTACCACTTTTTAGATAATAAGTTTTAGTCAGCAAATGAAACTAATCTGTGCAGACCAGAAAGTGGAGTATTCATACACTGATACAATCAGATTTATGAATCCATTTAAGACCAGTTGGGGTGATATATATGGCAACTGGACTTTCCTTTCTCATGATATATGCCTTACATAGGATCTTACATATTATAATTTGTGCTGACACTACTTAGGCAAACATTTTATAATACAGAGATAATGGTCTTATCCATCAAAGTTTTATTTCTCTCTACTTTTATAGAAAATTTGATTGAGGCTATTGTATTGATGGTGTGAACAAAACACTGGAGGAATTCTCTTCCATCTCCATTTCTTCTCTCTCATCTGCTCCCTCATGCCCTAAATTTTTTCCAAGTGAAGCTCATTTTTTCTCCTAGTGATATTTCTTTTAACTATTATTCCACTTTCAGATTTTAAATACTCTTATTCTTTCTAATTATTATAGCCAAATTCTCTTTCTCTCAGTATGTTTAAATGAATTTTTTCTTTTTTCTTCACTAAAAAAGCAAAAATAAAATTGAATCCTAATTTTTGGTTTTAAAGTAAGTGGAAAATTTTAATAGATGGCAATTATAGGAGTCATTTTCTCTTTGAAATCAGAAGAAATGAAGAAAGAGGAAGAATACTATTCTTTAACCATTTTCTGGTCTGATTGGTGATGGAGAGAAAATCGTTTCTGGTAATTTGATTCAGAATTAAGCATCAGCCCGTTTCCATGATCTCTCGAATTTAGCTTGAAGCCGTAGTAAGCATTCTCTTTTTTCTCATGGGTAAGCATTAGACAGACAACTTTAGTTTTGGATTTTCCACTGACCTTCAGCTCTGAAGTCTCTGTTTCTCACTCCTCTGTAATGGATAGGCCAGCGAGGGATTCTAACTCTGCACATTATGTCTTTGATCAGTTAGACTTTAAAGGTTTCTTCAAAAGATGTTGAAAGCTGTTTCAAGTCGAGTGACCTCATTGCAAATACTAAGCTGCTACTTTTCATCGAATTTCCTTTTCAAGGAGCATATGTAACTCTTCAAAACTTTCTTTTATTCAAATTGTCACAACAAACCAGAAGATATCCCATTAGGAAAACAGAACCCATCACAATTACCATCTCCTGTGTAATGTTATAAATTATACTCAGATTATTGCTCCATGAGAATTTCCTATTCTTTGTGTGATAGACTGACTTAAACATTACATTGGTTCCTTATGAACTCAGAGCAGAAAGGAATTGGAAACTGCTTAAAATCCCATTAAGAGTAGCCTGGTGCTTTCATTGATTTCTTATTGGGGGAATGATCTAGTTTTTCTTGATTAGCTTCTGAAAAATAATGGAAATATTTGCCAAATATCTTTGTCACAAATAATTATTTAATGAATTAGAGTAGGTAAAGTTGATATGAGATAAAATAAGCAGTAAGAAAATAGACAAATATTTATTTGATTTCTCTATGGAAGAACTTCTAAGATAATAGACAATGGGAAGAATAGTAAAATAAAAAACTGGTAGATTTATTTGCATAAGACTTAAAAATCTTTGTATCTTTATGTATTAAAAGTTTCATTGGTAAAATAAAAAATATTTAAAAAGAAGTATTGCAAATACTGCAAGTAAACCTAGTGATGAAAAATTATTCATATATATGTATTATATGTATGTATATATATAAAAAAGACTCATGCATCTATAATTGGAATGTATAGTCAATAAAACTAAAAGATTGAACAAATAATATTTACAATGTTTAGTATTTAAAAAGCAGAAATCTAAAAACTAAAGTAGAATCAAAAATTAAAATAAACTGTAATAACTGGCAAGATCAGACATTTTTATATATCGCTAGAAGAATTATAAACAGAGCTGGCCTATTTATAAGACAATTTAATACTATATATTAGGAATTTTCAAAACAGTTTTAATTCATAGGATGTTTTTATGCTAGCTTGAAATTAGAAATAATCAAATGATCAAATTAATTTTTGTTGATCATTATATACATGACAACGCAGTAATTAAATGATACACACTGACAATTTTAACAATAAAAGAAGGTTCTCATGTCGATGACAAAAATGAACAGTGCAAAACTGCACAGTTCTTATGCCCAAATTATAAAATTCTGTTTATAGTAATATTGCATGAAGGTACACCAAAATATGAAAAGATCTCTTTCTGGATTTTTATTTTTATATTTTTACTGCTCCTGTAGAGGGAGGGAAATTTTATTAAGGTCCAGACCATGGGCTCACAGGTAGAGGTGGCTGCAGGGCCTATTTGACCTTCTTGGGGCACAGGTTGTTGGTGTGGCCACACTTTTTGCGACAGTTGACAGCACGGAGGTGCAGGCAGCACAGCACTTGAGGCAGATCATCTTATTGCAGTTGTACTTTTGGGCAAGCTAGTGGAGGGATGACTCCCCTCAGTCATAGCACCAAGTGCAGGGTGGACTCTGTGGATGTTGTAATCGGATAGAGTACAACCATTCTCCAGCTGTTTGCCAGCAAAAATCAGATGCTGCTAGTCAAGCAGGATGCCCTTCTTTTCTTAGATTATGGCTTTGGCATTTTCAATGATGTCACTGAGCTCGACCTTGAGGGTGATGATCTTGCCCGTCAGGGTCTTCACAAAGATCTGATTTCTGCATCTGCTCGTTGAAGAGAAAGAGACTATTTCTGGATTTTATTCTTTATATGTCTCTGTATTTCCATTATTGTCAAGCAGTAAATCCTAATTCCCTGCTTTTACTTGTTAGTGCAAATTTGAATAGCTGAGTCTGATTTGTCCCATTTTTTGTCCTGAAAATTATTAGTGTTAGTGCACTTGAGTAGTTTATATACTATTGTTTTAGATGGCAAATGTGCAATGTAATAATAGGAGTATGCTACAAAATATACACATGCTATTATACTAATATGTAAATGATTAATACTTGTTATCTTGCATATTTTTATAATAATAGCAATAGGTTGATTTATTTTATAATATAAACATATGTAGCTATGCATGTGTTTAAGTTTACATAAAATAACTGATTTCTATCTATAAATGGTACTAATTATAATTTAACTTAGCTTTTAATTGTCTCAATGCATCCTACATTCTCCTTTCGTTGATAGTAGATGACCACAAGTACTGTTTCCTTAAACTGATGTTAAATTCAAGGATGTCTAAAATCCCTTGAGGGCTCTTGTACTTTAAGCAGCATGTGCCACAAGAAATCTCCACTGCAATGGGCCTTTTGGACAGTACCCTGACGTCCTTCATAATAGAGTATGACTTTTATAAGGTGTTACAAGTTGCTGTGTGAATGGACATTGTCACCCATAACTTCAATGCTCAGATTAGCTAAATATGTTGCCTTTGAAAAAAAGACTTAAGGTGATCTCCAAGAAAGGACAAACACATGGGAGAATCAAAGGGCTCTTTCAGATTTGTAAACCTTATATCAAAGAATTTAGAAGTCTCACCCAGCCTTACAGGTGTCCTTTGCTTTGATCACTAATTAAAATGTGACTTCTATCCTCAGTGTCACTGTTGGAGGACTTGATAAAACAAAGTGCGTCAGGTACCTGACAATTTCTCATAATGCCCTGAAAGACAGGTGTTCATTCCTGAAAAGCTTTGAAGCTAAAAATAAAATAAAACAAAATTTAAATTAAAGGATATTCCCGAGCACATAGTAATCATCTTAAGACTTACACTTCAGGGTCTTTCTTCTCCCCAGATGATGGTGGTGGAGGTGAGTGGGGTGGGGGGTGGTTGAAGTTAAAGACGGGCAAACACTGGCTGGAAAGGAATGCAGAGAATGGGGTAAAGTAAAGCCTTGTAAGTCATTCGAGATCAATCGTCAGAGAATGTGTCTCAACGGTGTCATTATCAGATTAATATTTGAGTTCCAATTTAAGCTGGAATTATTTGGATAACAAAAATCAAAAGAAAAGTTTTTAAAAACAATTTTGCCTCAGAGCAAAAGAGACGTATCAGGGATAGGATTTTTGTGATTTTTCACCACACCTCTCAAATTCCTGTAAACCTGGGTAGTTCCATAAAGAACCACAGAAAGTCTTGCTTTCACAACCCAAGTTCACTTTATCTTGAGTCAAAATTGGTAAAAAACAGGTCTACTAATTTCATATGAGTCTCATATGACTTCCTGGCAAATTAATCTGCAATATATTTCTAATTATTGTAGAGAGATTATTTGTTTAATAGATTATTCACATTGGGTGAAAAGGGTCAATTATATGGTGAGGCAAAGAATTGTACTGTTAATGGTGAATTTAATGGCATATACACAGATATGAGTTATAATGTTGCACACCTTAAACCTATTTAATGTTACAATGCAATGTTACTTCAATAAAGTTTTTAAAAAGGAATAAAATGAAATAATGCTAATTGAAAAAGAGATCTGTGCACCCCCATGTTAATTGTAGGACTGTTTATAATAGCCAAGAGCTAGAACTAGCTTACCCAATACCTATCAACAAATGAGTAGTCAAATATATGATATATACATATACATATATCCATGTTATTGCAAGTGGCAGGATTTCATCTTTTTTTAAAAAAAGAGCTGAGTAGTATCCCATTGTGTATGTATAATTGGACTGTTGTTGATAAACCTAATGCATTTTATAAAGATGTTGTTTACATTGATGTATACCTTAGAGCTATATTCTTCAATAAATACACCTATATATCTATTTTTTAAAGAAGAGATTTCTTTTTAGGGGCAAAAGCTTGCTTTTGGTTAAGTGATTGTTACTTTTAATTTCCTTATAAGCATTTACTGGAGCCACAGTGCTCTACTGTGAATTATTAATAAAATACTCTGAAATTCCAAGCAGCTTACAACGTAGAATAGTTGGCAGCAATAAATCAGCAAATAAAAACACTCAGTAAAACACATAAGCTAGAAAACTGTATACAGAGGGTTAAAAGAAAAGTTGAGACACTGATCATGCTTCTGAAATAAGTGGCAAATGCATGGTAAAAGTGCTGGGAGAAGGGAATGGCCAGACACAGTGTCTTTTTGATGAGAGAGAATTCCCAAGGAAGTGGTATTCCTGGGGTCCAAAAAAAGAGAAGAGTTTAATGTAGGTGGGTAGTAGGAATGTTTCAGTTCTAGAAGGTTCACTGAGGAGAAGTTTATTGTTACCAAAAGAATACACTAAGTATAGGCTATTTGGTGAGAAAGTCAGGGAATGGTAGAAGAGGCTGGAGATGGCTGGAAAGGTTTAAGCAGAGTAAACAGCTTAAATGAAAGAAAATATCATGGCACTAATATGGCAAGCAATTTTGTAGAGGAAAATTACTTTGATCACAGGAAACAACTCAGTGAACTGAGAAAAGGAGGTAAGAGACAAGATGCTGCATTTTTTTTGGAGTTCAACTTTGCAGGTGAATATCGACAAGGAAAGATGCTCACAATTTGATTGTATAATAGTTCCATTTTTACAAAAACACTTTTTTCAAGGGAAGAGAAGCTGTAACAGAAAGATCACTGACAAGAAAGATGTTCACAATATATAGACATGGTATTTCCATTTTAATAAAAAGAAACCTGTGTTGAAAAAGAAAAGCAAAACCAAGCTGAGGATGGAGCATCACAATGTATGTTTCACCAGCTCTTGTCTTGTGTTTGCTTATAGAAGTTGTTCTGTTGAATAGTTAGGGTTAAGACAATTAAATTTCCTCTCTATGTGGAGTTTCACCAGCTCTTGTCTTGTGTTTGCTTATAGAGGTTGTTCTGTTGAATAGTTAGGGTTAAGACAATTAAATTTCCTCTCTACGTGGAGATCTTTTCCTAAGAAGTTTTGTCTTCTGTGTTCTCATCTTCCACTGTTTACCATGTACCTTTAGTTAGGCTTCTGCTAATGTCTTTGTTACATTTGGGAAATTGGGTTTGGTGGAAGCTCTAGGACACACAAAACACCATCTCAGGTCCCTCAGATTTTCTTACTGTGGCTCATGTTACCATGTAACCACCTTCTTGATTCCCAGAATCCACATTCTGAAATCGGCTTTGCAAAACTTTAAATCAAATGCTTCTGCCTTGTAGCCATTGGTCCTGTCTACATTATTCTATCTCACATTCAAGTATGTGGTGAGGTCATTCCTGAGGATAGTGGATGATCAGAAAAGTTATGCAATTTTATTATTTAATTCCCTCCAGTATGGAGGTTTTCAGTGAGTTTTTCATAATATTTTTTTAAAGAAAATATTGAGTGCCATTGACCAAGAAATCTCTTCAAAAAAAAAACAGAATGCCTTAGGAAGTGTTTGCTGACAAACAGAGCTTTGACTTTATGCATGGTCACAGCGCCATTCTTTGTATGAAACCACATGGAATTTACCATGCTCTCTTGTGGTTCTTTCATCATAAAACCAGTCATTCTGAATGATGATATTGATTATGGTGATGATAATATTTATTGATATTATTCAATGAATGTTTCTATGTATGAGTCACTATGCTATGAATTGTATGCAATCCTAAAAGATAGGTATTTTATGCTTATTTATTAATAAGAAAATTAAGCGTCAGAACATGGGGAAGTTCATACAATTAGAAAATGGCAAAGAGATCACATTTCTTCCTTCAACACAATTTATAGAAAGCACTTGCCTTGCTCTTTCAGTATTTTTAAAACATACAGCTTGAAGCATAACAAGCCTTCAATAATATTTTTTGACTGAATCAATGAAGTTTCAGGAATTTCTATCATAATGTAATATCATAGTCCAAATACTAGGTCATTTCATGGTAGGCTAGGATGCTCTCTAGAAGCAAATGTAGAAACTCTTATCTCTGAGACTAAGATCCATCAAAAAGAGATAGAGTAGATAGGGTGAGCCATGTACTTTCTTTCCTCATCATATGTTGACTTTGTATGCTAAACATATGATTGACTTTATTTACTTAACAGAAATCATTTGAGCTTCATATTTGATTAGTATACTGGGAGAATAAAGAAGATGTTACAATTAAGATAGGGTAGTTGATCAAACTGTCAGGAGGAAATTTTTCAAATTCACTTTCACTCTTATCAAATGTTATCACTAAAAATAAAGTGTGTGCATGCCATAATGTATCATATAATATTATAATACCATATGTGTAATATCAAAGTGAGGTTTCAGGAAATTGCACAAGGTAGTGTTGTAAAAGCAGTTAAAAAGAATGATTGACAAGACATGAGAACTGTGTCCACTGATGGATCCAACTGAAAAATAAATAGTCCAAAAGTAGTGATTTTAGGATTACATCTTCTGTTAACAAAGTCATGTCTCAAAAGTTTAGAGTTATGAAGTCTTGATGGAGTATCATGAAATGCGAAGATTAAGCACACCAGATTTGACCTCCTTATGTAAGTGAAGGGATTGAGTTCCACAGAGTTGGGCCACCTGGGCTGAGCTACACTAGTCTGCCAGTCAGTGATTTGCTCTTTGTTTTCCTCTGGTTTTCTTTCCTTTTTCATTTTGTTTCTTGCAGAAAAGACAACTAAGCCTGATGGTGTACTTTCACCTGGCAGAGTCTGTCTGTTGTCCTCCCGGTAGCTCAAGACCCCCGAGTAGCTGAATGAATCGTCATTCCCACAGACAGTGAGGCTAGGATATTTATTAACTATGAAGTAGCAATGACAGCACATAATGAATTTTCTTTAATGTTTGAATGGCCTTTTTTTCTTCCAGTTGATGAACTCTAGGAAGGTATGTAGTTTAAGCAAATGGAAGGGATTTTACATCTTTGCTGTCAGAACTTTTATTGGATACAGAAAAATATTAGACTTCTTAGTTGTATCACTGTTTTTTCCAGATAATACAATATTTCTACATGTAGCCAGAAACTCTTGGCTTGCTTGGCCTCCTTGCAGATGGACCATAGTATGCATTTAATAGGTTCAAACCTGGCAGATTTTCCAACTAGAAAAAGCACTACGTTTATTCCAGGGGAACTCAGGTTGCTATTAATTTTCTGATTTACAGGGTGACTAAAGTAAAAAACAGGATAGAAACAATTGCAAACAGCTTGGGAAAATGTCCTTTATCCTTTCCAGAATATTTTGATTTTTATTATCATTAACATCTGAACATTTCAACGCAGAGCATATATTTTAACAAAAAACTTAAATTGAATACATTCTTAAAAACTCTCATCTGTAAGTATGGACTAAGTAAATTTTGCTCATTGTGGTAATGGTGAGAAAGCAACCTGGTTATGATCAAGTTGTCAGCATTTCTTTCATTTAAAGACACAAATATAGCTGGGGAAACTTTCCCTTCCTCTCTCACTCCAGTCACCCAGGGTCTCACCCCTGATTGGTTTGTTTTTGCTCTAGAGTAAGAAAGGTAAGACATAATTCCTGCTTTCAGATTTTGAAAGAAAATATTCCACATAGATTATTTTTCTTCCTTAAATCTGTACTTCTTTTCCTTAACAGCACCTATTAGTCTGAATGTCTCTGGAATGATCACCAGAACACAATCCTCAAATCTCCTCCATTTTTGAGATATAAATAACCATTTAGTTTTTGAAAGCCTCCCAAATTCACATATGATTTTTTTTTAAAGTTTGTGTTAAACTTTAAAAAGTCAGATTTCAAATGTGATCAAAACAAAATAACTGGCTGACAGAGCATTTTTGTGTCATAACTGATTGCTTTTGGTACGTGGTCATAACGAAAAGAAGGTGGCAGAGATACAGCTAATTTTATCTTTCATTAATCATTTATTATGATAGGCATTTTGTTTAAAAATGCAAGTTTTTTATTTTTAATACATTTTTATTAAGGCACCAATGTTTTACAACATATGTGTTTTAGGAGTGCAGTCTTACTCTTCATCAAATATATAATACACTATGCCTACCAACAAAATACAGTAGTCCTTGAACACTGTTCCTTGGACCCCCAATTACCCTTTACTTTCATCCCCACCCTCTTCTCCTCTGGTAACCTTCATTCAAGTGTCAGAGCCCAAGTGTTACTTTTTGTTTTTTCGTCTGTTTGTTTCTTTACATCCCACACATGAGTTAGATCACCTGGTATCTGTCTTTCTCACCTGACTTATTTCACTTAGCATAGTTCATTCTAGTTCCCATTCATGTTATCACTAAGGGCAAAATTTTATTTTTTATGGCTGAGTAGTTTTCCATTGTATGTGTGTGTGTATGAGTGTGTGTGTGAGTGTGTATTAGAAGTATATACCCCTTTTACTCACTCATTTATTCAGTAACTACATGTGAATGTGAAATACTTAACATGTGTTGTGGTTGTGCTATTTGGGAAAGGCAAAGATGATAGACTTCTTTCTCTAGAATAAAAGACTCTGAGATACCTGGGTTCTGGAACTACTTATTGAGAAGGGTTTGTTCTGCCCACTTTACTCTGCTTAGTGATGTTGCCTTAGTGAGCTAGGTTTGGGCAATCTCAAATGATGCTCACAGCAGAAAAGCCACTCTTCAGCCCATGTACTGGTGTGCTTGACACCAGGCAGGGCAAGTGTCTGGGGAGTCAAAGCAAGATTTTCCAAGCAAGAATTGCTTAAACTGGTTCCTGAAGTGAGTTATAGCCAAGAGGGAGAGAATATTCTAAGAAAGGGAACAGCTGGTTCCAGGGCAATGGGGTGAAGTGGAGGGTAGGTCAATCAAGGAAACTTGAGAAAACATGTGCTGGTAAGATGGGAGACACAGGGAAAATGGGTGACACTGAGGTCAGTGAAAGGTCCTCCAGAAGTACCACAAAATGTGGACACTCCTCAGGGTGCAGGCTCTGCAGCCACCAACAGATCCCAGATGTAAAGCTTCAAGATGGTGCAGGATAAACTCATCCTCTTCAGGGATTTGATGTAATACTTCAAAGCTTTTTCATTAGCTCTACATCCATGTGCCAAAATAAAACGAATGCTAAGGAAACACTAGCCTCTAATTTCTGACTCGGGATTCCAATGTTTTTAGACTTTTTAAGCTGTCTAAATTTCAGTCATATTTTGAACTAAACAGTAGTTCTCAACCCAAGTGTTTTGATATTGCTCAAGCTTTTATAGATGGGGCTGGAAACAGTCCAGCAAGGATGTACACCTCCTTTCAGGGGGTATACAAGTAATAAAAGTGGACATCAGTGTGTAAGAGTGAATTTGCTTAAAAAAATGAAAAACACACTCAGAGCAACAGGCTGTTTTGAAATTTTTTCCAGAGTTGAGCAACAAAGCCCGTATCAGAACTGAGTTTAGTAATTATTTGCATTGGACTAGTCATTTGAAATTAAGGTTTGGGTTTATTTACAGAGGAAGATAACAATTTGGGAAAGAATTAGTGTGACTTAAGATTTTTCAGATGAAAACAGCACGCCCTCATCTTAACTTCATCTGCAGATAGCATATTTTATTCTCCTTCCATCTCAGAGAACAAATAAATAAAGCACATTCTCTGGATCTTTTAGATTACATGTTAGGTATAATTAATATGTCTGCTCAATTTTCTGTGTGGGTGGTACAATGTAACAGTTGAAATATTTTCAACAATTTGAGCATCATCAGTCACTTGGTTCAACTCTTGTGCACGTCATCAGGCTTTGGTTCAGGGGCTTGTTTTTTCAGTTGAGTAAAACTGTTTTAAGCATTACTGAGCATGTTTGGGGTGACGCTATCCACAGGTATCTTGCAATTTTTCTAGTCTGTAAATACTAGTGAAATTTGCAAGTTTATATGTTTAGAACCTGCAATACTGATGCTTATATTCTCTTGTAACATTGTTACTTTAATTTAAATTTTGATGCACACTGAAGTACCATTCACACCTCTGTTGAGATTTGATAGTACATAAATTATGTTTCCCTTTGCTTTGCAGTTGGGTAATTAGAAATGATTGATTTTCTGAAAGTCTCATCTATAAGATAATGGGGTTGTCACAAGTTGAAAAGACTGATGGCAGACAATTAAAGGGGCCAAAGATATAGTTAACCTGAACAGATGAAACAGGTAACTGGAGGATAAATGAAAAGAGCATGCACTTAGGCTCAAACTCACCTGACTCCAAATCCTTATACCATTGTTTATCTGTTTCCCTTTCAGTGAGTCATTGAACTATTCCAAACTTGTTTATTCAGTTATAAAACTAATTTAATATCTGCTGTAAAGGCTTTTGTGAGGACTAACAGTAATTCATATAAATGATTTACCCAATTCCAGTCTAGCACTAGGCACTTACTAAGTGACAGTTAATAGCAATGATAGAGGTAGCAGTCATTTCCTACTTGGCATCATGACTGCCCTCAGACCCCTTGTGAAGCCCAAGATTGTCAGAAAGAGAACCAAGAAGTTCATCTGTCACCAGTCAGAATGACATGTTAAAATTAAGCCTAACTGCAGAAATCCAAAGGCTTTTAAAACAGTGTGCAGAAAATTCAAGAGCAAGATCTTAATGCGCACCCTTGGTTATGGAGCAACAAGAAAACAGAACACATGCTGCCTAGAGTCTTCTGGAAGTTCATGATCCACAGTATCCAGGAGTTGGAAGTGCTGCTGATGCTCAACATACCTCACTGTGCTGAGGTTGCTTGCAACTTCTCCTCCAAGAACCACAAGGCCATTGTGGGAAGAGCAACCCAGCTGACCAGGAGAGTCATCAGTCACAATGCTAGACTGTGCTGTGAAGAAGATGAATAGTTTGTGTGTACATAGCATTGTGTTAATAAACCCATAAAATTGCCAAAAATTAGTAATGATGCTATCATACATGCCCAAATATCTTCATCATTATAGAGTAGATTAATATAAATATGATGCCCTGAGGCATAAACTGGATTTCAAATAAAACAGTTAATAATTGAAGTTGGAGACCTTCTAAAATAAGAGAAGAAAATCTTGGATCAACTGATGAAACTTACAGGAAGATAAATTTAAGCTGGATTCATGGATGGTTTCTCTAATGAATAGATATATTTAAGATGAATGAGTCTGTTTCATGAGGTCCCATACTCTGGGTATCCAGGCAGAAACTAAATGATCACTGGTCAGCACTGATGCCAAAGGAGGCTTTCCCTCTGGGTAGGAATAAAATAGATGACCTTAAAATGTTTTCATTGATTCTAAGATCCTATGACTTGGATTAAAATGTAGTGAAGGGCACTGAAGAGTCGAAAGAACTTTTAGTCCAATGTCAGGAAGAAATACTCATGAGGACACCTTTTGTTTTCCCCAATATTCAGTTCTGATGAATGTGGAAGAATGAAAGTAGTAGAAGACGTTCACTTAGCAGTTTAGATTCACACTTTCTGTAGAATTGATGAAGTCCACAAAAGTCATCAAATCCAACATTTCACCTCATTTCAGAAAGATTTTTTGATACTTTCCAGAGTCAGAAAACTCAAGGCAGGTCATAATGGTGTTGTATGTCTCTAACTTTCTTCAGATTCTTCAATGTATTAGGTTAAAATATATGAATTTTCCTATTCCTGAGGGATGAATCAGGTTTTCAGGTCAAGGATCCAACCTGAGTCCTCAGCAAACTCACCAAGTTAATTAATTTCTAGGAGACAGTAGACTGGTGTACCCTTGGAATACAGCCTATTACTTAGTGTGATAAGTGATCTTTATGCATAGTGAAAACTTTTTAAAATACCACAACCCCTTCATATCTTTTGAGTAGTCAACTCACGTTGTTAACTACTTTTGAGTTTTTAGTTAAGTAAATCTTGGGGAAAGTTATTTTACGTAAGAGCTACATCATGACCTTATACATGGAGAGCTTTTTCTTTTCAATCTATAAGAAGAATTTTAAACAAAACTAGACAATGTAATATTACTTGTTTCAGATCCATCATACTATTTATTATTAATTCTAATAGGGTCATCAATTCCAAAAGTTGCTAAAATACAACCTGGGGACTGCATCTATTTTGTAAATTAAAAACTGTTTGGAACCGAGTCACACCCGTTGTATACACATATTCCATGGCTGATTTTGAGCTGCAATAGTGAAAGTGAATAGTCAGGACAGAAACTACGAGCTAGAAAGCCTGAAATATTTACTATATGGTCTCTTACAGAAATCTTAGTAGATCTTTTTTCCCAATTGTGTTTTATCTGACTATTAGAAGAGTATTTCTTTGCCTCCAATATACAGTTTATAAAAGTATTATGTATAGCAGGAAAAGTAATAACCAATACAAGATTTATCAATCAAAGCATTGTATATACAAACATTACCTGGTCTTAGTTGTGACAGAGACTGTTAATACAATATTAATGTTATCCACTTTCCTTTACTGCTGCCTAATGCTAGATCTTACTCCAAAGGCTCCTTTGTAGCTGTGTTTGACTCTGAGAATAGGCTATGGTCTGAGGAATGAAAATAGTAGTGGTGTGACCCACTTCTAGGCAGGGTGCATAAAACTTCTCTTGCTAAGTTCTCTCTATTTTACCCTGTCCACTGACTTTATGGAGAAGATGCTGGAGACCTAGTGAAAGCCTAGATGGAAGGAAATGAGCCAAGAATTGTCAGTTATCTATCAGTGTCCCTCCACTAATTCACACTGGCCTTTGGTAAATGGAAAAGTAAACCGGTGTGCTATTCAGTCACTACCCTGGCTACTCTAATACTGTAATCAATGTACCTTTTATCACTCTTGAGTATAAGAATGTTTGTGCTTTTTGTCTTTTTCAAATTTAGAAAAAAACGTTTACCATATTCCCATAATCTATGCTAAACAATCATAAAAGTAAATACCAGTTAACTATTATATGCTCCTTATAAATGCTTGTTTTTCTAAGTTTTCACCAATTATTTTAACTCATCAATTTCTAATATTTTTTAATAATCAAGAGGACTGATAGAATAATAACTATTATTTCCTTTTGGAAATTTTGGATATCTATGAGTTTTCTGAAATACATCTGATCTCTATATGTGATTCTCATCTGCTTCCTATTCCAACCATGTCCCTTGAATCTTTTAGGGAATAGCTGACCTATTCTGGAGAGTCGATGAAAACTATTAAGTGACCTTTTATTATTTCTTCAAGTGGTCCTTCACTATTTTTCTCTCTTCTAACAGTTTTGAATAGGACAGATCTAGTTTAACTCCATGGATATGAACAAGCTCATGCAACCCAAAGCATGTCTTCATCTTGAACATGCCCATTTTTATGTTAAGAACCTTAATAGAAAGAAACAGCAATTCTGCTACCTCTCCTTATCTTTCCTCTTTCAATAGTTGGTTTTCATTACATTAAACTACAATAATGCAATTTCTGAATGAAGTATTCATTTATTAGACAATCTCATCAAGGAAGCCTGACTAGATGCAGTAGCTTTATTCTGTGTCTGTCGGACAATCTGATTGAACACTACCGTGAAGAGGCTACTGTGTGTCAAAATACTCTGTTTAAAGGGAAGATCTTGAAATTTCTGTTTGCTACTGGCACATAAGCTAGAATGGATGAGATGCCAACTTTGATCTTCAAAGCGTGTAGTTTATGGGAAAAATTAACTTACTTTGAGTTCACATGTTTCACAAGATTGAACCATTTAACCTATAGAATGGTGAAGGTAGAGCAGGGTGTGACGACACTAGTCAAATTCTAAATAATTTTATTTCTAAAGGTATAGGCCCTTATTAACTATGACTAGGTGGAAAATTGAGTGACTTTGAATATTCAGGAAAGGTAGCACAGTGTAAAGTAAGAAACCCAGGACAGAATTCAATTCTACTGCATCACCAGACTAAGTTTCTTTCTAATCTATATGGTGTAAGCCATGGTCTCTACTCACTTTTGGGGATGCTATGATGATCAGATGTCACAATGAACATAGAATCACATTGCAACTTTTGAATTTTAAAAAGGGAATTCTCCTCTCTGCTCTTTTTCTTTTTCCATTGTCCGATAAATGTGCAAAATATGGGCTTGTGATTCTACTTCATATTTCTATCATGTCTCACACTCCAATTGATCTGTTACACAACTGTCCATCAATTTGTCATGCCACCCAATCCTATGTCTGGATACATGTCAGTCAGACCTTATAATCTGAATTGTCATTAACTTAAAAAAATGTGAATTTTATAAATTTTCCAATATCAAAATATTTCAATGTTTTTAAGAAGCATTTTTGCAAGTTAGTTCTCTCTTTCCCCCCACATAATCAAAAGTTAATCTTTTGTCTACTGACACATGGTCATCACTGTGCATTTTGAGTCTACATACACATCAAAGAAGCCATCACAATGAGTTTAAGATCCCTGATTCAATCTTAAAATAGGTTAATTGGTTTTCTCTATTCCCTGGGTAGGGTCTATACCCTGAACCCTAGCCATGTAGTTGTCTCCGTATTGGTGATTATCTCTGCAAAGATCAGTCCTTGACACATAGGACCATGTGAATCCAGTCATTTCAGCAAATATGTGTTGAATACTTATGTGTCAGGCATGGTTTGTCCTTTCCCTCCTTTGACTTAGAAATTAGAATTAGATACAGACATTCCTAACATAAATACTAATGTGACAAATGTTATAATAGGAAATGTGTGTGTGTATGTATATACTGTATTTGAAAGGTAATTTATAAACATGTTTGCCATTTTCATAGGTAAAATCTGCATAAAATTATGATTATGATGACAATATTATTCATAAGTTGTGACTTTATCTTCTTGTAGTACTTAGAGTATTACTTCAAAGAGCAAAGATTTTTGCTGTTTGGGAAAAAGCAATCAGACACCATTTTAGTTCATTGAAATTGTTGTTCATCATTCCTCTTCTTAGCAAAAGAGTCTTCTGTAACTGCGTGCTATTATTTTCTAGTCATCTTCAGCCATGGTTGACTGTGTTGAAACAATGCCAGACTGAACATTGATACCAGGTGCCTGTCCTAGCAGAATCCAATATCACACCTGCAGATAGAGTGTAAGATTACATCATGTGTCGTTCTGAGCACCACAAATGACTCGATACTTCATCTCAAATAGCATTATAATTTACACTTGGAGACTTCTGACTATGTATCCTTGGCCAAATGAAAGTTTTTGCAGCCAAACACATCAAACTTAATATATTTTACTGTGCCAATGGGATTGTTTTCTTGAGAAAGTTGAACATAATTAAATCTATCAATGGCATTTCAAATAAAAGTACCTGTCCTGGAAAGGTAGGCTTATAAACATTTGACTGTCAATTAAGAAGATGCCATAGAGTTTTGTGCTGGAAACCAAAGAAAAATGAAAGGACTCCAGTGTGCTCTGTGAATTAAATGAGTTCACAGAGGAACAGAGGAACAATAAGATCTTTTATTTTACAAAAATGTCATAATAGTTATAAAGGTACAAATTTAAAGTTGGATAATCACTTCAGGCAAAAATGAAAACTGTTTCAAATTCAAACATTTTCCCAGATTCAGGACATAACCTACAGTAATATTCTCTGAACTCGTAGAAATATTGTGTGGCTATTTCAACACCTTTTCACTCCATACATTCTAATTTTCACCTTTGCACTTTGGTGCCTGACCCGCTTCTCTTAGAGAGCAGTCTTCGTCACCTGCTTACACTTTGATCCACTGGCTGGAAAGCAGCTGCTCTTTGTTCAAAAACATTGCAAATGTTTATGTGAATAGAGGAAGGCAATAATGTCTTCATTCCCTTTCTTCCCAGACCAACTTCTTCAAAGGATTAGAGGAGGTCTCCACCTGGCTATAGAGTTTCTATGACTTTTTGATTCATTTGATGGTTCTTTTGTTTTCCATGGAATTGTCCCAGCATTTTGAATCTTTCAGACAGACTAGTTTAATGTTTAAAACTATTAGCCAACAATCACTGTGGTCTGGGTGTAATTGTAGGAGTGCCTGAGAGATCTTTACCACACCCCTAAAATAATATCCTTTTAATTCTGCCTTAATATTCTAGTATTTCCTTGATACCTTACATACTCTCACAGTCTTGAAGTTTCCTGTCATTATCAGATGCATTTTGAGGATGCAAGACATAGAAAATGAGGATAGTGTCTAAAATGTATAAAATTTTCTATTTTATGCACTTCTGTGTTTGTTGTGACACTATTTACAGTGGCTTAGATATGGAATTGATGTAAGTGTCCATCAGTGGATGAATAAAGAAGATATGTACACAGTGGAATACTATTCAGTTAGAAAAAAGTAAAATCTTACCATTCTTACTATCTGTGATTGCATGGAAGGAATTTGAGACTATTTTGCTAAGCAAAATAAGTCAGAAGGAGAAATATAAATGCTGCATAATTTCATCTATTATCTGGAATAGGGGGAAATAACACAAATGAACTGATAGGATAAAATTAGAATAAGCATTTAGATCTTGACAGCACAACTGAGGTTACAAAGGGGAGGAGGATAAATGTGCTATATGGAGTAGAGGTGGTCTATTTTTTTAAATTACTTTTTCTCTTCATTTCTTATTTAGTGTGTGTACGCTGTTTGTTGTTTTGGTTTTTTAATAAATTTAATAAATAAAATGTAATAAGGATCCCAGGGCAATGAAAGGATCTTGGATTTCTTAGAAGAAAACTGTACTAGGAGGACTTTTGGAAAAAACTGCAAAAGAAGTAAAGAAGCTCAAAAGAGAAACTTGATTTCTAGCACCATTCTGTATTCTATGACCACAAACTACAGGGAGAATTGTTTTTCGTACATATATGAAAGTATGATTGATATAGAAGTTCGGAAGAGTTTTTTTCTACCTCTAAGTAGGGGCAATCTATCACCTCTTGTACAGAAAATAAGAAAACTCTTCTTGTGATCAACTTATAAAGGTATGGTGATATTTTATAAAATTATTTTTCTTGGTCCCACATCGAGGGAGAATATGTATTATGCTTCTTTGATGAGATAACAAACAATCCTCATGTCTCCATGGTTTTAAGTCAAGTCTGTTTCTTCTTGATATGCCATGGCTGTTGTCTACAGTTGTCTGTGGCTGCCATAGGCCTACTTGGGTTGACTTGGGTCTGTACCAAGGATCTTCCCATTCTGGAACTTAGGCTGAAGGAGCATTGCTTATTTGGGATAGGAAATCCTTGTAGAAGAAAAGCAATTTAACAAATCTGGGTAAAACATGCACTACTTCCGCATAGTCATATCTGCTCCTGCTCCATACATCTAATAAACCCACATGTACAAGTCATGGGAAAATGTATTCTGCAAACCAGAAAACAATAGGCAGGAGGCGTGTCATCTTACAGGAAAGGGGATAAATAGTTGGAATAATAATACAACCTGTCATAGCATGTCTGTGCTCATGTGTCTTCTTATTAAATTTTATGGAAATGCCAAGTATATTTAGCTTTACAGATTCAGAAGTATTAGAATATGAAGCCAGTGTTTTAAAGTTCTTGAATATGTTTTCATAGTATATCTAGTCTGAACTTGAATACCAATTAGTGCTTTCCAGTATCATTTGTCATTCATACTTTTGTTTTTCGACTACAAGTTGGTATCAATTAAGCTAAGTCGGGCTGAAAAACTTAAGTTTTTCTTATACTTAAATGTTTCTTTGAATTTAAAGTTTACTTCATTATCAAATATATGATGATAAAATGTTCATATTTTCCTCAAAGCAGACTACATACAAACAGTTAAGGAACTGAGAATCAACATTTTTCATGTTCAGTGATAATATTTTTGCATGTTATGTTTATCCCAAAAAATGTTCTAATGTTGTTCATCCTCCTATACTAATCAGTTCCTAACACTCTAAGTGATTAGGTATTTAAAGAGTTCTTAGCACTTTACCTAAAGGCTTTGGGGGTGTTAATCATGTTTGTTTGGTCAGATTCCAACTACTGTAATGGCTTTCTCTCTTCTTAAATTACTCCTGTAATTTTGGTCAAACAGGAAGTTCTTCTTACTTTCTGTCCCATGTGGTTTCACTAAGTGGCTCACTAGTTGAAGAGAAGTGCCATTTCATTTTGTAAATGAGATGAGGATAATTTAAAATCACTTCTAAAACCTTCTGAGTTACAACCATGTGCTGTTATCTTGAGTCTGTCATGAGTCTAGATGTGGTCTCTTTCCTGATGGAGACCTCAGATATAACCAAGGACAGGTGTTGACTTTCCCCTGTATTTGTGTGGATGCTTTGTTTCTCCATGAACTCGTCTCATAGAAATTCAGTGAGAAGACTCTTCCTTGGTCTTGCCTGACTAAAGAGAAGTTCTGAGGAACATCCCCGTGTCTTCTCCCCTTGCAGATCAAAGAGATTTCACACACTCTCTCTTGGAATTATTGATTGAATTGGAAATTATGGAGAAAATATTTCAGATGTTCACCAAGAACTATTAATAAGCATTTGTTTATTTTTTAATTTAAAGAAAAAATTTATATTTATCTATTGAAATAGATATCATTATTACAGCCTATTTAGAAAAAATGTGTAATTATGTGTATATATTTTAACACTTTAAATAACTTGAACTTTATCTTTATAAATAGAATGTGAAGTGAGTTGTATAAACATTTAAACAAGTAATTGTTGAATGGATATTTAATAATTATGTATGCATTTCATCTTAGGAGTTATACTAGTGTCTAAGGTTTTCATGAATAAAATCTACTTAAATTAATTTTTACCTTACTGATTTCAAATTAGAAATACTTTTAATTCCTGAGTGTAATATATCTTATGTAATAATATAACAATATAAATGAGTAGTAATTCACTTTCTTACTTTCTGTTTTTATTTGTTAAAGACAGAGCCAATAATCAGTTATTGAGTATTATGAGCTCATTATTAGACTGTCAGCTCTTTAAGGGCAAAGATAATGTCTTATTTCTATTCTCAGTGCTGAGCACACTGGCTGACATATTATAGAAACTCACTGAATATTTTGGAAGACAAGAGGGAACACAGGAAGAGAGGGAGAGGAGAAAGAAGAGCAAGTGAGTCATTATATTGATTATCTATAATTCCAGCCCTAACAGTGCAATTAGCTGTTTACTTACTCCTGATCCTTGAAGGTGTGTGTGAAGTTTCACTGCTGCTGATTGGCAATGTACCCAGTTGACTTTTAAGTGTACGCACTGGTTTTATTAGTTTATTTCTGCAGTATGAACACTGTCTTTACTCTGTGCTTGTGTGCTTTTCCTTCTATTCAGCTCACCCATTCATCTTGATAATTTTTCAGTGGATAGGTTTATATTGCTCTAGAGAACATCTGAAAGTTCTTGGCTACAAAATAAGAATAGCTATGATGAATGATAAAAACTATTATCTGATTAGTAACTCCCCCAAAGGGCTGTGATACACAAGTATTATCATTGTTTTTGTCAGGCACCCTCAGTATTCAACTGATTTAAGATCACTAACTCTGTACAATAAATTAACTGTCAGTTTTCCTAGGCAATCAGTTTATTAATCATTATATTTATATTGTCAGTTTATTTTGAAGTACATAATAGGGTTACTTATGCTGTTGTGATTTTACTGGTTTCTTTCTTCGTTCTCTTTTAAAGCTAAGTAGAACACTATTTCAAACTTAAATTATTTTGGGGGGTTCCATCTATAGAGAACTTGAATGGGTGTCTTGGGAGAGCTTGATTGCTCCTTTACACATTAGAATGGACTTTAATTACATTTTGAGGAGAATTGACTAGCTTACAGACTCTTCGCTTGGGCCACCTCTGTATGCAAGAGCTCGGTGTTAATTCAGGCATATTTTTCTTGTCAGGTTCCTCAAAGAAACCCACCCTCCAAAAGCAAAACAAAACGAAATGAAAAAAACTCAGTAATCACAGTTTGAGCAGAAGACACAGGCTTGAAATCTCATTTTAATTTGAAAGCAGTTCCACAGCAGTATGATCAACAATAAGTAATCCGTAGGTCCAGATGCTAGTCAGGGTACAAAATTCCAAATGCTCTGGGATTTCGAATACCTACTTGGAAGTTAGTTTAAAAAATGATTAACATGGATGTGAGCACAAGCGATCCTTTGGTTTTCCTAAGGGTATTTGTATTGCTCTCGATTTTCTATGCTTTTCCAAACTATATTATGAGACTTTTTACAATCAAATACAGTTTACCATTTCCCATATGTTGGCCAAGAAACTCTTTTGCTGAGGGGAAGGGGGAGAAAAATACATTATTTTTGTCTCTATGGAATTGACCTTACAGAATTCTGCTTTGAAGTTATGCTCTTGGTATACATTAATAGAGATTTTTAAGAGAGACTGATGAACCATGTAGGTGTTTGCTGTACAAAATTAAAAATGCTTTTTTTAATTTGTATGCTTTTTATCAAGCTTCATAGGAAGATTTTCACTTCTTTATTGCCATAAATAGTTGTTTTTCTTAGAAGCTTTCTTTTAATCTTATAGTGACTCAGACCCCAAAATTAAATGTTTTTCTTCCTATATGAATTGACTGATGGAAAGTTAACAGACAGAAATTCTTTCTTCTAGATAGATGTGAGTTCAAGTGAAGCCACAGTGGTTAGTGAATTTGAAAAGGTCAAGAAAACAAAAGGTTAGAGTCTAATATGGATTGCCCACATAGGTTTAAAGTCAACTAATATGATTATGGAAGGAAACCATGAACAAAGTGAAAATTGTTAGTGTAACAATTGTGATGGTGTTGGTAAATGACAGCAATAAGGAAGACTAGAAAGTGATGAGTTGAATGAAATGAATCTCAAATAAAGATTTTTATGTGCGAGTCGAGAAATAATTTTCTGAATCTGGAAACATTGTTTAGTATTTGTTCTTTTTCTCCCTATGTGAATTGTCGGCATGGGATACCCCTGCTGCCACTAATGAAAGAACATTCTCTGGCTTTCATAGTCAACTAATTTATTACTCCTTGTTGAGTATCTTAAGAGAGAATTCCCATTTACCCTGTGTGCCTCCCTGCCTTTGGCACACAGCCATCTGAGAGACGTACATCTCAACATCTGAACTTCCAAATCCCCTTCTCTAGTGTTAACACTTCCATCTTTGCTCGTCCTTATGCATCATCTCTTCATTGGATTATGACAATAACCACAAAAGCCTCTAAATCTCTTCACCAGAGTTTCTGTAGATTCTCCCAAATCTGCAGTCTCTATAGTGATGTATTTGAACAGATTTTACTGGTAACTTACATGAACTTTTTACTGCCCAGAAGAAAATGGGTCCAATCCTGTGTGGGGCGTATGAAGCCTTTGACGTTTCGACAAAGTCCACTTTTCTAGTACCTCATACCATTCTCTTGTCATTCTCTCACTTAACTCACTTACACTAAAAGTTGCTGTCCTCTGCCCTTTGCCTTTCTGAATTATTTCTTCCTTTTTTCATCCACTAAATAACTGGAGTCTTTCCTCTTTTATGAAGACTTCTTTCACCTCCCTTTTTTGAGATTATCTTCCATTTTAAAACTACTCTTGAAAATTCCACTTCTGGTCTCAGTTTGTTTTCTTTCTAGGTGAACTGGCCTGAGAATGACTACATCTCCATGTAATAGGGAAAGAACTCTATATTCCCATGGCCAGAAGACAAAGCTAATAAGAAATTCATCTCCTCACAGTCACTGGATATAACTTTTTCTGTTTAGATTAGAGCCAGAGAGTTTAAACAACCTATTCTAAATCACATGATTTTTAAGTTTCAGAGCCTGGGTTTGAACCCAGGTCTATGTGAATGGTTTTCAAATGTCAGCACAATGACATGTACAAAGCTGATTTGTCTTTAGGGAGCTTATTAAAACAGAGATATGTTCCTGATTAACAATGGAAGCTACTTTTAAGTAGGCTTGGGTGAGTCTTAAAGCTTTGAATTTGATTTCTAAAAAACACCTAGGCAATTCCAATACACTGCAATATTTGGGAACCACTGTTTTGTGCCTTGCAAGTTTATTGGTCTACTATTATATAGTCTTTTCCCTTTGTGCACTTAAACCTCATGTCCCCTTGCCCAATACAAAATAAATAACTCGAAACAGGAATAATACATTTCAAAATAAAATGAAACTCTTTACTAGTCAAGACAATGCTTTGGAGATTAGTTTTATGTGTATATTACCACTTCAGTTATCATCTCTACCAAACTTTGAAAGATGTCTTTCCCTTCATCCATTACTATTTATGAAGTGATGCTCTGTAATCAGACCCTACAGGAAATATCATAGTAGAATAATTTCATCCTCAGATTGTCTGAGCTATCTCTGAATGAGACCAAATTACAGGCATGAAATAATTTAAGAGTAATCAAAAATGAGTATACAATATATCCTAATAGCAACAGATACTAGGTAGAATAGAAACAAGTGAAATGTACAAAATTATAGGGCACTGGGATACCAGGGGATGTTTCATAACAGAGATAATGCTTGAAGAAAATCTGAAAAGACAAGTTAGATTTGGAAAGTCAGATATAGGATGGAAAATTCACATAGTCGGAATAGGATAAATAAAATCACACGTTGTTGTAAAGGCACCTGAGATGTTACAGATGCCAGTATTTGTAAATAGGTAATTTTATAAATTTCTGACCATTACACTATAAGCTATTATATGAGCGTAAACTCTAAAAACATCTCCTTTACATAAATCTAATGGTATGTATATGAGGGAGGCTTGAATTAGATGTTATCATCTAGGAGACTAGGGAGGTGGTGAGAAACATTGCTAAAGGATTACAAAGAGAGATGATTCATACTTTGAGACCCTGCAAGATTGGTGTGCCAGCTTCTGGAATATGTTTTTGGAAGGAGATAGTGAGATGTGCAGGTAGGTGGAAAATGTCTTTTAGATCACCATGGCACAGAGGACATGACTCCTGAGGGCTGCTCTTGATGACTTGATTGGCAGTTCTAATTACTTTCCCAAACTTTGGGCCCAATGACCTGTTTTTTCCTGCCCTCTGGGTCAGGTTGGTTTTGGAAGTGAAACATTTATTTTATTCTCCCTTGAAAACAAACTTTGCATCATTGATCTGCTGCTAAAAAATATTTGTGCTAAATTCCTGCTTCTTAGCCAGTTCCTATGACTCAGATGGTATACATTTCAAAATTCTCTCAACATAATTTCACATAAAAAAGAAACATCTTACATTGGGCCAACTCTGTTAAAACCAACTGCCTTGTATCACTAATAATAACTGGATTAATTCATGGTGTACATCTTCAAAGACCCGGATACCCATCTTTGTTTGCAAATTCCTTATTAATGTAGAGATAAATGTTATCATAAATTGAACTTTTATATTATGAGCTACATTTTTTTTGTCTTTAAAATACATTTTCAGAATATTCGATAGCATGATTGTAAGAACTGCATGGCACTTTCCCAATTGGATGCAATTTGAGATTTTTTTTCTCCTTTTTCTTTAAGCGAGATGATAAACACTTAATAAGAAGATGGAACTTATGGAAAGTAGCCAGAAGAGAATAGCATTCTACCAATGGAATTCCACTTCAGATTCTGGGCTGGAAAGAAATCTTCATCTCAGGTTCATTTTGCCTTTTGATGATGGCTTTAAAAACTGTGAAAACAGAAAAAAGCCAAGTGTGTGGTCCTCAGCAATTTCGTAATAGTCTGTGCAGGAGACAGAGGGGGTGGTTTGCTGGAAAAAATGATTAGCTTTTTCTTTATGATGACAGAAAACAGTTGTAATTCAAAAATGCCTAGGGTTCTGCAGCCCTCCCCTTTGGCAAATTGTTAGGTAATCACTCCTTCCAGGTGGTACTTTCAATAAAGACCTTGGAAAGTCACGCCTTGCCACCCCCCCACTCCATTGCACCTCCCCGAGATGTCCTCCAGGCACAGCCATTGTCAATTGGGAGAAACTTGTAGAATTAGTCAGAGCAGGGTTAGAGGAAAAGGCTAAATATTTTTTCAGGGCAATCTGATCCTGATTTCCCAAAATGTGTTCAAAAACCTCGGTCTTTGACTAATGAGTAGTCTGCCCATAGTTTCTTAATCAGAGCTGGAGGACCCCTCCTCCACATTCTGTTATTATTATTGTTGCTATTTATTTCATGAAGCATCAGGTCTACTACAATAAGAGAGATATATCTCTATACAATCTAGTGTAGCTGTATTAGTGTCCCTGAGACCAGTCTCATTTGGGTTGTATAGTCTTCCCCACACTACAAGCAATTCTTAAGCATCACTGAGAATTCAACTCAGTCAGCTTAATTATGAAATTATTACCTAGAGATAGTGTCAGATCCACAGGTTAAGGGCTCAGTATCCCAAGACCACTGTCCACTTTAGACACCAGTTGTAAGCACGGATTGTGCTTCTAACCCCTATCTATAAATAAGAGGTTCCCAGAACCCCCTCCTCAAGTTCAATTAATTAACTAGAATAATTGATAGAACTCAAGAAAACCATTTACTTGTTGTATCACCAATTTATTACAAGGATATAACTCAGGAACAGCCAGACAGAAGAGATGCATAGGGCAAGGTATGGGGGAAGGACTTTGAGCTTCCCTGCCCTCTCCAGATGCACCATTTTCCCCAGTTCTTTATTTGTTCACCAACTTGGAAACTTTTGACATCCCTCCTCTTGTGTTTTTGTGGAGGTTTTATTACAGCACAATTGATTAAATCATTGACTGCTATGGCAATTGAATTTAATCTCCATTCCCTCTTCCCATCCTGGAATTCTGCGGGTGGACTGAAGGTTCCAGCCCTCTAATCACATGGTTGGTTCTCTAGGCAGCAAGCCCCATCCTTAGGTGTTCACCCCAAAAAGTCAACTCATTCACATAGCTGTACTGTTTTTAGGAAGTATTATTTTCATTTCTCAGATTACTCTGTTTTTTAAAGAGGAAGGAAAAAGACCTGAAGGAAGGCAAATGACAGGCAGTCAGGAAGAGAGAAGGAAGAAGCTTTATTTATTTACTTATAGTGGTTGTTTGCCCCCCCCAACCCCCACCCCTCACCCTGCCCCGCTCCCTGACCCTGGCCGCAAGTTGTGAACCTGGGTCCTTGGGTTTTACATGGACTACATTCTTGCCTTTGGCTTAACACCTGAGTCACCATGGCACATTGGCTCCTTTAATTAGAGTGCTTATAGACCTCACTCTTCACAAAGATCCCCTTAATCCCAGCATCGGGTGGTATTTTGGGACCTTTGAAACTTTGCTTTTTTCTTGCCGTATCATACTGACTCTAGCTAATGTTATAGCAATGAACATATTTAGTCACAGCCTCAGATTGCAGGAAAGTTGTGTCTGATTCTTCCTTAAGTCTCCTTTAGTTCCTCAGTACAGCACTAGTAAGAAATGATCTATAAATTCTCGTTGAGTTGAGTCATTGCCCATCCTTGTAGTTTAAGATCCAGGCCAGACTGAGAGATATAAAGGGCTGGGACAAATCACGTCACTTCTCTCTTCCACAATATTTTCAGCAAATAAAAATGCATTGATAGTGACCATCAAAGACAACTTTAAAAGTAAAAAGTAGTAACTAAAGGTTAAGATGTGCCCTAAACTGCATGCTTGGACAAAAGAAGGATCATTCAATCTGTGTGCTCTGACATACATGTGTATGTCACTTAACTATTTGGCACAGAACATGAGAACTTTTGCTTATTCGCCCATCACCTCTTCGTATGTCACTCACTTGGCATCACTCCACCACTGCCAACACCACAGATCTCTGAGATGCACTCTTGTGATACCACAAAGAGGCATGTACAGGACACAAGCCAGAGGGACACTCCTGGTAAAGAAGCAGAGTGGGGAGCACAGGCAAAGAGTCAGTCACCAGCACACGAAGTACAAAGAGAGCTTCCAGGTTCATTGAGTGTGACTGGCTGTGATGTGTCATCTTTCTGGTTCCGCATTTGCTTTAGTGTCTCTTCATGATTTGTACACTTGTCTTGTTCTGGGGCTATTTTTTAACAACCAAATGACTATGTAAAAGAGTCATCCTTTCAAAAAATTCATCCATTAACTTACCATGACACCAAGGAGCTCTTGATTGGTCCCTACTGTGGGACCAGTGGTAGGGCTCTCTGGCAATTATACCTGGGATTGAAGTCAAATTTAAGAAAATTTTGAAGCACAGACCATGTGTTCTTCTTTCCTTTGCAGTTAGTCACTCTCACCTTGGGGAAGTACCTCATTTGTCTGCTCTTTTCCTTCCATTAATATTTGCCCTCAGCTGGACTTTGATAATCAGCACCCAGAGTTGTATGTGGTGACTTCTGAGTCTAAAGTGACCCATTTCAGCACAGCAGCAGCAGGTGTTAGAAATGACAAACTCTTAATCTGGCTTCTTGACCTAAATTCAACTCTTCATATTTTTTCCATGTGTCAATGAAACATTTTTTCACAATTTCATTAATTATAGACTGATTCAATCCTCTAGGCTGTAGAAACTCCAGATATTCATAAATATCTCTTTACATAAAACCTTTAGCTATGGATTCTCAAGACTTCTCCCTGTATTGACCCCACAGAAACTTTGTATGCTGTTAGGATGAAGAGTGCACCAAAGAACAGAACTTCCAAGGAGAAATGAAGACAGGAAAGAGGAGTAATGAAATCAATGTCCTCTCCTAGAGTGCCTCCTGACACACCTAGCTCCCTTCCCCATCCTGGCATTTATTCTTGGACTGGGTTCTGCCTAATTTTAATGCTGCCTCTGGATTCAGGCTTTTGCATGATTTTATGCTCAGCTATACAGCATACCATGACCACCACCAATTTACCAAAAACAGCAACAGAAATGCAAACAACCTATTCAAAAAAGGGACGGAAGAATTCTAATAAAAAGGTGCAAGTTTCCAGACTGTTGTAGGCTAGTTGCTTAAAAGATAAAAAGAATTTAGTAAGCATAACCGACCCTATAATATTTTAAGTCAAAAAGTCATAGAAATATTCATTCTTATTAGTTTATTCTGTACCATTTAATTCTTGACCCAGATCTCTGCAAGCAATTTTATGAATCTAGTGTCCATAATTTCTGCAATTCCTTACACACTTCATTTTTATGATAGACTTGTTAAAGTCCTTTTCATGAATATATCTGAACATGACACATCAGCATATAATATAACATAATAGTTTATAATATATAATATAATGTATAATATATATAATATATAATATAACAGCATATAATATAATATAATAGTTTCTGTAAATGGTAAAAGACTTCAGAATTGATCATAGTTAAAGATCCGATTATAATACCATTGACAAAGAAATTCACTCAGTGATGAACAGAATGTTAAGCAAAATACATTAGATTATTTTGGAATTTCCTATCACTCTTATAACACATGTATCAATTATAAGATTGCCATGTAAATATAGACTGAACTGGTTGAGCATTATTTTTTATTTTGACAGTGCTTGTCATAAGATTTCACCATATCAAACGAGCCTAATTTGTTTAATATCTTTCTTTCTATAAAGAGAAAATGATATCTTTATATGGGATATCTTAGGAGCTTTCTAAGATTGCCCATATTTTTCTTTAAAAAAACTTTTCATTCAGATTTTATTTTTAGGTAGGTTTGAAAAGTTGAATTTTAAAACACATTAATATTTAATGAACCATTTAGCCAAAGGCACATAGTTCTGATAGGACTCAGGTTTTACCTTCACTTTTATCAGAGACCTGATAAAGATAACTTTGTTTTAAGGCAAATTCTTTCTAGATAAACCTTTTAAACAATTTCCAATCTGTTATCAAAAGTTAGCCACAGTTTAAAACTACATTTTTTCCTTTTAGCAAATAAAAGAACTCAAAGTTTGATTTTACATATATATTATGCAGCTTAATTTAAAATTTATTTGATTTTATCCAAGTTGACCAAACTTTGGAATAAACCATTTCATTTAGGTATTTTATCCAAGTTGACTAAACTTTGGAATAAACCATTTCATTCAAAATTTATTTCCTTAGCACACCTTAGTTTCTTTGTATTTATATATATTTCTTATTTTCATTAACTTTTTTCTTACATTAATTAGAATTTTGACCATTAAAGCTTTAATTTTAAATAATCACAAACAAAACAAAAAAATTTACTCATGAACATTTTTCCAGATCAGAGGATCCATAAATGATAAATGATACAACTTTTTATGGTACGATGTCTTAAGGTGGCATAAGATATGGATGTGCTTAGGAACCGAAACTCACCTTTTCTAACAGCAGCTGATTTAAGTGCAGGAAATGATATCTAAGTAGCATAGTCTAAAAGTTTTAGCTAATTCTCATTATTTAGTATAACTCTGCAATTTCTAGACATGCTTAAGAAACTTAGGAATTATATTGTTGGAGACTTCTATTTAACAAATTTTTCTGACCAGGAAGGTTGAGGACGTCATTTCTGGGGTGAAAGTAGATTTGAGGATGAGGTCTTAGTAAAAACATCTTCATGTTAGTCCTGCTGTGACTTCTTAATATTTTATGAGAGAAAATCTGTTATTTTTCTTGTTAGATACTCAAAAAATTTCCATCCTTTAGCTCAGTAAAACTTTAGGGTAATTTTAACTCATAGATATAAAGAAAACTGCTCATGTAATATTAAAGAGAAATAATAGCCTACAAATGGAGTCAAATTATGCTAAACTCTTCATAAGGACTTAATATAAAATCAGTTTGGAATAATTCTAAAATAAAATTTTATTGGGATCTTGGAGTCAGACTATATTCATCAGACTATATTTTCCCTGCTTTTTATTTCATCTCTATTCAATTAAAGCTCTCTAAAAACTGCCTGTGTAAAGTAATCCAAATAATCTAATCTAGCTTTTATATAAATGTCCTTAATCATTTGAACTTAAACATTCAGATTAATTTATTGTATTCTGAATTTGGAAATTCATGAAAAAGCCTACCATGATCCAATGGCATATGAACAAATTCTAGCAATAAAATGACTATAAAACATACAACCAGGCACAAATACACAAATACCTTAATTTTTGTTTAAAATAATAGCCACATGCCAGGTAAAATAAGACTCATTCAGTATAAAATATATTATGGCAAAATAAATCCTCATAGGTGCTTAGAATATTAATCAGCCACATTTCACTATTTTTTTTTCCTTCAGTTCCGTATCTCATTCAAGTAAGATAAGGATTGAGAGGTAGAGTTGCCTTCTAACCTTCTAATTCAGAGTTTTTAATGTAATGCAAATGTCATACTACATTCTGTTATTCTCTGGATTTAGAGAAAAACATTTTTGAATGAAAAAGGCACAGATAAGTTTCCCTGAGAGCTAGTAGCAGACATCTAACTTCAAAGAAGTTCCTTTCACATTTATGTTGATCATATTCTGACACCAAACCAAGTTTTGAGATAAAGGAAAAGAACTCATCAAGCCCTATAGTTTTATATCTTATAAAGGGCAGATTTTAAAAGATGGATAGGAGATATAGGGCATTAGGAGGATAAGAAAAAAGAGGGTTATTGTCTTTCAAAATGTATATTGACCCTCAAACTATATTCTAGGAGAGATATCACTTAGAGTTCTTATATCTCCTGAAAAATGTTAAAACAGCAATAAGTGTCTTACTCAATTCATTCAATATCTTTTCTCTCCTTTTTTAACATCTTGGCTTTTTGAATCTCAAATCTCTTAATGACAGCTATAAATTTATATAATCTTTGGTGTTATCAGTGCAGCAAAACAAGAATTTCTAAAGTTAGTCCATGCTCTCTGATTCCTTAAGGCCAGCAAGCATGCTTTCTTTGCATTTTCTTTCCAATTTACTATTTTTATACAAATGCCAGTAAGCCAAATTAAATTGAGAGATCTCTAAAATTTTTCTTTCAAGTTAGGAGTCAAATTCTACAATGACTCAACCAAACTAATAAACATCTTAACTTAAATCTAGATCCAAAAATTTACTCCCAGTACTAAAAAATGCATATAAACATGCCCATGGTCAGATCTTACTTCCCTAAGAATATTTAGAGAGAGAAGTCCTGCAGTGAGGATTGAAAACAAAAGTCTCAAGAGGAAAACTGTAAAAGACAAAAAAATCAAAAACTTCTTCAGAATGAGAGTCTGCCAAAGACCAACATGCACAGGGAGAAACATGGAACCACTGAAAGATTTATATTTCTTAACCATAGAATTGCTCAAAACCAAGAACCAGGTACTTAAATAAAAATGAGTCACACACATCCAAGAAGTTAGCTTCTCCAATCAATTTAGCTAGAAAAATATTTTTCATTACTTTTTTCCCTCTGTATGTCTGTAAGGGTAATAAGATTAGGAGTTCTGACGTGGTAATAACTTCACCAATTTTTGCTGGCGTTGTCAGAAGTCCCAGTTCTTGAACTCTTGTAACCATCTTGGGGAATAAGCAGCACCCAACTTGTTGCGATTCACCAAATTGTGGGGGTGAAAAGAAAAGTTCCCCTGTTTCTCTGAATTTCTTCACAGGTTGGACAAATGAACATATTACTATTAGGCATGATTAGTAAGAGAAAAGCCCAGATTTAATAATAATGCACATATGGAGAATTTACATGGTGTTAAATTCTGAGGTTACTTGGGTATACCACTGATTTTTATTCTATGCTGAGTCATGAAAAGGGGATCTGGAGTCTCAGGGGAGGGAGAAGGTTGTATCCACATGGCAGAGAGGAATGATTAATTCCTACTCTTACTCTAAAAGTGTAGATAAATAACTCCCCTTTCCGCATTCTTCTAGAGAATAGGGACAAGAGACTATTAATTGATTAAGTGAAGGATAGAGTCCCAGAGAGTGGTAGATGGCTTCTTTGAATACAGGAAGGGATACAGGCTTAGAAAAATAGAAACTCCTGTGCCTCTAGGGCTGTCCTCCACCATCCTTGGTTATGTCAGAGTAGAGCATGTACAGAACAGTTCTGAGAAACCTTGGGTTATTATGCTTAAATCCCATCAATATCCTTGTCTGCTTTTGGTATTAGTGTAATATTGGCTTCATAGACATTGTTTGAAGTGTTCCCTGTTCTTCAGATTTTAGGGGATGAATTTGAGAAAAATAGATATTCTTTTCTGCAGATTTGATAAAACTCACTAGTAAAGCCATCTAGTCTTGGATTTTTACTTTAAAGGAAATTTTTGATTACTTCTTCAATTTTCTTATTGCTACTGATCTGTTCAAGTTTTCCATTACTTCCTGATTCAGTCTTGGTAGGATGTATGTTTCTAAAATCATGTACTCTACATTGTCTAAGTTATTAGCATTGAGTTCAGTGATTTTCTGATTGTCTTTTTGATTTCCATTTTATTTTGTTTGAATTTTTATATTTTCTTCCTTCAACTGAGTTTTTGTTTTAATTGCCGTATATTATCTGACAAAAGATCAGTGTAATAAAAAATAGAATTATTTTAAACTTATCTAAGATTTCTGTAAGAAATGTTTCTTAGTTCTAGTTAAAAAGTATATTTAATAGCCACGTATTTTTTATATGTGAAGCATGAGGTATATTTGAAGTAAGATGTTCTTTGATAGCTGTTAACAAAGTCAAGCAGCATACTTGCTTTTAATTATTTTTTATTGCTATGCAAAATTATTCCCAATAATATGTATTATTTTGATTATAATTAAAAGGCAATGGAACAATGTTGGGTTAAATTGTAAGCTTAGAATAAAAGACCTCCTCTTGTTCTTCCACCTCCTGTTCTTCCTCCTCTTTCTTCTTCTCGTTCTTTTTCTAATTATATCATCCATTTCACTACTATAGAAATTTGGGTATCTATGAAATGAAATAGGTGATTTTGAATACCTCCAATTATTACCAAGATGATTATCAATAAGTAAAACTCACAAGTCTACATTGGTTCATTTTATTTTTTCATACTGTGTGAATTACCTCATTTCTTTCCTATCTTTTGAAAATTCCAAAAAAAGAAGAAAAATTTTTATTGATTATTTCATTGTATTATTTTGAGTGCTTCTTTCACGTCAAACTTGTATTTTCTTTCCAATTGTAAACTTTACAGTGCATTAGGATCCTTTTATAGTCAGTAAGACTACCATGGTCCTTGGGAGCCCTTCTTCATTAGGCTTATGCTCCCTTTGGGTAGTTTTCTTTTCTGGAAAAATTTATGTTAGCATCACCTTAGACCAGTGGTATAGTTGCTTATGCTGACTGTATGCATGGACTCATGTGAATGTGAGGACAGTACTTCAGGTGTAGACAAGGGGTAAAACAATTAAAAGGAATTATTAATTATTATGGCACCAATGTCCCATCAGTTAGTATAGGTGCAGGTCTAAATGCCGAGGCAAATTTCCAGAGGCCCCCTCCTGGGGATTGATTTTCCTGGAGTGGGATTTCAATAGCATGGGTGACCAGAAACACGCTAGGGTCTAGGGTTAGTGGTTACCAATATGGAAGTACTTTACTATTTCAGCATGTGGTTTGGCCATCTTAGTGCCTCTTGCCTGGCTTGACACTCCTGTATCAAACTCTTGCAATCATTGTTCTTTTTCTAGCATCAACTGTGGTAATGACAGTTTTTATGCTCAAGTATGCTAAATGTAAAAGTAAACAACACTGTGGGGAGTCATTGGAAGCCAATTTCACTCCAAGCTTTTAGGTTTCCTCCCAGATGACATGGACTGATATATTTGCTATTTTTCTAAGATCTACTCAAGTTAAGTGGGAAGAATGGGTAACCAAAGAAAACATGAAAAACCGACTTGACATCTAGCAGTTGTCTTACTGACAGGTTATTTATTCTGGGTAATAAAGTTATATATTTTCTCCCATCTCTTCTTGTCTCAGTTGTCTCATTGAAATGAGGTGATGGTGGGTCCCACTGAACAGAATATTTTTGGTGAACTGTAATCTGATTTCCAAAATGCCTAGTTCATCTTGTAGTATACTTACCAAAAGATGAAGGCACTTCTTTTGAGAGGGGCCTATGTTTTAATCACTGCTGAGACCCAGAGCCCAAGGGGAGTGGCATGGTCCTTGGATTCTTCATCCTTCCCAGAGCCATCTCTAAGCATATGCCTGGCCTGATGGAAGGTGAGAGCAACACTTTGGCTCTGTTGGCTTTCCCTCATTAGCCTTGTTACAGCTACAACACCAGCAGGGGTCTCCTGCAGGAGTGACTGAGACTTTTTTGGCTGCCTGCTGTCTCTTGGTGCTTGACTTGAAAAGCAGTCACAGTCACTTGGGCACCACCTGCTACATTTGCTACCAACTTGTGAAAGAATGTGTCTGAAGGAGATTTCCCTGTACCACCAGGAGTGCCTTCAAGTGTTATCATCCAATATGACCTCAGAGTAAGCTAGGAAACATTTGAGTCTTATAAGAGAGATTTAAAAACCACCTACTCTTTTTTTGTTCTAGCACATACTCCAATTATTGTAGTTTAATATCTTAAACCTCTTATGAGACCGCTCAAGTATTATTAAACTAGGGAGAATAGACTAATAAATTTCTGTGTCACCCATGGGCTCAGCCAGCTTTGACAAGAATAAACTCATGGCTAATATTATTGTATGTTTCCCAATCAGAGAAATAAATACCTCTCACATTCATGGTTTCAAAAGAACTGGTTCTATTTAGCAATGATTTAATAGCGTGAACCCATCATAATGAGAATCCATAAGGTGGATAAATGTGATATAAGGAGGTAGAGAAGATGTGTATCAGAGGAAATTAGAAAGAAAAAAAATCATTTGTCAATCAAGATCTTAACTGTTTTATAATAAGAACTTCTGAACAATGTTATATGGTTTAGTAAGTACTTGAGGGAAAAAGAAGACGGAGAAATACAGGAAACTGTGGAGAAATCAAATTTATCTAAAAACAGAAACAAACACTTCGAATAGCAAAAACTAAAAGGTGATAGAGTTACAAAGGCGAGAGTTACAAAAGCCCAGGTATATTTGAAGATAAACCCTAACATTCAACTGACAATGGCAAGTTAAAATACATTCTCCGTGAACAGTGAATTTAAGTTCCATGGGCAAACATCTATGAATCTTGAATGTTTTTATTTCCTGGAGGCAGGTGATAACCACCTGCATAAATTCTACTCTGAGTCCATTGGACTTTTTTCTATATAACTTTCACATATTCTATTTGAATATTCTATTTCCGATTTTGTACTGCGTAATTTTTTTCAATTAAGTTTGAGTGACAATATTTGTAAAAAATCATATATTATACATTCATTTATTATTCATTTAATCTTGATACAGAATATGTTTCATTCTCTTGGAAATTCATTCTCTATCTTTAGGATGTGTGCATGCTTTTTTCTAAAACTGCACACTTACAATTAAATGAACGCTAAAAACTCATAGTCGTTCAATAAATAGTGTTTATTATGTACAAAATGTTGGGGCATGCAAAGAGCCTTGTTCTATGTTAACTGCAGGGGTGAATACAACTCAGGTACAGGCAGATGCAGAACAAGGCAGTGGAAATCTGTTGTGCCATGCATGTGGCTCTGGTGCTCAGAGGAGGGAGTGGTCGACTTGGCTGCAGTTAGAGTGTCCAGGGCATCAGAGACACTTATACTAAGGACCTTTTAGTAAGACTGTAGGGGTATGAGCCTACCTTTGGAGGAGCACTCCTGACCCAAATTCCAACTCTGTCACTTGATGGTCATGTAAAGTTTAAGGAAGTTAACTTCACTTTGCTTTAACTTCCCTGTTAGGGAAGCTCACAGTTTTACCTACCCTTATGAAACAGGATGATCCTCACTCCATAAGTAGTTACCAGTATCACTGTTCTATTTAGCACAATGGACCAGTTGTCTTGCCAACCAGGAGAAAGACTTAAGATCAGTCAGCCAGGAAATATGACACTTTATTGGAACTTGAGAGGGAAGCACAGGGTCCTGGGGAGCATGGAGTTCAAGAACACCCTTTACATTCAAGGGGTGATGGCTGAGTATGGGAAAGATGATATGGGACATGGGGACATGATTTTAATGAGCTCTGAATAAAATGAGGAGTGGTTGACTCAGAGTGGAGTATCTTGTTCTTGGAGAACTAAAGGAAGAGGAGGGGAAGAGCAGGTCTCTTTGAAGGGGCCTGGCATCGCTGGTTAGGGAACGAAGGAGTTTGATTTGCTGCAAGTGAATCCTAGACTTTTAGACCTTGCAAGTCATCTTTTCCTCAAACATGTGTTAGAGAAGAAAGAGTCAAGTCCACCACACAGCTGTTTAAGAGTTGGGGCATGCCCTTGGAGTCTATATTCCAAGTACCACCTTCCTTCTTAGATCATGCACCTCTGCCAGGCCATGAAACAAGATGTAGGCATGGAACACCACACCCTGCAGGGCTTGTACAGTATCATGAATACACAAGACAAGGGCTGTTCCCTTTTGAACAAAGAAGGAAAAGTTCCAGATCTCTGGAAAAAAATACTTCAGTGTTGTCGTTCTAAACCAGTGACTAAGGTTGTTATTTTATATTCAACCTTCTTGTAAGGTCAGGGAATGACAACACATTATTCACCCTTTGATGTTTGCTAAGCAAATACAAAGTCTGTATGTTGGCATTGAACCCAATTTACAGTTTGAGATTTCTCAGGTTGCAGCTTGGGAGTTGTGGAGAGGTATAAGAGATAGATGTGATGAAAAAGAAATATAGCAGATATATGCAAAACTCACTTTTTAATTGCATTGAAACATATTTATGTGTTATTGTGTTTTAATTCATGCCTTTCATTGCATTTGTAAAAGTATATGAACATAACCTTAAATAATGGAGTAGTATTTAAAAATAGGTGCCTATTAGTGTATTGAAGGACTTCAGAGTTGTGCTTCTTAGCTTTTTATTAAAAATGACTTTGCCCTTCAGGCTTTGAAGAGAATGACTGCAGATTTCAAATTACATGAACATCAGAAGTCAGGCCTTTGCACAGAGTTAAGACTGATTAGGAGAGTAAATTACTTTAAGAATGAAGGAAATATCTCTTTTTGAAATACAGTTCTCTAGCATTCACATTTCTATCAAAGGCTTAATTTTCCTATTTTTTGATAGTTTGTATCTTGTTTTAATATTGTAATGGACTTTTGAATTGCTCTAAACCTGAAAAAAAATTGTAAATGAAGTTAAGGAGACATTCTGCCTGGGGGTGTGTTTCTTTAAGGGGACAAGTAGATGGAAAGTGAAGACAAAGGGTTTCTGTTTCTTAGGTTCTGTTACTCAGCTGAATAACTCATTGGATTACCCAATTTCTCTTTGCTTTAGTTTTCCCATTTGTAAAACATTTTTAATAATACCTGGGACAGCTGCCTGTGAAATAATTTTATCCCCTCAGAAAAAAAATGAGTTCTTATAATATGATATATGATTAGGTAATACGTAGCTTTTTATTTGTATTTAATGCCGAGTTTAGCCATATTTTTTGGCCAGCTATCTGAAAGAAATAATTAGATTTTCATGATCACTTCGGTTCACCAGCCCATGATGACCACAATACCTACATGCCTCAAAAAAAAGCCCGCAAATTCTTCTATTGTTCTAGACAACCAAGAATGTAGATGATTATTCAACTTCTGCCTCTTTTTTTTTTTTTTTACTTTGCCTGTCTCATCAGACATGCATTCTAAGAAATTACCTTGAGACCTTTCACAGTTAAAGTGACATTCTCAGCTATGTTCCTATCGACTGGATAAAATCAGAGAACCCATCAGTTGTTCCTGGTTGACTATTGTTTTCCAAAGTCTATGAAATAAAAAATGATGCATTCTCATAGGCTTTACATTTGAAAGAGTTCTGAAACCCTTTGCAATTGCATATATAAACAGGAATTGTTGCACTCACCACTGAAATGCAGTCATCTCTTGGATGAAGTGTGATAGTTGTTTAATAATTAGGCTGACCATATGTATTACTTTTAACGGGACAGTACCATTTTTTTTCACATTTCCCAACAGTCCAGGCATTTTAATGTAAATGTCAATTTTGTCCCAGTTTTAATAATCAGAGCCATTTTTAACATGGGGCAAAAAGGACAACTGAGTTACTCAGGGCCCAGCTTGTTGCGGCAGCCCAAAAGTAGCTGCCTTCTTGCCCTGTTAAGGATGGTCCTTGCTGGGCACTGACTGCAGGAGGCTAAGGCTGCTGTTGCTGATTCTGCCCTCTGAGAAGAAATAGGAATACTGTGGGAGGAGGATTCCTCCCCACCCTGTGGCATACCTGTTTCTTCAAAGGAAGCAGAGGCATCACACCACAGTAAATATTATGGGTTTTTTTTTCTGGCACTGTGGGCTTATATCTGACACTGTGGGGATTACTGGGCATTTCTGGTACTGAGATGGTTACAGTAACATGTGTTTTAGAGGCAAGATATTTTAAGTGAGCCTTATAGAAATGCCAAATTTGATTTTCACCTAACGTGCCAAAATTCCTTGCACTGGACCTGGTAATTTGTATGAAGTCCCTCTGGACCACATGTCATTACTACGCAATTGCCAATTGACATCCCATAGTACTTACTTGCTGCTCTTATGGCTGCTATGCTGCTGGTGGGATTACTCTGCCTCCTCCCCTCCCCTTAGTCTCCAATTCATAAGCCTGTCCCATTTTGCCATCTCAGTGTTGCTTTTTCTGTATCAAGGGAATATGGTCAGTCTTTTAATAATGCATAGCAAAATGCCAAAACAATGGACACTTGGAAGTAAGGGGCACACTTGTATCCAACTCAAATCACCTGGGAAGTTTCCTGCACCGAGTTTCTTGTGCTGTGAAGGATCTTTAGCAACCACCGGAGAGCAGGATATTTGTTTTGTGTCTCCCTAGGACAGCCAGCCTGAATATATTTGGCCCTGACTCGTGGTCACCTGCTAAATCATCTGGGGTCCAGATTGCAGATTGAGGGATGTTTCTCTAAAGTGTGGCCAGCTTTCCACACTGACGGATGGCAACTGCTAGGCAGCACAGAGTTGGTCTTGGATGATGTTGCTGGTGACCTGACCTTTACAACAGGACTTGGAACTGGGAATGGTCCTAGGTAATAGAACAGAGAACTTGCTCTAGTTCTTCCTGGTATCTATAAAATTATGTTCTCTGACTTAAGAAACTCTTACCATAAATCCATCAACTTTGAGTCCATTCTTACAGTGCCACAATAACTCCAAAAATACTCAGAAAAGTCTCTATTTTGGGGGACCACATCATTAGTAAAAACTGCTTCTGATTTAGGCAAAATAACTTAATTTACGAGTAGATTTATATTTTCTGAATACACTTTAGGGAAAAAGCAAAATGGATAACTTCTTGTATATTGTTGTGACATTATATTGCCTTCTGTTATTTCCAGTGCAGTGTGATTATTTTTATGATTTTAGAAGAGTCAATATGACACTTAAATCCACAGAGGCAATGTGAGCCATCTCTCGGGAACTTTATGACTATAAACGCATACATGAAAAAAGAAGTAACCTAATTATATACCTGACTGAACTAGATAAAAAGGACAAAGTTAACTCAAGCCAACAGGGGAAGAAAATAAAGATTTGAGTGGATATAAATGAATAGAGAACAGAAAAGCAATAAAGAAAATCAATGAAACTGAAAGTTGGTTCTTTGGAAAGGTCAATAAAGTTGACAGACTTTTAGCTAAATGGAGTAGAAACAGAGAGGAAGGTGTTTTCCTCTTGGGTCCTTGATAGTGCAGGTTCCACTTAGTACTGCTCTGGGACTGAGAGGCTTTGTGTCGTTGTCTTGGAATACAGAGGGCAGTGGAGAGTCAAGGATATCGTGTGATAAAGTTCAAATAAATGGTTGGTTTTCCATATCCTAAGTATTCTTTGATGAACAAAAAGGGGAAACACAAATATAAAAGGAAATCTTTGGGTGGAAAAGAGCAGTGTGGGCCTGGAGTGGGATGAAAGAGAGAGTTTGGGTTTAACAAAATGAAGAGGAACCCTTGGTAGTGGGATGACATTTACAAAATGATTATTTAAAAAGGGCACCAGTTTTTGCTGGTGAATCTGTTGCTTTTCCTATCCGGAATCATTTCCTTAGCCTAGCAGTTTTCTTCTCAAAATGCATGAGGCAGGGCTGTTGTTCCAACTCACCATATCTTGACAATAGCTCTGATTCTCCATGGACAATTTCACTTTCTCAACTAGGTTCAAATTAAATATTGATTTCACTAATTTTAAATAGTTTTGACCATTTTGAAGACATGTTTTGAGCAATCACTAAGATGCTACTTCCACAAGGCTGCATGGAGGTGGGGTACTGGGGGTCATGAGACAAGTGCCTGCAGAACTTCCCTTGGGAAGAGTAGCAATGGTCTGGTCCCCAGAAATACTATGATTAGGTACTAGTGGGTGTGTCAAATCAGGCTTGTTTTGTTAAAATTATCTTTTCTCCCTCACCAAAGCATCCAATCATTCTCTAAGTCCCAATACTTCGGTTGTTTCCTCAGTCCTGCTTTGAAAGCACAGCACTTTCTTGGGGCCATCATTAGAGATTCTAGGTTTCTTAACTAATCCATATTCCATGCAGTTTTCTGCACTGTCAACAACTTATTTCTTCAGATGCATCATAAAATGGTGGTGTCATTTCCAGAAGAAATCCCCACCACCCTCTGTGTGGACACCAGAGTCCAGCACCTGCCATTTGGGAAACACTGTAACCTGGGGAGTAGCTACCAATCTAGACTCAAGTCCTGTATCTTCAGCCCCATCCCAATACTGTATGTCCCAGCCATGGAGGACTTGTGGTTTGATGAAATAAAAGCCCGTTTATTCTGTACTTCCAGCCTTTGTGTTGCTTCTCATTGAGTGACTTCGGACTACAACTTCATGAAAGATCTGGAGCCAGAATCACCCAACTAAGTTGCTCCCGGATTCCTGACTCAAAGTACTGTGATAAATAAATATTCATTTTTTTAAGCTGCTATGCTTTCGGGAAACTTGTTCCAGAGCAGTGGCTCTCCACTCCATGGTCCGGGGTGTTTATAAATCAATGGAAGGATAAAAGAAAGCTTACCACTATGTTGTTCAGAGTAGGCAAAATTATAAGCATGAAGCCATGACAGAACTGCCCTTACCACTTGGTTCAGTCATCTTTACAACCACATCTATCAAAGCAATGTCTAAAACGTGGTATTTTCTATGTGTGCGCAAACCAATGGGTATTTAGAAATGTTGTGGTGCCGTTGTCCAGCTTAGTAATAAACAGAGTGAAAATATAGGAAAAGACTGTATGCAAAGGTGGAGAAAGCAGACAAGGGATGTTTATTCACAAATTAGTAGTCAAATGAAGTGTATCTGCAACATCTAAACTGTTTTCTCCCTTTCTCTGTCTCAAGAAAGAATGGCAGAGAAGAGAGGAGAATGGATATTTTGAAAGTCTTCACAAACAAAAGAATGTGCTCGTATTTTGTGTGGTAGAAATAGATTAAGAGGTTAGGGCATAGTGTAGTCTGATGAGAGGAATGGTGTAGATTTTATGCCCAGTCACCTTGAAGTAGCTGTCTCTGAAATCTTTCTTAGAAGGAAAACTGAAGCTTAATGGCATATAGCCTAGTGTCTGTGACCTTCATGCCTACAACCTGTGAATGTGACCCTAGATGGTGTTTCTTTCTCTGCTCCATTGTTCTGCTGTAATGACCATGGCCCCCATTAGTTTGTTCCGACATTATTGGGTACCTCCTCAGTGTGTCGTCAGTGTTCACATCTTGCTTTTGCTGTGAAGACTTGCTGATGAGGAGAATCTTTAGATTCCCCTCTCCCCCTAGTACACGTTACTTGCTCTGTTAGCTCATCTAGGAGCATTATTATGATTAACCTGCTCTCTGCTTATACCAAGAGAAGATTCTCTACAGTATGCAAAGGAATCTGGATTTTATTCTGAAGATGGTGGGAAGATTTCCTCAGATAGCCTAACAGGAACATTGTTCTGGTACCTTAATGGAGTGGAAATTTGTGGGGGTTAAAACCAGAATTTTGGGGTCAATTCAGGAGTGCGATAAGGCAATCCCAAGGCAATGGGGTAGGAGGGCCTGAGCTAAGTACCAGTGAGAAGAAATAGGACCTGGTGGCCCCTGCTCTTCCCTTGCAATATCACTGGACATTCCTCCTTTATGGATTCAGTGATCATTGGTGGAACGCACGTCTTGTTGCAGGCACTGCCATCTAAGTAGGTGGGAAAAGATGAGTAGCTTCTGGTTCTGCCCTCAAGGAGCTCAGCAGGGGTTTTCTGTGAGACATTCCAGTCAACACTGGCAGAGCAAGTTCACCTGCATTGTAATTATGCATTTCACACGGGTTTAATAAGATGGTAGACTCATGAAGTAAAAACAGGATAATTGCTTAAAATTGAGGCAAGATGTTTTCTTATATCCCGTAGGTATTAACATTTAGTGACACAGACAAACACCTTTTAAAAGCTTCTTTGAATCATTTATAATATACTAAGCTTAGCCTAGGCAAGGGAAAAGTCACACTAGTGTGGTCTTCTGTTCCACTAACCACCTTACTACACTCTTCCAGAAATTGTTTCCATACTCAGTACAAGAACAGAAAGCACCTATTTAACATTTTTAATATTCAGACTATTTTATACATACTAATTAGCAAGCAAAACAAAATTTAAGTAACACAAATCAAAAAATGAAATACAAAACCACACAACCCTCTCCCCCGCCAACAAAATGTTAGGTATTCTGTTCTCCAGCTTCATTCATTAAAATCACAAAACCAAATTTGCTTTGTTTCTCAGGAGCACTTGAACTTTTGAGTTTCATAGGAATTTCCTTCTCCCTCAGCAGTCAGTATTTGACATTCCAGCATGGTGTGCGTGTATTGCGTGCGTGTGTGCATTCCTGTTGTGGATCTGTTAGGAAGCCAACTGGGGAAGTAGCTGGTATGGCCATGCATGGGTGATAACATATTTATTGCAAAAATGTACCTGTATTGGAGACTTCCTGTGCTAGAAGGGCTCTCTGCCTCCCCTGTCCCAGCACTTCCTCTGTAAGAGTTGTGAGCCTCAGGGCAGGAGCCAGGTGGGCCTTCAGGCACTTCTCTGCAGCTACCATAGTCCTTGGAGGAGGTTTGGTAGCCTGCTGATTGAAAAATGAAAAGTGTTCTGTCTGTGTCCCTCTCACAGGAAGGTAGGGTGGATACAATTTTATAATGATAGACACAAGCATAATGCTAACAGTAACTTTTCAGTACTGATCATGATAAAACTAACAGCCAAATGCTATCAATCCTTTAGATCCTTGCTAACAATGGACATAGGACATCCCTTGGAAAAGCATTTAAAAACCCCTAAACCTAACCTCCAAGCACATTTCCATACAGTGTCCATTAATTTTCTACTAGAGAAACCTACTTGCAGATTCTCATCTGCTCACCTGCGATCTATTCCCCATTCCTTTCCACCCTACAGGTCTTGGGCTACTTCATACTTCAGTCTCAGAATGTTTTTTCCTTTCCCTCATTTTTCAGAATCATTCTATCACCTCATGAGCTATGGGTATTTTCAGAGTGAATTCATGGAATTTTTTTTTTTTTTAATTCTTAAATTTTTTACTTTTATTGAGATAGCTGATTTCTTGCAGTCCTTAGAAAATTGGCACTGAGTTAAGTAATATATAAGAGTTTGTTCTAACTAGGTCTAGCTGAGAAAAGGTCAGTGAAATGGATCAGTGGACAGATTATTTACATAGAATTATGTTTCATTCAAATAAAAAATTCATTCTTATTCCTTCTCACTCAGAACCATTTCTGCTCTCAATTCATCATGTCTAGAGATTACTGACAAAACTAAAAAACCATTTATTAGGCAGAATAAAATGTATGTTGTGGATATCTTCATTTTCTCTTTTTAAAATAATTTCTATTTGTGGAAACTTTAGAAATATTTTTCTCCTATGCATATCTGTCATGAATGATTTGGTATATATTGTCACTAATTTTAACTCTCCATGATTCTTTCAGGTTTTCAGATGATGTGAGAGAATGACTGCAATAACCCTTAAGAGATTTTAATCTAAATGTGGATTTTTAGAATTCTGCTTCTTTGGAGCTTAAAACCGAAGAACTCAAATAAAAAGAAACATTTTTAAACATTCTTTCTCAATATATTTTCATAGATTCAAACCCCTTCCATAAATTTTAAATTATTTTTTATAGGTGATTATTGAGCATTCTTAACATTGAGAACATAAGCCTTTTAAAATAAGTCTTGCTGAATTTGCTGTTGCCTTTCTTCTTTTTGGTGGGTGGGTGCGTACTTGAAGGAAAGAAATAATGTGAACTTCAGGGCAGAAGTTGCAGGTGATGACACTCTTCTTAAGTTAGAGAAAAGATTGAGTGAATCAGGTTTAACAATGCTAGACTTGTCCAACAGAAAGAAGAGAAACCAGAAAAGAATTCAAGAAAATTAGATTAAGACATGACAAGTAATAACAGCGTCTCTCTCTCTCTCTCTCTCTCTCTCTCTCTCTCTCTCTCTCTCTCTCTCTCTCTCTCTCTCTCTCTCTCTCTCTCTCTCTCTCTCTCTCTCCTCTTTCTTGGTTATGTGAAGGGGAAATGAAGACCAGTGTGACTTGCTTCCATTAGAAGCACAGCTCATCTCCTGACATTATGGGAGGAAATCTCCCCATTTTTGTGACGGCAATTCACCCCTGAGTGTAAGAACTGAAATACTCTGAGGTCACCAAGAATTCT